>CM050168.1:2631262-2768762 GCA_027410445.1 Discoglossus pictus
GAAAACCTTATGGATAAGCACAACCAAAAACAGATGTGCCTAGGTGCTGCAGTCCATATGGTCACTGAGAATCGGACACAACTGAAGGGCGGAAACAACAACAGAAAGCAAATATTAAATATATACAATGTATCACAGAGATTACAAAAGGATCGGCCATGGGGGGGGGGTTATACTCAGTACCGCTGCTTTATCTACAGCACAGGAATCCTAAAACATGATGTTTCTCAAGATGGTCCTGAGAATCTAAGAGCTCAACATCTGTTTGCCAGAGACCCCCCGAGCAGTGAGACCCCGACTGCATAAGACGTCACACGTATGGGACAGGCCAGATACAAAGTACCCAATGTGGAGATATTATACGTTATCACATATACATTATATACATATACGTTATCACATTATCACACTCCAAAAAAACACAGATCTTTAGGCAAATATTAACTTTTTCCAACGCTGGACCCCCTACTACATTAGATTGTAAGCTCTTTGGGACAGCAAGCTCTTTATAATCAGTGTGTTTAATGAGGCTGACTTGGGAATCAACATCAAATCCTTCTGGGCAGCTCCAGTCCGGACCCATCCAGGGGGCATTGTGCCCCATTTATAGGAGATCCTTGGTACTGAGGCGATAACGACTGAAGCTTTAATACCCACCATCACTTTATATCTGTACAACATGAGCTTGTATAGCGCTGGGAAAATGGTGGGGATTTATTATTATTACTATTATTATTATTATTATTATTGCTATTATTATTATTATTGTTATTATTATCATCATCGTCATTATTGTTATTACTATTATTATTATTGATAATAATAATAATAATGATAATAATAATAATAATAATAATAATAATAATAATAACAATAATGATGATGATGATAATAATAACAATAATAATAATAATAGCAATGATAATAATAATAATAATAATACTAACAATGACGATGGTGATAATAATAACAATAATAATAATAATAATAGCAATAATAATAATAATAATAATAATAATAATAATTGTATATAAAATTGCTTTAGACTCGCGATCATGGCATCGCTCCAGACCTGCTTTGCCCAATAAAGGAGCACATGCTCATATTACTCATTTCTCGGTAACATAATACTCCGACTTTTCTCCGACGATAACAATCTAACGCTCGATGCTCGTTTTCTCCGCGATGCTCCGAGCGCCGAAAACACAACAGCAAAGGAAATAGCCGAAGACAAAGTTCCCACTGACCTGGAGTTGGGATCTGCCGGGATCTCCTTGGGATCTCCTCGGGATCTCCTCTCAGTCCTCCAGGATCTTCCAGGTTACTTGGGATCAGTTCCAAGGGGTCTCTTTGGGGTCTCTGTTTTCTGATCTTTAGTAACAATCTCCTGGATCCAACAAAAAGTTTCTGAGACTTTTGCATCACATCCCCCTTCCGGCTGGAGACAAGGAGAGGAGGGGGAGGAGGAGAGAGCTGGGGGGGGGGCAAGGAGGGGGAGGCCGGGGGGCTGGCCCGGCATCTACTGAGCTCTTAAAGGTACATGGCCTGAGAACATGCTACAAAAATAATACGTTGAAGAGTTTCGTAAACCAGAAAAAATGTCATTAAATAATATTCCTCCATTTGTCTTTATTATTAGGATTCATTAAAAGTTATGTTTTTTATTTTATTACATTAAACAGGGGGAGCCTGAAAGGGGTCAAATTGGATAAATATCCTAATAGGACCACTGAGGTGTCCATTAATAATAATAATATTAATAATAATAATTACGGGAGAACTTCACGCGATAAAGGGACAAAGTAAGAAAAATGGGTAAAATGTTTTTTTTTTTTTACAAAGATAAATAAACAGATTTTAGTTTTTTATCACTGATTTTTGCTTTCATGGCAGAAGACATTACTGGATTACACATCTCGGAGGGATGCGAGGAGCCTTGGATAAAATCTCCACTGGAGTGAAAGACTGTCATTTTACATAGCCACTCAATACAAGAATGTCAGAGTAAGATGTTGTTTGGTCATGTCCAACTCTCTGTTACCCAATGGACAGCAGCAAACATGGCACAATCAGAAAATGACTAGAGTGGGTCGCCCATTTTTATCTCCAGTCGACATCGGTTTGTCTGACCTCTCTAACATGGTTTAGCTCACAGCTTCACTGAGGTACACAAGCCCTCTCAGCATGACAAGAATCCTGAAGGGGCAAAGGAATATGACCCTCACCCTTAAAGCTCTGGCACAACCAATTACCTTCAGAAGTCACATAATTAGTGAAATGATGTCCACCTGTGTGCAATCTAAGGGTCACATGATCTGTCATTACATATACACACACCTTTGTTGAAAGTCCCCAGAGGCTGCAACACCTAAGCAAGAGGCACCACTAACCAAACACTGCCATGAAGACCAAGGAACTCTCCAAACAAGTAAGGGACAATGTTGTTGAGAAGTACAAGTCAGGGATAGGTTATAAAAAAATATCCAAATCTTTGATGATCCCCAGGAGCAACATCAAATCTATCATAACCAAATGGAAAGAACATGGCACAACAGCCAACCTGCCAAGAGACGGCCGCCCACCTTAACTCACTGACCGGGCAAGGAGGGCATTAATCAGGGAAGCAGCACAGAGACCTAAGGTAACCCTGGAGGAGCTGCAGAGATCCACAGCAGAGACTGGAGTATCTGTACATAGGACGACGATAAGCCATACGATCCATAGAGTTGGGCTTTATGGCAGAGTGGCCAGACGAAAGCAATTACTTTCAGCAAGAAACAAAATGGCACGCTCCTTCCCAAAATGTCTACCATGCTTAAAGAATTCTATTCCTATGGAAGACTCAGAGGAGCGTAAATGGGTGATGACGTCACAAGCATGCGGCGTTTAGTGGTGGCCATCTTGGTTTTGGGTACATTTGATGAGATGATGTGTAATGTATTTTATTATATTCATAGGTTGCCCATTATGGAGAAAGGCAAAATGAGGAAGGAGACCTGTCAAGGATCTGAGAATCCTACCCTAGGAGATAAGACACTTTTGTGAGTCTGAAGCTAATGAGTCCAGAGCGGCCATAATTCCCGGCCGAGGCCTCTGACCGGATAACCAGGACAAGACCCTGACTACCTAAGACCCAAGACATTGAAGATATCCCTTCAGTATGTGTAGGAGAAAGCTCCTTTAATTACCATCTAAAAGATAACTATTCTTGCTCAGAGGAAGATCCCTTGGGCTTATCTTATGATTTGGTCAACCTATAGTCCAAGAAGTCCCAAAAGAGCTAGATTTACAGGACGTTGATAAGAGACCTCCATCTTGATATTGAACCCAAGAGTTGCTAAATTCTCACTTACTGACAACATCAGAGATCTGCTCCTTGTACCTGAAGAAGGATGACCAAGAGTACTTGTGCAAGATGGCGGCTGAAGAGTGAGAAGGTCTTTCCGAAGGAGAAGAATATTTTTAGTAATATATAGAGAAGTAGTCACTAATCTAGGTATAACGGCTGGATTATACTCAGTGTCGAAAGTATGAGATAATGGGATTATGACCCAAAAGTGGACGCACCAAACCCAGATGACTAGAAAGGCGAATCTTCCACTTGTGACTCACCGATTTCTGAGATACTATGGACAGAAGACTCCAATGGTCAGAAGAGTCACCAAGTGTCTGGGGCTGCCTCCAACCTGCAGCATCTTCATTGTCTTGTGCCCTCAAGATCTGGGTATCACATGTAGAGGAAGTTCTAAGGAATGGGATAAAAGGTATTTTAGAATAGACGTCTTGAGGAAATAAAAACTGCCTATTGGCTACACATCAGAAGTCTCAGTAGATGTTACTAGCCTCTCTAGTAATTGGCTTCCTAGTGGCTAGCTGCAGAGTCATCAGATTCTACCTTAAAATCAGGTCTAGTCTTTCTTCTGATGGAGATCTGGATGATGCTGTAAGGAGGGAAGAAAGATCCTGGGAGTCCATGATGCAGAAAGATCATGAAGCCAGAAGATCATACCAACAAAGATTACAACACGACTTGCCCGTCAAAAATTACGGCAATAAAATTTTAAGACTGGCAATGCTGTTTGCCCCACAATGCGAGGCCCTCTGACTTGCGAGCCTCACTCATTGCGGTCCTCGCAATGAGTGTCTTCGGGGCCCATTGCGAGCCTCTCCTCCACCATTGCAGACCTTGGCCAACCCGCCACTTTCATGCTTCGCGCTGAGCAGCTTTGGCGCTCAATGCAAGCCTCTCCTCCACCATTGCAGACCTTGGCCAACCCACCACTTTCATGCTTCACGCTGAGCACCTTCAGCGGTCATTGCGAGCCATGAAATGAGCACCTTCGGCGCTCATTGCAAGCCTCTCTCCCCTCTACTTTACGTCCTCATCTCCAATAAGTAGTGTTAGAAGAATGGGGCTTCTTGGTATTATACAACTTTATATCCAATAGTTGGCGCTGCAAAACTATTTCCTCTATTGTCACTTACCCTTACATCCAACAGATGGCGCTGTAAGAATGCAACTTATGTTTCCACATCCAACAGATGGCGCTGTAATTTATTGTTAGGACTCCGTACACCTTTATATCCAATAGATGGCGCTACAAAAACTATTTCCACTCATGTTATTTACCCTTACATCAAACAGATGGCACTGTAAGAATACAACTTATATATCCACATCCAAATGATGGCGCTCTAATAAGTTATTGTTATGACTCCTTAGCGCCAATAGATGGAGGCTTAACGCTTCACTAATGTATTTTTACTAGTATTATTTATTATTAACATTAGGGAGAGTCATCGTAGGGCCAGCAACTCCCTGGGGCGCTCATCGCGAGTAGTCGGGATTGCGAGTTTGCCTGCTCATTTAACATTGGTGTGACGGACACACATACATACAGTGCCTTGCAAAAGTATTCACCCCCTTGGCATATTTCGTGTTTTGTTGCCTCACAACCTGGAAGTAACTCGGATTGTCTCAGGATTTGCATCATTTAATTTACAGAACTTGCCACAACTTGGAAGATGTTTTTTTTTTTTTTATTGTGAAGCAAACAACAAATAGGACAAAATAACAGAACAAGTCCCTGTGCATAACTATTCACCCCCCTAAAGTCAATACTTTTTAGAGCCACCTTTTGCTCCAATCACAGCTCCAAGTTGCTTTGGATAAGTCTCTATGCGCTTGCCACATCTTACCACTGGGGTTTCTGCCCATTCCTCCTTGCTGCTCCAGCTCCTTCAGGTTGGATGGTTTGTGCTTGTGAACAGCAATCTTTAAGTCTGACCACAGATTTTCTATTGGATTGAGGTCTGGGCTGTGACTCGGCCATTCCAACACATTTACATGTTTCCCTTTAAACTCCCCAAGTGTTGCTTTAGCCGTGTGTTTGGGGTCATTGTCCTGCTGGAAGGTGACCCTCCGTCTTAGCCTCAAATCACACACAGAGGGTACAGGTTTTGCTCCTGAATATCCCTGTATTTAGCACCATCCATCTCTCCCACAACTCTGAGCAGTTTCCCAGTCCCATCCCCACAGCATGATGCTGCCACCGCCATGTGTCACTGTGGGGATGGTGCTCTTTGGATGATGTGATGTGTTGGGTTTGCGCCAGAAATTGCGTTTTCTTTGATGGCCGAAAAGTTCAATCTTAGTCTCATCAGACCAGAGCACCTTCCTCCATACATTTTGGGAGTCTCCCACGTGCCTTTTTGTGCCATTTTGTTTTTTGCTGAAAGTAATGGCTTTCTTCTGGCCACTCTGCCATAAAGCCCAACTCTATGGAGCGTACGGCTTATTGTCGTCCTATGTACAGATACTCCAGTCTCTGCTGTGGATCTCTGCAGCTCCTCCAGGGTTACCTTAGGTCTCTGTGCTGCCTCTCTGATTAATGCCCTCCTTGCCCGGTCCGTGAGTTTTGGTGGGCGGCCGTCTCTTGGCAGGTTTGCTGTTGCGCCATGTTCTTTCCATTTGGTTATGATAGATTTGATGGCGCTCCTGGGGATCATCAAAGATATGATATCAAAGATGTCTCTCTAACCCCCCCGTGTCTCTCTACCCCCCTGTGTCTCTCTAACCCCCGTGTCTCTTTCCCTCCCCCTCCTCATCCTCAACCCCCCTCCTCATTCTAAACCCCCCTCCTCATTCTAAACCCCCTCCTCATTCTAAAACCCCCTCCTCACTTTACCCCTCTAAATACCTCCCCCTCTCCCTTTCCCCTCAGTTACCTCGATCTGCAGCTTCTCCTCCAGCCTCCACGCTCCTGAGGAGGGGGTTTAGAATGAGTAGGGGGGTTAAGGATGAGGAGGGCGATTGAGGAGGGAGGTTGAGGACGAGGAGGGAGGTTGAGGAGGGGGGTTGAGGTTGAGGAGGGAGGTTGAGGAGGGGGTTGAAGGTGAGGAGGGGGGTTGAGGAGGGGGTTGAGGATGGGGGATTGAGGATGAGGATGGGGGTTGAGGATGGGGGGGTTGAGGTTGAGGAGGGAGGTTGAGGAGGGGGTTGAGGGTGAGGAGGAGGGTTGAGGCTGAGGAGGGGGGTTAAGGTTGAGGAGGGGGGTTGAGGAGGGAGTTGAGAATGGGGGGTTGCGGATGAGGATGGGGGTTGAGGAGGGGGGTTAGAATGAGGAGGGGGTTGAGGTTGAGGAGGGAGGTTGAGGAGTTGTTGAGGATGAGGAGGGGGGTTGAGGAGGAGTTGAGGATGGGGGGGTTGAGAATGAGGATGGGGGTTGCGGATGAGGATGGGGGGTTTGAGGTTGAGGAGGGAGGTTGAGGAGGTGGTTTAGAATGAGGAGGGGGGTTGAGGATGAGGAGGGGGGTTGAGGTTGAGGAGGGAGGTTTAGCAGGGAGTTGAGGATGGGAGGCTTGAGGATGAGGATGGGGGGTTGAGGATGGGGGGTTGAGGAGGGGGTTTAGAATGAGGAGGGGGGGTGAGGATGAGGAGGGGGGTTGAGGAGGGAGGTTGAGAATGAGGAGGCAGGTTGAGGAGGGAGGTTGAGAATGAGGAGGGGGGTTGAGGAGGGTGATAAGGGAGGGGGGGAAGAGACACAGGGAAAGGGAAAGGGGGGAAGAGACACAGGGAAGGGAGAGGGGGGAAGAGACACAGGGGAGAGAGAGGGGGGACACAAGAAAAGGGCACACAAGAGGGACACGGGGCAGCACATTTCCCACCCTCGGCTTATACTCGAGTCATTCATTTTACCCAGTATTTTGTGGTAAAATAGGTGCCTTGGCTTATACTCGAGTATATACGGTAAGGGTTGCGCCAGAGCTTTTTATGGGTTTCATAACAAAGGGTGGTGAATACATACGCACATGACCATTTTCTGTTTTCTATTTCTAAAAAATATTTTTATGTATATATTTTTCTGATTTCTTTTTACCAACTTAGACTATTGTGTTCTGATCCGCCACATAAAATTCAGATTAACAAGACATTGAACTTAAGGCTGTAATGTAACAAAATAGGTAAAAAGTCAAGGTGGGAGAATACTTTTGCAGGCACTGTATATGACTATTATAGTTGATTTCTCCAGTGGAAGATAAGTCATCAAATGATGAGGTTCAACAAAGTATGTCCCAGAGAGAAGAAACAGACAATAAAGTTGGGTCATCCCCGGGGCAATACGGCCGGTGTGAGGATACTTGGACTCTTCCAATTATAAGAGAAGGACATTGCTTGGAAGAGAGAGCTCCAGCCCGAGAGACATTTCATCTAGACCTTCAGCCAGTGGCGCAGATACAGATTTTGCCGCTGACCCTGAGTTTGACGCCCCTTGTGCGACCAAATATATAGGGGAGGGAGAGAGAGAAAGGGGAGAGAGAGAGAGAGAAAGGGGAGAGAGAGAGAGAGAGAGAGAGAGAGAGAGGAAAGAAAGAGAGAGAGAGGGAGAGAGAGAAGTAGAGAGAGAGAGGAAAGAAAGAAAGAGCGAGAGAGAGAGGGAGAGAGATGGGGTGGGGAGAGAGAGGGGGAAGAGGGAGAGAGAGGGAGAGAGGAGAGTGAGTGAGTGAGAGAGAGAAAGAGAGAGAGAGAGAGGGAGAGAGAGGAGAGGGAGAGAGAGAGGGAGAGAGAAGGGAGAGGGAGAGAGAGAGGGAGAGAGAGAGGGAGAGAGAGAGGGGTAGAGGGAGAGAGAGAGAGAGTGAGAGAGAGGGAGAGAGAGAAAGAAAGAGAGAGAGAGAGAGCGAAGGAGAAAGAGATAGAAAGAAAGAGAGAGAGAAAGGGAGAGAGAGAGAGAATTAGAAAGAGAGAGCGAGAGAGAGAGAGAGAGAGGGAGGGAGAGAGAGAGACAGAGAGAGATAGAGAGAGAGGAGAGAGAGAGAGGGAGAGAATGTGAGAGAGACAGAGAGAGAGAGTGTGAGAGTGTGAGAGATAGAGTGTGTGTGAGAGAGAGAGAGAGGGAGAGAGAGAGAGAGAGCGAGAGAGTTTGAGAGAAAGAGAGGGAGAGAGGTATAGAGAGACAGAGAGAGTGTGAGAGGGTGAGAGAGAAAGAGAGTGTGTGTGTGAGAGAGAGAGAGAGAGAGAGAGAGGGAGAGAGAGAGGAAAGAGAGAGAGGGAGAGAAAGAGAGAGAAAGAGAGGGAGAGATGGAGAGAGAGAGAATGGGAGATTTTCCTACGTAAACATCGCCATCTGACGCTACTGTAACCCTCACTCTGAGAACAAATTGAACAAAGTTGTGTTGCGCCACCTGCTGGACACTGCTGCCACTGCGTTTGCGGGGACAAAACAGGAAAGGTTGTAAATAAATATATATATTACTTGTTTTATGGTGTTGTATAACGTTCAGCCCAAAAGCAGAATTACCGTATTAGCCTTAATATAAGCCGCACTTTTTTTCCGATTTCCGACCTTGGAAAATACTGGTGCGGCTTATATTCATGACCATAAAAAAATGATTGCCGATTTGCGGGCTTGAGACTGTTGCACAATTAATTCTAATGTCATTCATCGCTTTCCCGTATTTTACAGTGCAGTGTTTTTGTCATGAATCAGCCAGTGGCCATATTGGATTTGGTGTGAACTATGCTGGGGCCATTTTGTGACTGGCAGCAGTGGCCATTTTGGGCTGGGTTATCTTCCACATGCTGTTGCCATGTGGAAGAACAAAAGGTTTGGGGCCCACTTGTTATGGATATATTGTTGTGTTGTGGTCTAGGGGATAAAGTATTATAAGTTTACCCCTTAGCATATCCCCATCCCTTCCATGTTTAGGCTCATTGTAATGGGTGTCATGTGAGGGAGCTGGTGGGATGTGTTGGTTGTATGTGTGTGAAACATTGTGTGTTGTATTTGTAAATATGAATGTATGTTATTATATTAGTAGGTTATTATATTGTAGAGGGGAAACCGTTGAATACAGGCAAGCCTCCTTTGTTCCCAAAGGCCTGTTAATCCCATTAGCTAAGTGTCCAGCAGAGTACTAACAATGGGGAGCTCACAGCTGGAGAGCAGACAGGCAGGCATACAGAAACAATGGGATGGCCTGAGGCTTCTCAGCCTTCATAGCATGGGCACAGGAGAGTAAAAGACATGCTTTCCCCTGGACATTCAAAGCCCAAATTAATTAGTTGGCCTTGCCTAGTGGGCGGACCTGGGAGGGGACTATTGGTTCACGCACAGTTCCCCTTCATGATTGGCCAGACGTCATTTGGGGCTGGCTAACGGTAGCTACTTCCCCCATTCTTGTGTGATGTGGTTAAATATGCTGTTCTAAAATAAAACATGGTTCATAATTTTCATCAAGACTTTGTGTGCAGGTGTATTATTGACCCAAGAGCATATGCTAGTAGAGGAGATCGTTTCTGACTCCCTGCCAGGTTTTCCCAGCGCACACTACCTTAAGCTGGGACTTATGCTCTTGCATCCGCAAAGAAGGTCCATTGGTCTGAGTCACCCAAATCTTAGGTCTAAAACCTACAGGAGAAAAGAGGACTAGGATCCTCTATACTCCATCATCATTGTAGGTTGTGACAGTTTTGTATTTGCATTTACGGTGCTAAATGTACCCCACTTGCGGGTCCTATTTGGAACCCATAGCGTTTTCATTTACATTTTCCGTTTACGGGTGAGAGTGCCTGCGGAATTGTAGCAATTGAAAAGTGATTTGCGATTTTATCGATTGTAACGTTTTGCGAGCTACGATTTTCGGCCTATAACCCGCAAAATAAGTTAACCTAGGTAAGTTGCGGCTTATATTCGGGCCACTACGGTAAGGGAGGAGAGGGACAGCCAGGGAAAGGAGGAGAGAGACAGCCAGTGAAGGGAGGCATGAGACAGCGGAAGAAGGGAGGAGAGGGACAGCCAGGGAAAGGAGGAGAGAGACAGCCAGTGAAGGGAGGCATGAGACAGCGGAAGAAGGGAGGAGAGAGACAGCCAGGGAAAGGAGGAGAGACTGTTGAAGAAAACACTTTCACTGACTCGCCCTCACCCTCAGAAGAATAAGATAGGACACAAAAACGCTGTATTTTCGGTTTAATACAAGCTTGGAGGTGAGAGGACAGAGTCTGTCGTTCATCTGAAGAAGTCTTTTTATACAGTTATTACAAGGTTTTACACAATATTGTATAATCAGTAAACTCATTCTTGTGATACAAACACAAGACCTACACATCTTCACCTTTGACCCAATTCTCAAATGTTTTATCTCTACTCAAATATACACAAGATGTTTCATTGTATTCTTGTTTCTTATAAGAATCAACTTGGCAAAGAACCTTGAAGTAAAAACACTGAACGAATGATTCTTCAGAATTAACTCCTTCTTATAATGCATAGATATTTAACTCTTACATTCCCCCCTTTTACACTACAAAGTGACGTCTAAAGAACGCTAGAAAAATACAACAGTATTAACCTAGGGCGAGTTCTTAATGAAAGTTACAATCATTGCAATTTAGAAATATATATAAAAATGCAACACATACTACAGGAAAAGGAAGTCTTCTTCATACTGGCTCCTAAAGAGACTCTTGTCCCTAAAGCTCACAGGGGAGCAGGTATGGCGGGGATTATTGTGCCCCGTCTCACCCGCAGTATGGTCTGTGTTCCAGTAACAAAATATGAAAGTCCAAATAGTGGGATTAGTGTCCTTTGCGCAAAGTTCATAGTCCAGATGATAAAAACACGTTAAATAAATCAGTGATAATAACACGTGTGATCATGGTTATTCCGTACACCCACCCACCCCAACTCAGATTAAATTTATAGAGCCATGGAAAACACCTGACTTCCTACTTGCAGATATATCATCTCAACACTAGGGGTCAGCCAACATACTAGTCTTTCACCTCAGATCCCTCCCCTCTCCCTCTAAAATAAAACTCTTTCTATCTTTCACTTGCTTCCTGACCCTTGCTATTCCTTATTTGTTAGTCGTCCCCAGTTCTCTACCCTTTAATTTCCTTTAGATTGTAAGTAGCAAGTTTCCAGTCTTGTAGACTTCTTTGGGATAAGCTTGCATCTTCACATTTCCAGGTCAATAAACAAGCGTTTGGCCCGTCCCCTTTCTTGGGTCCAGAATCACAATAAGACTTCTGTCTGGGTTATGTTTTTTAGTTACCAAACTCTGTATTTGGTCTTTTATCTGTCATTATGTTTGTCATCAGGACAGGAACTTGGTAGAGACTTTCTCTCATAATTAATCAGGGCAAGCTTGAGGCGTAGTTGTTACTTTGTTTTCCTTCCTCATTACAGACACTCACGACCGTCTTCTGCGGGGGTAGGTAAGTGTGACAAAAAGAAAAAAGAAAACAACAAAATCAGGATCTGTCATGCAAGATCTTACATACATTTTTCAAACATACATCATCTTATCATACACACTTATCCTAGGCTCCTCCCTAATTACATTTTTACATATGCATAATGCTAATGAACCAGGGATGGTATATAAATCAGAATCAATCAAGTCAATAATGTAAATTCTTCTCCGCACCCTCTGAGTGTTGGTGTACCTCAAGGTTCGGTCCTAGGTCCCCTCCTTTTCTCCATCTACACTTTCTTGCTTGGTACCCATATAAATTATTTTGGATTTCAGTATCATCCATATGCAGATGACACCCAACTTTACCTCTCTACACCAGATCTATCCCCCTCTCTTCTAGCTCATATTCCCAACTGCCTCTCTAGCATCTCCTCCTAGATGTCGACAACTCAAACTCAACATGCTAAAGATGGAACTCCTAATCTTCCCACCCTCTTCCACAGCTCACATATCCTCACATATCTCTCACTGTTGACAATGTCATCATCACTACCACCGTTGAGACCCGTCTTGGAGTTTTACTGGAGCCTGCCCTCTCCGTCATTAACTATATGCAGTCAATCACAAAATCTTGTCACTTTCACCTAAAAAACATTTCCAGAATATGTCACTTTCTCTCACAAGACACAACCAAAATTCCAATACACTCTTTTATATCTTGCCTCGACTACTGCAACTCTCTCCTTACTGCCTCCCCATCACCCATTTCTCTCCATTTCAGTCCGTAATGACATCTCCTTGAGGGTTTAGGTTTTTCATTTTGACAATATTTAACCAGTAAAACTATGGCACCCAAAACATGAGACTTACTATTATCACAAGAGATAGGACCCTCATGATGAGTTTTTTTTACCCATCTCATATTGGGAAACCTACAGGTGAAGTTCAACTAGATACATAGGAGCCAACAGTGCTAGTGTTAATCTGTTTTAGAGCACCATTTTAACCAAATAATCCATCTCTATTTGTAAGTTAAGGATTGATCTTTTATGCCATTAATTACACCTCATTACCTGGTAGGATGTCATGCACTGATCAGTGACATAGGCACCCTGACACAGGCACCTTGACACAGGAACCCTGACATAGGCACCCTGACATACGCTCCCTGACATAGGCACCCTGACACAGGCACCCTGACATACGCTCGCTGACATAGGCACCCTGACATAGGCACCCTGACTTAGGAACCCTGACATAGGCACCCTGGCATACACACCCTGACACAGGTACCCTGATACAAGCACTCTAACATAGGCACACTGACATACGCACCCTGACATAGGCACCCTGACACAGGCACCCTAACATAGGCACTCTGACATAGGCACCCTGACATACATACCCTGACACAGGCACTCTGACATACGCACTCTGACAAAGGCACCCTGACATAGGAACCCTCACAGAGGCACTCTGACATAGGCACCCTAAGATAGGAACCTCACACAGGCACTCTGACATAGGCACCCTAACATAGGCACCCTGACATACGCACCCTGACATAGGCAGCCTGACACAGGCACTCTGACAAAGGCACCCTGACATATACACCCTGACATAGGCACCCTGACACAGGCACTCTGACATAGGCACTCTGACATAGGCTCCCTGACCTAAACACTTTGACATAGGCACCCTGACATACGCACCCTGGCATATATACCCTGACACAAGCATTCTGACATAGGCACCCTGACATAGGCACCCTGACACAGGCACCCTGACATAGGCACCCTGACATAGGCAACCTGAGGTACGCACCCTGGCATAGGCACCCTGACACAAGCACTCTGACATAGGATCTCTGACACTTGCACTCTGACATAGGCACCCTAACATACGCACCCTGTGACAGGCACCCTAACATAGGCACTCTGAAATAGGCACCCTGACATACGCACCCTGACACAGGCAGTCTGACATAGGCACTCTGACCTACGCACCCTGACATAGGCAGCCTGACACAGGTACTCTGACAAAAGCACTCTGACATATGCACCCTAACATAGGCACTCTGACATAGGCACCCTGAAATACGCACCATGACATATGCACCCTGACACAGGCACCCTGACACAGGCACTTTGACATAAGCACCCTGATATAGGCACCCTGACAGAGGCACTCTGACATAGGCATCCTGACATACGCACCACGAAATACGCACCCTGAGACAGGCACCCTAACATAGGCACTCTGATATAGGCACCCTGACATACGTACCCTGACACAGGCACTCTGACATAGGCACCCTGACATACAAACCCCGATATAGGCACCCTGACACAGGCACTCTGACATAGACACCCTGACATACGTTCCCTGACACAGGCACTCTGACATGGGCACCCTGACATAGGCACCCTGACACAGACACTCTGACATAGACACCCAGGCATACGTACCCTGACACAGACACTCTAACATAGGCACCCTGACATAGACACCCTGAGATACAAACCCCGATATAGGCACCCTGACATACGCACCCTAACACAGGCACACTAACAAAGGCACTCTGACATAGGCACCCAGACATACGCACCCTGACATAGGCACCCTGACACAGGCACTCTGACATTGGCACCCTGACATAGGCTCCCTGACACAGGCACTCTAACATATAAACCCTGACATAGGCACCCTGACATAGGCAC
This sequence comes from Discoglossus pictus, assembly GCA_027410445.1. Lineage (NCBI taxonomy): Eukaryota > Metazoa > Chordata > Amphibia > Anura > Alytidae > Discoglossus > Discoglossus pictus. The sequence continues at coordinate 2,645,680 of CM050168.1, forward strand.
TCTGACATACGCACCCTGACATATGCACTCTGACACAGGCACCCTGACATAGGCAGCCTGACACAGGTACTCTGACAAAAGCACTCTGACATATGCACCCTAAGATAGGCACTCTGACATAGGCACCCTGAAATACATTCTGACATAGACACCCAGGCATACGTACCCTGACACAGACACTCTAACATAGGCACCCTGACATAGACACCCTGAGATACAAACCCCGATATAGGCACCCTGACATACGCACCCTAACACAGGCACACTAACAAAGGCACTCTGACATAGGCACCCAGACATACGCACCCTGACATAGGCACCCTGACACAGGCACTCTGACATTGGCACCCTGACATAGGCTCCCTGACACAGGCACTCTAACATATAAACCCTGACATAGGCACTCTGACATACGCACCCTGACATATGCACTCTGACACAGGCACCCTGACATAGGCACCCTGACATACGCAACCTGACACAGGCACTCTGACATATGCACCCTGACACAGGCACCCTGACACAGGCACCCTGACATAGGCACCCTAACATATGAAACCTGACACAGGCACTCTCACATAGGCACTTTGACATGGGCACCCTGACATAGGCACCCTGACTCAGGCACTCTGACATAGGCATCCTGACATATGCACCCTGACATACGCACTCTGACACAGGCACCCTAACATAGGCACTCTGACATAGGCACCCTGACATACATACCCTGACACAGGCACTCTGACATAGGTAACCTGACAAAGGCACCCTGACACAGGCACTCTGACATAGGCACCCTGACGTACGCACCCTGACATAGGCACACGGGCACAAGCACTCTGACATAGGAACTCTGACACTTGCACTCTGACATAGGCACCCTGACATACGCACCCTGTCACAGGCACCCTAACATAGGCACTCTGACATAGGCACCTGAGCTACGCACCCTGACACAGGCACTCTGACATAGGCACCCTGACATATGCACCCAGATATAGGCACCCTGACCCAGACACTCTGACACAGCCACCCTGACATACGCACCCTGACATAGGCACCCTGACGTACGCACTCTGACATAGGAACTCTGACACTTGCACTCTGTCACAGGCACCCTAACATAGGCACCCTAACATAGGCACTCTGACATACGCACCCTGACATACGCACCCTGACGGAGGCAGCCTGACACAGGCACTCTTACATGGGCATCCTGACATAGGCACCCTGACATACGCACCCCAACATAGGCACCCTGACACAGGCACTCTGACATTGGCCCCCTGACATACATACCCTGACCCAGGCACTCTGACATACGCACCCTGACATACGCACCCTGACACAGGCACTCTGACATAGGCACCCTGACATACGCACCCTGACATAGGCACCCTGACACAGGCACTCTGACATAAGCACCCTAACATAGGCACTCTGACATAGGCACCCCGACATAGACACCCTGACATAGGCACCCTAACATATGAACCCTGACATAGGCACCCTGACATAGGCACTCTGACATACGCACCCTGACATACGCACGCTCACACAGGCACCCTGACATAGGCACCCTAACATATGAACCCTGACATAGGCACCCTGACATATGCAACCTGACATATGCACCCTGACATAGGCACCCTAACATATGAACCCTGACATAGGCACCCTGACATACGCATCCTGACACAGGCACTCTCACATAGGCACTTTGACATAGGCACCCTGACATAGGCACCCTGACTCAGGCACTCTGACATAGGCACCCTGACATACGCATCCTGACACAGGCACTGTCACATAGGCACTTTTACATAGGCACCTTTACATAGGCACCCTGACTCAGGCACTCTGACATAGGCACTCTGACATAGGCACCCTGACGTACGCACTCTGACATAGGAACTCTGACACTTGCACTCTGTCACAGGCACCCTAACATAGGCACTCTGACATACGCACCCTGACATACGCACCCTGACAGAGGCAGCCTGACACAGGCACTCTTACATGGGCATCCTGACATAGGCACCCTGACATACACACCCCAACATAGTCACCCTGACACAGGCACCCTGACATAGGCACCCTGACATACGCACCCTGACACAGGCACTCTCACATAGGCACCCTGACACAGGCACTCTGACATAGGCATCCTGACATACGCACCCTGACATACGCACCCTGACACAGGCACTCTGACATAGGCACCCTGACATACGCACCCTGACATAGGCACCCTGACACAGGCACTCTGACATAAGCACCCTAACATAGGCACTCTGACATATGCACCCCGACATAGACACCCTGACATAGGCACCCTAACATATAAAACCTGACATAGGCACTCTGACATACGCACCCTGACATATGCACCCTGACACAGGCACCCTGACATAGGCACCCTAACATATGAACCCTGACATAGGCACCCTGACATACGCAACCTGACACAGGCACTCTGACATATGCACCCTGACACAGGCACCCTGACATAGGCACCCTAACATATGAACCCTGACATAGGCACCCTGACATACGCATCCTGACACAGGCACTCTCACATAGGCACTTTGACATGGGCACCCTGACATAGGCACCCTGACTCAGGCACTCTGACATAGGCATCCTGACATATGCACCCTGACATACGCACTCTGACACAGGCACCCTAACATAGGCACTCTGACATAGGCACCCTGATATACATACCCTGACACAGGCACTCTGACATAGGCACCCTGACACAGGCACTCTGACATAGGCACCCTGACGTACGCACCCTGACATAGGCACACTGGCACAAGCACTCTGACATAGGAACTCTGACACTTGCACTCTGACATAGGCACCCTGACATACGCACCCTAACATATGCACTCTGACACAGGCACTCTGATATACGCACTCTGACACAGGCACTCTGACACAAGCACTCTGACATAGGCACCCTCTACGCAGAGATTGTTCAGATATCACATCCATTCTGATAGAGAATAATGTCAATCTGCTTTATCATTCCTCAATTTGCAGTAACATGAGGCATAAAAATTACAAAATAAAAAAAATGATCTGGCCAACAAAACAGGCCTGAAAATACTTGAAAGAGATTAAAACCAATAATTATTCTGTTTTAATTGACATTTCTGACTGATCTTACATGCATACTCTATCACATAAAACATTAGACCCAGCTGGTTACTATAATTAACCTTAAAGATGATCATGTATTTGAAAAAAGTATTGATATTTTTAAATTTTATTGTAAATAGAGTGTAATCCAGACGCAATCATAATATAATTTTTTTCTGGTAATTATTAAGTATCTAGGGCCATATTAAATTCCAGCCCCATAAGTCCAACATGAAGCACGTAACGGCAGCGGGCTTGAAATTTGTCCGAGTGACGTTACTATTAAATTAGAAGGGCCTGCAAGCTACGGGTTTGAGACGCAAATCATAGGTCGTTCGTAGAACGTTAGATTTGCGGCCTTGTGGATGATCAATTAGTATAGACCGTAGTTACGGGTTTAGACAGAGCCAATGGAAAAAGGGATTGTTAGCGTTACGTCACTGAAAAAGGGGAACGTAGATCTCAAAGTCCTACGGGCTTCAATTCCAAGTTGCGATCTAAACCAAATTCCAGTGATAATGCAATATTAATAAAGCCGTAAATATCATATTCTATCACATGCAAATTACAGTATATGTATTAACACATTGATTGCCGTGATCGATATAACACTGAAATTATGCATGAAATAAAGTATTTTTCGGAGTCGATTTGCGGGCCTAAGAATGTTGTGCTATTAATTCTAACACCTAACATCACTTTCACATTTATATAGAGTACAGTAGTGTGTTTTTATTTGAATTTACAGAGGGAAAGTATTGGACTTTCCCCCCTTGCGGGTCCTCTCAAGCACACGTTGGGCTTTGGGCTCCATTTGCGTGTTACGGGCTAGACTTTGTTGCAATTTAATAGCATGATTGGATTTGTCGCGGTTACAGGCTTGACAGATCAAAGGATTTGCAGGCTGTAAAGTTTAACGTAGCTCAAATCGTAGGCTTTTTTCGGCCCTTCTGCATCTTAACCCGCAAGTCCTCTACAGGCTCCGTTACGGAGCTAATTTAATAGGCATAACACGTAAAATTGGAGTTACGGGCTAAGTTTTTAAACTTAGCCCCAATTTAATGGGGCTGCATATCAGTATTTAGGTTGGTTACCAAACGAACCTCAAACCTTCCTTCATTTTTCTTCTTCTCTGTATTCATTTTAATGCAAAATAGTCATTATTTCTGGAGGATGCATCTGCTTAACACATACAATATACAATACATTTATATATATATATATATATATATATTTATATATATATATATATATATATATATATATATATATATATATATATATATATATATATATATATATATATATCAAACTAGCGACTTGCCCGTCAAAAAATGACGGTCAATAAAATGTTAAAGCTGGAAATGCTGTTTGTGACACAATGTGATTCTCTAACACTCTGAATCTTTTTGTTATCTACAAAGAAGTACAAAAATGTATAAAGTTTTTTTTATTTTTTTAACAATGAACTGTTAAACCATATTAAACTTTGTAATTGTCATGTATGTAGTAATAATATAACAATCCATAACATTTCTCAGAATATGTATTATGAACCATTACATACATTTTTGTAATATGCAACTTATATTGTAAACAGTGGGTAATGATTTTTTTTTAACAATAGTAACATAAAATCGCTGAACTTTCTCTAAATGAGTCTCTTAAACCACGACAGAAGCTTATTAACATACAACTTGTATTTAAACTCCTGGTAAAGCACAAGATATTGAATCCAGAGGATGGCAGACAGTAAAACCCCCCATTGCAACTTAGCCAATTGTCTCAAAAGGGGAAAAAAAATAATTCCTTCCTGACCCCATTAAATGGCGATCAGATTACTCCCTGGATGAATCCTTTCTATTTAATTATACATTGAATTTTGTTATCAAATGTTTCTGCTGTAAATTACATAAATCTTTAGTAACATTCAATAAATGAACTTTTCAAACCTTTTAACATACAATGATAACAATGCAAACATTAATGTAAGATCATAACATTTAACCTGAATTTATTTAAAACTATAGTGATCTTGACTATTGAATCCAGAGGAAGGAAAATGGCAAAAAAAGCACATTTAAACTTTGTAATTTTTTTAAAAGTGGTGGCAAACATTAATTCCTTCCTGACTCCATTAACTGGCAATCGGATTCCTCCCTGGATCAATAATTTATATATTTTTAATCATTTACATGTTTCAACAAATGATGATGCTGCTACTAACATTAAACCTTAATTACATACAATGTATCAACTTTTCAGTCCTTTGCAAACCAAATTTTAACATTACAAACCTGAAAGAAACATATTAAATTGGAAACAGTAAAGGTAATAAAATACAAGCTGACTGTTTTGTGGGGCCAATCATGTCAAAAGTGACTTCCAAGAAATTCCATTTTTATTTTTTATAATCACTGTTTTTTGTTTTGTTTTTTTTTTCTTCCTTTTTTGTTGGTTATTACTGAATTTTTCTCAAATTGTAGATATAGTTTTGTAAGTGAAATAGTGGTCCTATAAGAAAAGGCGAAGTGACCTTAAATTTCTTACTGGAAATTAAACCACTATTCTCTCTGATTACAAAACGTCATAGTACACAATGTTTTTTGTAAAAATGTGTCCATCGTGTAGCAGATCACCCTGACTTGGGTTGTCTTCAATTGAGACTTTAATCTCATCTGGATTTGTGCACCTTGAAAAAGCAACATAGAGTTATCCATCTGCAAAAACTGGTTCCTGTAAAAAAATACCCACAGACTTAAAAGTTTGTCCTTGGGATTTATTGATGGTCATGGCAAATGCCATGATAACTGGAAATTGTCTCCTTTGAAGGACAAAAGGCAAACCACTCTCACTTGGAGCCAAATCTATTCTTGGTATAAAAACTTGTTCACCTTTATGGGTCCTAGTCATAATTTCTGCATGTATAAAATGATCTTTTAAATCGTACATAATTAATCTGATCCCATTACAAAGTCCTCTTTTTGGATTCATATTTCTCAATAGCATGAAAATTGCCCCATTTTTCAATTGCAAAACTTGTGGGAGCATTCCAGATGGTGTTAAAGAATTAATAAATTTGATACTAAAATTCAATTCTCTGTCTTTATCGTCAGCCAGAACTAAATCTGCACTGTAATAATTATTTTGGGGTGTGTTGATGAATTTTAAATTTTTTTTATTTAGATTCAAGGCATTTATATTTTTGGATGTTAATATCACTTTGTTTGCAATGTCTGAGTAATCGTCGTTATTTAGAGTGTTTTTAATAAGATTGCCGATATGAGTGATTCCTTGCAAACCATTTCTGATGGAATTTCAATGGTATCATTGGGTAAATCATGTATTTGTGGATATTTTCCTTCTCCAATTTGAATGAGCCAATCATTGAATTTGTTTTGGCCTTCAGATCTCTTATTTAATTCTAACTTGAGGTGTGTAAATATTTTTCACAGTTTACTTGTCTTGATACATGTATCAATGATGTCAGTCCTATTTCCATGTGACACAGCAGGTAATGTTTGCTTAAAATCTCCTCCCAACAACATCACCTTTCCACCAAATGGCAAATTATTTTAATAATCTATCAATACATTGCAAGGCATGACATGACATCAATGTTGCCTCGTCTATAATAATTAATTTACTTTATTTTTTATTTTTTGGCTTGTAAAGAATTCAGTTGAATATCTGACACTGATGTTTCTAAAATGGGAAACGGCAGTTTAAATCCACTATGCACAGTTCTACCACCTTCTAAAAAAAATGGCGGCAATTCCATTTGTTGCAAATGGCAGTGCTATTTGACCCTGTGCTCAAATGTAACTCATAAAACAATTGTACAGATACGTTTTTCCTGATTTGTTTTTGTAGCTCAGTGTCATAATCATCAAAGTTGATGTCATCTATAAGTCCTGGATCAGGCAAATTAAAACTTGCACAATTTAATCAATGAGCCAGAAATATTTCTCGTATTTCCATTAATGCTTTTAACAGTGCAATTGGCTCATTGTAACATTTCAAGAAGTCTTCCGACATATTTAATTTAAATGTTTCTCACAAAGTAAATGCATCAGGTACATTGCAAAAGATGCAAATGAATGCAAATTGTTCTCTCACTTGCTTCGGCATCTGACATAGTGCTGCTTCTTCCATGCACCTCTCCCATTCTGTATCATCTGCTATGAAGTTTTGATGTCTTGCAGCTAATAGGAAAGTTTCATAACCAATGTCATTCACTGTGCGTAAATGTTCAAAACTTTGTGCACCGGGAACATGTAAAATAAGTAATCTTAAACTGAAACGTTCAATGTCTCTTGGACTGACGGTATAAATTTGTGGTATAATTTTATGCATATCTCTTTTTCGTTGTCACCATTTACAAATACATAGTGATATGGAATCTCAATGTATAAAAACTATCTGGCCTGCGTGTCCTGGCAGTTTAATTTAAACCATGCAGTGGTTTCTCGATGTTCACTTTGGGATAAGGCAGTTCTTTCATTGCCTGCAGTAAAGCAAACAAACTGACTGTGTGGCAAATGTACAGCTAATCGATACACAGCATGTGACCAATCATGCATCTCAAATTTTAGAAGCCGCCACATTGCTTTCGGAGCACTGACATAGCGAGCATCTAAATAATTAGAAAGTTCATCATGTAAAATTGGATTTTCCTTTTTGTTTGCTGCACCTTGCACAGCAACAGTTGCTGCATCATATCCCTTGTATATATATTTATACACATATTTGATGGATTTATTAGAAGTGCAAGCTTCCACATTTATGTGTGCATTGTACTTCATGAGCAAATGTGGATTGTATGGAACTACATATTTATTATCAACCTTTTGTCCATGGATAAAAGCTGCTTGTCCTTGTCTTCTTTTATACAAAGGGTATCCATCACAATTAGCCTAAGCTTGCATTTGAAATTGTTTTGGAAACTCTTTTGTGCAATATTTTATTTTCCATACATGGTGAATTTGGATTGATATCTCCACATGGCCCATGAATCATTCTGTGTGTTACAATCTCAAAAAGTTTTGAATGTTTTTCTAGATCTGGAAATTCAGCAGTAATTACTGAATCCACTCTCTCTGCAGAATTCAACTTATCTTTTTCTTTCAGGATTAAAAGTATATGTGCATTTGGCAGTCCTCTTTTTTGAAATTCAATTCAACAAAAGCCACACATTTTCCAAATAACTGTGCTTTAGTTATATCTTGTATTAATGAATTGAGTTTTATTTTGAATATTCTTGCCACTAAATCTGGTCGGTCAGAAGTATTTTGTCCAAGATTCAAAATGTCCTTGATCTCTGGCCATTGTGGATTACATGTGAATGTAATGAATAAATCCGGTTTTCCAAATTTTGTAACAATAGCCATGGCATCATTATATCTTTCTACTTGGAAAGTGGATGGCAAAATGATTGCTCTTCCATCTTGAATGTCTCTGTTGGTAGCCAATTCAGCGACATAATCAATCAATCCAAAATATTGTTCTACTCAAAGCTTATTTTGTTGAAATTGTATAAAATTTAGATTATTTGTTTCTACTTGTAGATAGGATTCAATAATCCATTGTTGTGTGAGTTTGCCCGCACTTAAAGTAGGATTTAAAGAATAACGAATAGCAGTTTGTGCCACTTTATATTCCAGCATAGGAATATTGCATCTAACACGAACTTTACTAGTGGGATAACATTGCAAATGTAATTTTGGTTCCCATCCAGGTTCACCATTTGATGTCTTTGAGCTTGTTGCTGTTGTTCTTTTTCAAGCTGTGCTAATTGTTTGTATGCTTGACTGTATGGGTTGTTGGCCATAATTTTATCCAACTGTTCAAAGGCTATGCGCAAACACTGTATATTTTCTGGAAGCGTCATCCTTTTGTTCAACAGCTTCCATTGTATCTAAGACATATAACTGTGCAAATTTCCTTTGCTCTCCTTCTTGTGGGTGTAAATGTGAAGTTCGGTGGTAAATTTGTCCTTAAACTCTAAAACAGTAAGGACCATGTCCTGGGACATTTTCTGCTAATGTAGCACCCATTGAAGCAAATGAAATTGCACTGTTATAAGACCTTATTTTTAAAATTGGTATAATTTGAAAATGTTGGATCGCTCATGATACTTTAATCTGGAAATGTGTGTCTTTGTTGAAGTCTTACCTTTCCTTTCTGACAGCAACTAATGAAGTCTCCGTCAGTTGTTTTTTTCTTGAAAAAATGAAAGGCCCCACAAAACTGACAAACAACATTGAGCTATCCACAATAATGAGTGTCTACTGTTAGTGCTCTAATAAATGCATTATCCTGAGCTTCCTCAACATAGATATCACTATAACTTTCTATATCTACATTGGTGTCATGTGTCTGAACATTGGTGTCAATAGGCAATATTGGATCATTCAGCAATGTTTTACAGTCATGTCTTTGTTTAATTTTTCTTTTCTTTGAAGCTCCAGCACACTCACTTTGTGTACTGTACATATTGTTTGTAGCTGCTCTCAATCCAAAGGTAAGCAGCATTAATTAAAGAATGCAATGATTTGAAAATCATTTTTATTTCTTCTCTGAAATAAATGAAACCATTTTTTTTGTGTTTTATTGGCATACATTAAAAACTAAAGCACTGCACATATATATATATATTGATATATATATATATGTAACGGATCTACTGGCACCCCGACGGGGTACCTCCGTTGATAGACACGTCCTACTTCGCGCCGAGGCCTACAAGCACCGCACCGGACCCCTCAACCACCACAGACTCCACAACCACCGTAGTTTAGCTGGAGCCGCGCCGACTTCCTTCCACCCTGTATGAATCTCCAGCATCCAGGACCGTGTGGGGAAGACCTCTCCTTCAAGGATAGTACATCAGGAACAAGCGTTCAGTAGTTACAGCTCAAGGGAGTATGCAAAAGCATAGCAATCCCCAGTATGATAGAGCAATCCCCTCCAAGAACGAGATGAGACTACGTTTTGAAGGGTCAAGTAGAACTATCCTTTAATGACAGGGGATCTCCTTTTATGCAATGGTGCCCTCTGTAAGGCTACACCCACATAATTATCACAGCCAATTAGATACATGGTTCAACCCCCACATCTCCTCTCCTCAGATAACAGGTAACAGACACAATTTTAACCACATTCTGGATGTACCCCAAAAACAGGGGGTACACCTTTAAGTCCAGCACCGTTCAATAGCTCTTACCCAGGGGAACAACATATTAAAAAATTGCATGAATCAGACCAGGGGTTCAAAGGTTAGTAAAAGTATCTTACTGGCAGCATGGCAATCCACATCCCCCATAGTTGGCCACACAATACACATAAAGAGAACAATAGGTGTGGTCACCCCTCCCTGAGGCTCCTTGATATAATCAGACAATGATTAAATCAGCCGTCTTTGTTCTTATGTTTGAGAATGAATAGACGTCCTTATCTGTAACAGGGTTATCTCTCCTGCCAAGGTCTGCACTAGCCTGGGGCCAATATTCTGCAGAGAATAAACCAACATACATACAGTATATTACTAGCATCATATTTTAACCAAGAATTAAATAACCATAAACAGGGTAAAACAGTGATGGGTTTCGTTACAGCTGGGATCTGAGCGCACAAAACTACCGAATAGCGCTCAGATCATCTTCACACAGTTCAATTGCCATGTAGCTAAAGTCTTTCCCATAGTCTTTCCTTATATGAATGGGCTCCATGGCATAGCTATCTGTGGTATCATGGTTCACACAGGGCAAGTACCTAATGACCCCCCTGTATGTAAAGGGCCAGAATGAGTGACATACACTGGTATGGCCGAATACTTTGTTTGAAGGGCAATATGTACCAGGGCCATAGTCGCAGGGCAGGAGGCTCGCAAACAGTCCTCTCCAAGACAAAGTGGCGAAGGGCACTTCGTCACAATATATATATATATATATATTTTGGACTAATGAATTATTAAGTCATTACTAAATGAATATATGTTACTGAATTAATCAATAACTGAGATCAATGGTAAACCTATAAAGTTAATTATGTTGTCGTAAAGAAGGGCAAACAGAAACCGCTATTATCAAAGTATAGATGTGACTTAAAATAATGAGCAATTTTCTTAATGAGGAAATTAATTTAGTTATGATGTCTAGTTTAGGTCCTTTAAAAGTTAATTAGGTAAGCATATATATATTGCAAATGTTTTTTGTTTTTATTGTAATACAAAATGAACTACTAAAGACCTCATTCATTTGCAAGTTGTTCAAAGCAATAGGGCACTATATAAGCACATAGCATATATATATATATATATATATATATATATATATATATATATATATATAGTTTTTTTTTTTTTTTTAAACCTTAGTTTTGGATAGATGTTCATTTACGAAAATGTTATGTCAAAATAATATGCTATGTCCTTATATAGAGCCCTATTCAATTTAGCAAATTGCAATTGAATGAGTCCCTAAATAAATATAGGTTTATTAATGAATCATTAAGTGTCATCAATACAAAACAATAAGGGCATCATGAAATCATATACCTGTGAAATTGCTGTTTGCGAAAAAATCCTTGAGAATTCAATCTCTGTCTTCAGTCAGGTGCAGAGATGAGTAATCTGTGAAATTACATAAAAATCATTTTTAATCATTATATTCAATGAATTCATTATTGATTGAAACTATGATGTTTAATTTGCAGAGATGTCAAAACTAAATGCATAATCCTCAATATATTCATAATTAAAATCATTATAACATTTTAAATATAGCACATGTCAAAACATAAAAAAGTGATTTAAATATTGAAGTGCTTTAAAGGTCCTATCCCTGTCAGGCAATTATAAGCAGTCCATATATTTAAGTGCTTTGTAAAATGTACATCTTTTTTTTTAAGTCTTATAACCCCATCTTTTTTAATATTATTATTAATTAATAGTTCCAAAAGCAATGTACATGAATGAGCAGTAAGGTAGATATATAAGTGCATGTTAAATATTGTTATTACTTTTATTACAGTCTCAATTTTTTGGGGGGACTAATTATTAATTAATTAAAATATTATTTTACGTTAATTAAAAACTGCTATCCATGTAAAAATGTTTAGCCTTTTTTGTTCCCTAACTACATAATTAAATGATATACCTGTCAAGGTGATCTTTATGGTGATTAAAGGCTGCAAACGTCACTCTCTGTGTTGAGTCAGTGGCTGAGACTATGAAATTGTTAAATAAGATGGAAATAATTTGTAATATTTTGCTTCATCTTGATCAGGCAAGCAGCAGCAACACAGATATATTAGGATAGATGCAAAACATAAAAGCATAGTCATCAATGTATTGTTAAATCAAACCATTTCTTGGTACTGATTATTAATTATTAATTAATTAATATATTAATATACATTAATTAATCAATAACTGTCATCAATTCCAACTAAAAATACTTTAATCCTCTTTTTTACCATAAGAACATCATTTAATGACATACCTTTAAAAGTGATGTTTATGCTGTTGAAAGGCTGCAAATGTCACTCTCTGTATTGAGTCAGCTGCAGCGTCACTGAAACTGTCAAATAAGATTGAAATAATTTGGATTAATCCCTATGAGTCAATCGGCATCATCACGGATATGTCAGTGCATCTTAAAATATACATCTTGTTTGTGGTCCTTTTTTTTGTGGTTATATTACTAATTACTAATTAATAAATTAATGTACATTAATAATCAATTAATCACTGACTAAATGTATTCTAAAGATTACTAATAATTAATTAATTAAATAATGTACAGTAATAATTAAGGAATCAATGTCTAAATGTCTTTTAATTTTTTTTGCATTAACGTATTAATAAACGTTAACCATTTTTTTCTTAATGACTACTAATTAATACATTAAAGTACATTATGAATTAATTATTCAGTTAATTAATACATTACAAACGGCTAAGCATGAAAGTATTGCTAAACTAAAGCAAGTGTAAATTATTAGTTTGTTGCTCAATTTTTTTAACTAATAATATATACTATTTTTTAAGAATAATTAATTTATTCATTATTTATTAATGATTGTTAATATACATTAATATACTTTACCTATTTGTATTTAATATTCAGCAATCAGTATCCTGAAGAGCTAAAAATCTCTTTAAATTTTCCGGCAGCAGAAAATGTCCAGTCAGACTGTCATCATCTGAGGAGAAAGTGTGAGCTCTGTGGCAAGTGTGCCCTATATATAGGATGTGTGAGCGTGCTATCTGAGATCTTTTTGTAGTATTTAATTTTTTGTGTTATTGTTGTTTTTTGGTTTGCGCGGTTCGGCTGTTAACTTTGTATTTTTCGCGTCTTGTATTTTTTTTTATAAGTCCCGCGTTCGTCAACTACTTGAAGCCTAAGGCAAAGCCTCATTTTGTAGTGTTTGTAGGCTAAGTCCTGCGTGTTTCATTCCCTCCACTGCTCGCCTCACTTCGTGAGACGAGCAGGCAATGAGTGCCTTCGACGCTCATCGCCTAAGTGCTGTGCGTTTTAGTGTTTTAACGGCTCGCCACACTTCACGAAGCTTGCCGGCAATGAGCACATTTGGCGCTCATCGCCTAAGTGCTCAGAGTTAGCGACTAGCCTTGCTAGGCAACGCTCGCCGGCTAAGAACGCCTATGGCGCTCATCGCTAAGTCGTACGCACCATGCAAAGCGTGACGACGTCTCGTAGTTTGACAATTATATGTGATTGTATTGTATTATATCACTATAATAGTTGTGGATCTACGAATGTTCAGAACATTTGCGAGGCGAGCAGTTGAGGCACGCAAGACTGCAGTGAGCGCCGCACAGGACATCTCCCCCTCTGCCTTTCTCTCATCCACCTCTGCCTCTCTCTCATCTCCCCCTCTGCCTCTCCCCCGCCTCTGTCTCATCTCCCCATCTGCCTCTCTGTCATCCCCCTCTGCCTCTCTCTCATCTCCCCCTCTGCCTCTCCCTCATCTCCCCCTCTGCCTCTCTTTCATCCCCCTCTGCCTCTCTCTCATCTCCCCCTCTGCCTCTCTCTCATCTCCCCCTTGCCTGTCTCTCACACAAAAGAGGGATAGGGAGGGTAAACGGAGACACAATGGAGGGGGGGAAGGAGACACGAGGGGGGGGAAAGGAGAGGGGGAATGGAGACACAGGGGTAGGGAGAAGGTGAAAGAGGAACAGTAGAGGCAGAGAGGGGGGAAAGGAGACACAGGGGAGGAAGATGGGGAAAGGGGACACATGGGAGGGAGAGGGGGAAAGGAGGTACAGGAGATGGAGAGGGGGGAAAAGACACAAGGGAGGGAGAGGGGGAAGAAGACACGAGGGGGGAAAGAAGACAAGGCAGTAGGGAGAGGGGGAAAGGAGGAACAGTAGAGGGAGAGAGAGGGAGAAAGGAGACACAGGGGAAGGAAAGGGGGCAAATAAGTTACAGGAGATGGAGAGGGGGGGAAAGACACAAGGGAGGGAGAGGAGGGTAAAAAAAAACAAAAGGGAGGGAGAGGAGGTGGAAAAGGAGACACAAGGGAGGGAGAGGAGGGAGAAAAGGAGACACAAGGGAGGGAGAGGAGAGGGAAAAGGAGACACAAGGGAAAGATGAGGGTGGAAAGGAGACACAAGGGAGGGAAAGGAGGGGGAAAAGGAGACACAAGGGAGGGAGAGGAAGGGGAAAATGAGACACAAGGGAGGGAGAGGAGGGGGAAAAGAGACACAAGGGAGTGTGAGGAGGGGGGAGGCAACATGTATGCAAGGGAGGGAGAGGAGGGAAAAAGGAACAGATACATAAGGGAGGGAGAGGAGGGGAGAAATGAGACAAAAGGGAGGAAGTACACAGGGGGAGAGACTCGCAATGAGTGCCAAATGCGCTCAGCACAAGGCTCGTGATGAGCCCCGAAAGTGCTCACATTGGGTGGCAAACAGCATTGCCAGGCTTAAAATGTTATTCCCGTCATTTTTGACAGGCAATTTCCTAGTTATATTACATTGTATTTAACTTCCCTTGTGTTTTTCTGACATCTGTCTGCATTGCCACCTAGTGGTACTCAGCAATATTACATTGAGGGTTTTTGTTGTTTTCACATGAAATATTTTACTTTTTGAGAGAAAATATAACATAATATGTAATACCTTAAACATCTACAGATAATAGAAATACATACTGAACATTAATTAAGGATAATCAAATATCATCATATTAGTAACATACATTATTAACTCAAATAATAAGTAACAACAAATAAATACCTTTAAGTGCTTTATATAATATTATAAACAATAAAAAAAAGTGTTTTAATGATAACAATCAGATGGCATATTAATTATTTTTTACCAATTAACATAACAATATTGTACAATAAAAGATCTCAATCACCATCCGTAGAAGCAAATGTAAATGTGCAAACAACATGATTATCTGTGTAATATAAACCAAGAACCAATCAAAGGGTTTCCAGACGAATCTGATCCACTCGATTCCAACTCATGTAAAAAGAAAAAAGAGGAAAAACAAATGTAGTTCATATATAATCACCTTTATGTATGCAGTTTTTTTTATTTATTTTTATTATTTTATATTTATATTTATTTTTTATTTTATGTTGTTAGTGTGCGTAACCACAATGAGTGTTGATTGGAAGTCGGATTGTAGTTATAGTTTATTGGATTATTAATTGCATGGTAAAGCCCTGATGGTGAAATGCCTTGGTGGTCATTGGTTGTGACTGGTCTAAAAATCCTGAGGGTACGTGATTGATGGCGAATAGCAAGAGGTAAATCTCAAAATAGCAGATTTTCTCTTGGTCACGATCTCTCCCGGTCTTTCCCAGTCTCCTGCGGTCTTTCCTGATCTCTCCCAATCTCTCCCAATCTCTCCCGGTTTCTCTTGGTCACGATCTCTCCAGGTCTCTTGCACGATCTCCTCGTTTCTTGAGGTCTCCTGCTTTCTCCTGCTCTCTCCTGGTTTCTTGCGGTTTCTCCTGGTCTCACCTGGTCTCTCACGGTCTCTTCCCTTCTCCCTTATATCTCCTGGTCTCTCCCGCTTTCTCCTGCTCTCTCCTGGTTTCTTACGGTTTCTCCTGGGCTCTCGAGATCTCTCCTGGTCTCTCCCACTTTCTCCTGCTCTCCTGTTTTTTTTGCGGTTTCTCCTGGTCTCTCCCGATCTCTCCCAGTCGTTCCCAATCTCTGCAGTCTCTCCTGGTCTCTTCCGGTCTTTCCTGATCTCTCCTGGTCTCTCCCAATCTCTCCCGGTTTCTCTTGGTCATGATCTCTCCAGATCTCTTGGAGCCTCTCCCAGTCTCTTGAGGTCTCTCCCGGTCTCTCAAGATCTCTCCTGGTCTCATCCGCTTTCTCCTGCTCTCTCCTGGTTTCTTGCGGTTTCTCCTGGTATCTCCCGATCTCTCACTGTCTCTTCCGGTCTCCCAGATCTCTCCTGGTCTCTCCCAATCTGTCCTGGTTTCTCCCTGTCTCTCCCGGTCTCTTCGGGTCTCTCTCAATCACTACCGATCTCTCCTGGTCTCTTGCGGTCTCTCCCGATCTCTCCCAGTCTCTTGTGGTCTCTCCTGGTTTCTCCCGATCTCTAACTAGACCCTTATCAATATCAATCAGACACTTTCGGTACCTTAAGTCTCTGAGGTCTGAGAACAGATGTCCCAGCCTCTCCCAGTCTCTTGTGGTCTCTCTGGGCCTCTTTCTAACTCTCCTGGTCTCTTCCGGTTTCTCCTGGTCTCTTGTGGTCTCTCCCAGTCTATTTCTGTCTCTGGCTGTCTCTGGCGGTCTCTCCCGGTCTCTCATAGTCTTTTGTGGTCTCTCGCGGCCTCTTGCAGCTTCTCTCAGTTTCTCCTGTTCTCTCCAGGTCTCCCGTGGTCTTTCCTGGTCTCCCTGGTCTCTTGCGATCTCTCCCGGGCTCTCCCGGTTTCTTGCGGTTTCTCACAGTCTCTCCCAGGCTCTTGCAATCTCTCCCGGCCGCTTCAGGTCTCTTGCAATCTCTCCTGGTCTCTCCCGGTCTCTCTTGATGTCTTGTGGTTTCTCCCTGTCTCTCCCAGTCTCTCATGGTCTCTCCCGGTCTCTCTTGATCTCTCCCAGTCTATCCCAATGTCTTCTGGTTTCTCCTGGTCTCTCCTGGTCTCTCCCGATCTCACCTAGTCTTTCCTAATCTCTCCCAGTCTTTACAGGTTTCGAACGATCTTTTGCAGTCTCTCCTGGTCTCTCCCGGTCTCTCCCGGTCTCTCCCGATCTCTCCCGGTCTCTCCCGATCTCTCCTGGTCTCTCCTGGTCGCTCCTGATCTCTCCTGGTCCTTCCCAATCTCACCCGGTATTTCCTGATCTCTCCCGGTCTCTCCTGGTCTCTCCCGGTCTCTCCCGATCTCTCCCGGTCTCTCCCAATCTCTTCCGGTCTCTCCCGGTCCCTCCCGATCTCACCCAGTCTTTCCTGATCTCTCCCGGTCTCTCACAATCTCTCCTGGTCTCCCCTGGTCTTCCCCGGTCTCTCCCCCTCTACCTTGATCTCTCTTGGTCTCTCCTGATCTCTCCTGGTCTATTGCAATCTCTTCTGATCTCTCCCGGTCTCTCTCAGTCTCTCACAGTCTCGTGGGATCTCTCCTGGTCTCTACCAATCTCTCCCTGTCTCTCTCTGTCTTTTCCAATCTCACCCGATATCTTGTGGTCTCCCCTGGTCTCTCCTGGTCTCTCCCAATCTCTCCTGATCTCTCCCGGTCTCTCTCAGTCTCTCACAGTCTTGTGGGATCTCTCCTGGTCTCTACCAATCTCTCCCTGTCTCTCTCTGTCTTTTCCAATCTCACCCGATATCTCACGATTTCTCCTGGTCTCTTCTGGTCTCTCCCGGTCTTCTTCCGGTCTCTTGCAGTGTCTCTTGGTCTCTCCTGATCTATTTCACTCTCTTGCAGTCTCTCCTGGTCTCTCCAGATTTCTTCTGGTCTCTCCCAGTCTCTTGCAGTGTCCCCCGGTCTCTCCCGATTTCTCCTGGTCTCTCCTGATCTATTCCAGTCCCTTGTGGTCTCTCCCGGTCTCTCCCAATCTTTGCCGTTCTCTTCTGGTCTCACCCCATCTCTCCCAGTCTCTCCTGGTCTATTGCAATCTCGCCTGTTCTCCCCTTGCCTCTCCCGGTCTCTCCCGATCAATCCTGGTCTCTTGCAGTCTCTCCAGATTTTTCCCGGTCTCACCCGATATCTCCTTGTCTCTCCCGGTCTCTCACAGTCTCTTGCGGTCTCTCCTGGTCTCTCCAGATCTCTCCCGGTATCTCCTAGTCTCACCCCATCTCTCCCGGTCTCTCCCGGTCTCTCCCGTTCTCTCCTGGTCTCTCCTGATCTCTCCCGTTCTCTCCCAGTCTTTCCCGTTCTCTCCCGGTCTCTCCCGATTTCTTGCGGTCTCTCCAGATCTCTCCCGTTCTCTCCTGGCCTCTCCCAGTCTCTCCCGATCTTTTGCGATCTCTCCTAATATCTCCTGGTCTCTTCTAATCTCTCCCAGTCTCTCTGGGTCTCTCTCAATCTCTCCCAGTCTCTCCCGATCTCTCCCAGTCTCTCTCGGTCTCTCCTGGTCTCTCCCAGTCTCTCCCGTTCTCTCCCGGTCTCTTTTAATCTCTCTCAGTCTCTCTGGGTCTCTCCCAATCTCTCCCAGTCTTTCTGGGTCTCTCCCAATCTCTCCCAGTCTCTCTCGATCTCTCCCGTTCTCTCCCGGTCTCTCCCGATCTCTTGCGGTCTCTCCCGATCTCTCCCGTTCTCTCCTGGTCTCTCCTGGTCTCTCCTGGTCTCTCCCGATCTTTTGCGGTCTCTCCCGATCTCTCCCAGTCTCTCCTGTTCTCTCCCGGTCTCTCGGGGTATCTCCCGATCTCTCCCGTTCTCTCCCGGTCTCTCTGGGTCTCTCCCGATCTCTCCCAGTCTCTCCCGTTCTCTCCCGGTCTCTCTCGGTCTCTCTGGGTCTCTCACGATCTCTCCCGTTCTCTCCCGGTCTCTCTGGGTCTCTCCCGATCTCTCCCGGTCTCTCCCGGTCTCTTCTGGTCTCTCCCGGTCTCTCCCGGTCTCTCTGTGTCTCTCCCGATCTCTCCCAGTCTCTCCTGTTCTCTTCCGGTCTCTCCCGATCTCTCCCAGTCTCTCCCATTCTCTCCCGGTCTCTCCCGGTCTCTCTGGGTCTCTCCCGATCTCTCCCGGTCTCTTCTGGTCTCTCCCGTTCTCTCCTGGTCTCTCTGGGTCTCTCTGGGTCTCTCCCGATCTCTCCCGGTCTCTCCCGGTCTCTTCTGGTCTCTCCCGGTCTCTCCCGGTCTCTCTGGGTCTCTCCCGATCTCTCCCGTTCTCTCCCGATCTCTCCCGGTCTCTCACGGTCTCTTCTGGTCTCTCCCGGTCTCTCCCGGTCTCTCCTGGTCTCTTCGGGTCTCTCCCGGTCTCTCCCAGTCTCTCTGGGTCTCTCCCGATCTCTCCCGTTCTCTCCCGGTCTCTCTGGGTCTCTCCCGATCTCTCCCGGTCTCTCCCGGTCTCTTCTGGTCTCTCCCGGTCTCTCCCGGTCTCTCCCGGTCTCTCCCGTTCTCTCCCCGTCTCTCCCGATCTCTCCCGGTCTCTCCCGGTCTCTTCTGGTCTCTCCCGGTCTCTCCCGGACTCTCCCGGTCTCTTCTGGTCTCTCCCGGTCTCTCCCGGGCTCTCCCGGTCTCTTCTGGTCTCTCCCGGTCTCTCCCGGTCTCTCCCGGTCTCTTCTGGTCTCTCCCGGTCTCTCTGGGTCTCTCCCGATCTCTCCCGTTCTCTCCCGGTCTCTCCCGGTCTCTCCCGGTCTCTCCCGGTCTCTTCTGGTCTCTCCCGGTCTCTCCCGGTCTCTCTGGGTCTCTCCCGATCTCTCCCAGTCTCTCCTGTTCTCTTCCGGTCTCTCCCAATCTCTCCCAGTCTCTCCCGTTCTCTCCCGGTCTCTCTGGGTCTCTCCCGATCTCTCCCGGTCTCTTCTGGTCTCTCCCGTTCTCTCCTGGTCTCTCTGGGTCTCTCCCGATCTCTCCCGGTCTCTCCCGGTCTCTTCTGGTCTCTCCCGGTCTCTCCCGGTCTCTCTGGGTCTCTCCCGATCTCTCCCGTTCTCTCCCAGTCTCTCTGGGTCTCTCCCGATCTCTCCCAGTCTCTCCTGTTCTCTCCCGATCTCTCCCGATGTCTCCCAGTCTCTCCCGTTCTCTCCCAGTCTCTCCCGGTCTCTCTGGGTCTCTCCCGATCTCTCCCGTTCTCTCCCAGTCTCTCTGGGTCTCTCCCGATCTCTCCCAGTCTCTCCTGTTCTCTTCCGGTCTCTCCCGATCTCTTGCGGTCTCTCCCAGTCTCTCCCGGTCTCTCTGGGTCTCTCCCAATCTCTCCGGGTCTCTCTGGGTCTCTCCCGTTCTCTCCCAGTCTCTCTGGGTCTCTTCCGATCTTTACCAGTCTCTCCTGTTCTCTTCCGGTCTCTCCCGATCTCTTGCGGTCTCTCCCAGTCTCTCCCGGTCTCTCTGGGTCTCTCCCAATCTCTCCCGGTCTCTCTGGGTCTCTCCCGTTCTCTCCCAGTCTCTCTGGGTCTCTCCCGATCTCTCCCAGTCTCTCCTGTTCTCTTCCGGTCTCTCCCAATCTCTTGCGGTCTCTCCCAGTCTCTCCCGGTCTCTCTGGGTCTCTCCCAATCTCTCCCGGTCTCTCTGGGTCTCTCCCAGTCTCTCCCGGTCTCTCTGGGTCTCTACCAATCTCTCCCGGTCTCTCTGGGTCTCTCCCAGTCTCTCCCGGTCTCTCTGGGTCTATCCCGATCTCTCCTGATCTCTCCCAGTCTCTCCCGTTCTCTCCCGGTCTCTCTGGGTCTCTCCCGATCTCTCCCGGTCTCTCCTGGTCTCTCTGGGTCTCTCCCGATCTCTCCCGTTCTCTTCCGGTCTCTCCCGGTCTCTCTGGGTCTCTCCCAGTCTCTTCCGGTCTCTCTCGGTCTCTCTCGGTCTCTCCCGGTCTCTCTGGGTCTCTCCCGTTCTCTCCCGATCTCTCCCGTTCTCTTCCGGTCTCTCCCGGTCTCTCTGGGTCTCTCCCGTTCTCTCCCCGTCTCTCTGGGTCTCTCCCGATCTCTCCCAGTCTCTCCTGTTCTCTTCCGGTCTCTCCCAATCTCTTGCGGTCTCTCCCAGTCTCTCCCGGTCTCTCTGGGTCTCTCCCAATCTCTCCCGGTCTCTCTGGGTCTCTCCCAGTCTCTCCCGGTCTCTCTGGGTCTCTCCCAATCTCTCCCGGTCTCTCTGGGTCTCTCCCAATCTCTCCCGATCTCTCTGGGTCTCTCCCAGTCTCTCCCGGTCTCTCTGGGTCTATCCCGATCTCTCCTGATCTCTCCCAGTCTCTCCCGTTCTCTCCCGGTCTCTCTGGGTCTCTCCCGATCTCTCCCGGTCTCTCCTGGTCTCTCTGGGTCTCTCCCGATCTCTCCCGTTCTCTTCCGGTCTCTCCCGGTCTCTCTGGGTCTCTCCCAGTCTCTTCCGGTCTCTCTCGGTCTCTCTCGGTCTCTCCCGGTCTCTCTGGGTCTCTCCCGTTCTCTCCCGATCTCTCCCGTTCTCTTCCGGTCTCTCCCGGTCTCTCTGGGTCTCTCCCGTTCACTTCCGGTCTCTCTTGGTCTCTCCCGATCTCTTCTCATAGTATTTCTGGAGGATAAGTGTCCTCTATCTCCTGATCTTGGCCGGTGGTGGCAGCTTCTACCTGTAGAGCTCAAATATGAACAAGAAAAAAGATGGGGTGGGAGCGCACCCCCAACTCCTAGTGCGGATCAGTATGGTATAGCATGATAAGAAGCAGATAAAGGGGCCGCGCACCTGATCCGACCTCAGGCCGGTGGTTCATATGTAGACATCCTCCGTACGTCCTCAGGAGAGCAGAATCACTTAACCCTCATCTGATGCTTATAGGATAGAGTTTGGTCTCCACCGATACGTTACTATAACTATAGTGCAGAGGGTGGGGGTGGGGGGTAAGATTCTGACCCCTTTTATTCCCATGTAAGTAAGGGTGTCGCTGCGCATCTGTATTAAGGTGTCGCTGCGCATGTGTATTAAGGTGTCGCTGCGCATGTGTATTCAGGTGTCGCTGCGCATGTGTATTAAGGTGTCGCTGCGAATGTGTATAAAGGTGTCGCTGCGCATGTGTATTAAGATGTTGCTGCGAATGTGTATTAAGGTGTTGCTGCGAATGTGTATTAAGGTGTTGCTGCGCATGTGTATTAAGATGTTGCTGCGAATGTGTATTAAGGTGTTGCTGCGAATGTGTATTAAAGTGTCGCTGCGAATGTGTATTAAAGTGTCGCTGCGCATGTGTATTAAAGTGTCGCTGCGCATGTGTATTAAGGTGTTGCTGCGAATGTGTATTAAAGTGGCGCTGCGCATGTGTATTAAGGTGTCGCTGCGCATGTGTATTAAAGTGTCGCTGCGCATGTGTATTAAGATGTTGCTGCGCATGTGTATTAAAGTGTCGCTGCGAATGTGTATTAAGATGTCGCTGCGAATGTGTATTAAGATGTCGCTGCGCATGTGTATTAAAGTGTCGCTGCGCATGTGTATTAAGGTGTTGCTGCGAATGTGTATTAAAGTGTCGCTGCGCATGTGTATTAAGGTGTCACTGTGCATGTGTATTAAAGTGTCGCTGCGCATGTGTATTCAGGTGTCGCTGCGCATGTGTATAAAGGTGTCGCTGAGCATGTGTATTCAGGTGTCGCTGCGCATGTGTATTAAAGTGTCGCTGCGCATGTGTATTAAGGTGTCGCTGCGCATGTGCATTAAAGTGTCGCTGCGCATGTGTATTAAGGTGTCGCTGCGCATGTGCATTAAAGTGTCGCTGCGCATGTGTATTAAGGTGTCGCTGCGCATGTGTATTAAAGTGGCGCTGCGCATGTGTATTAAGGTGTCGCTGCGCATGTGCATTAAAGTGTCGCTGCGCATGTGTTTCATAGAAACTTGTTATTTATTTACACCTTGCGCCTTTAAATGTTCTGGGCTTTTACATTAATATATCACTGCAGTGTCCCACATGTTCACTAGAGGGCAGGAGATCCCCGTAAAAAAGAGATCTGACCAGACAGAAATAGTTACAGCCTGTGATATATACTCAGTACAGGGAATAAAGGGTTAAATGTTCTTATAAAAAACAAACTGCCCCCCAGCCCCTCACTCATTACACAAGGGGTGGGTCAGTGCACCCCCCCAGCCCCACACTCATTACACAAGGGGAGGGTCAGTGCACCCCCCAGCCCCTCACTCATTACACAAGGGGTGGGTCAGTGCACCCCCCAGCCCCTCACTCATTACACAAGGGGTGGGTCAGTGCACCCCTCAGCCCCTCACTCATTACACAAGCGGAGGGTCAGTGCACCCCCCCAGCCCCTCACTCATTACACAAGGGGAGGGTCAGTGCCCCCCCCAGCCCCTCACTCATTACACAAGGGGAGGGTCAGTGCCCCCCCCAGCCCCTCACTCATTACACAAGGGGTGGGTCAGTGCACCCCCCCAGCCCCTCACTCATTACACAAGGGGAGGGTTAATGCCACCCCCAGCCCCTCACTCATTACACAAGGGGAGGGTCAGTGCCCCCCCCAGCCCCTCACTCATTACACAAGGGGAGGGTCAGTGCACCCCCCAGCCCCTCACTCATTACACAAGGGGAGGGTCAGTGCACCCCCCCAGCCCCTCACTCATTACACAAGAGGTGGGTCAGTGCCCCCCCAGCCCCTCACTCATTACACAAGGGGAGGGTCAGTGCCCCCCCCCAGCCCCTCACTCATTACACAAGGGGAGGGTCAGTGCCCCCCCCAGCCCCTCACTCATTACACAAGCGGAGGGTCAGTGCACCCCCCCAGCCCCTCACTCATTACACAAGGGGAGGGTCAGTGCACCCCTCAGCCCCTCACTCATTACACAAGCGGAGGGTCAGTGCACCCCCCCAGCCCCTCACTCATTACACAAGGGGAGGGTCAGTGCACCCCTCAGCCCCTCACTCATTACACAAGGGGAGGGTCAGTGCACCCCCCCAGCCCCTCACTCATTACACAAGAGGTGGGTCAGTGCCCCCCCAGCCCCTCACTCATTACACAAGGGGAGGGTCAGTGCACCCCCCAGCCCCTCACTCATTACACAATCCTTTACGTCAGCAGAGCAGCTAATTAAACACCTTTATTTGTACAATGTTTATATTGCGGTCGCACCCTGGGGCTGTGCACACGGTTGTTTGCTTTGGATGCGATGCTCTGCAGGGCAGGTACATTATTGTGTAGAAAGGAACAAGGAACTGAAATTTAGGTGTAAGGTTTTGCATCGATAAATATATATTTTTTTGCAAATAAACTTAAAATAATAAATAATAAAATAAGATTTGAAGCTTAAAAAGAAAAGATAGCTGCAGAGTAAAGTGTTTGCTGCTCTCATAGACAATTAACAAGAAATTAGACTAATTCATGTATTTATTGTGTTGGGACATGGGGAGGGGAGAGAGGAAGAGGGAAGAGAGATGGGAAGGGAAGAGGAGAAATAGAAAGATAGGGGAGAGGAGAGAAAGTGAGGGGGAGGAGAGAGAGAGAAAGAAGAGAGAAGGGAGAGGAGAGAGGAAGAAGCAGGAAGGGAGAGGATAGGATAGGAGAGAAAGGGAAGGGAGAGGAGAGAGAGAAAGAAGCAGGAAGGGAGAGGAGAGAGAGGAAGGGGTAGAGAGATGGGGAGGGAAGAGGAGAAAAAGGAAGGGGATATGATAGAGAGAAAGAAGGGGACAAGTGAGAAGAGAGAGAGGAAGGGGTAGAGAGATGGGGAGGGGAGAGGAGAGAAAGGAAGGGGATATGATAGAGAGAAAGGAAGGGGGAAGAGAGATGGGGAGGGGAGAGGAGAGAAAGAAAGGGGAGAGGAGAGAAAGGAAGGGGAAAAACAGATGGGGAGGGAGAGGAGAGAAAGGAAGGTTAGAGGGAGAGAGAAAGAAGGGGGAAGGGGAGTGTAGAGAGGAAGGGGAAAAAGAGATGGGGAGGGAGAGGAGAGAAATAAAGGGTAGAGGAGAGAGAGAGAAAGGAATGGGGAAGTGGAGAGGAGAGAAAGGTATGAGGAAGAGGGAAGGAGAGAGAGAAAGAAGGGGGAAATAGAGAGGAGAGAGAGAAAGGGGTTGAGAGATGGGGAAGGGAGAGTAGAGAAGGGGAGAGGAGAGAGGGAAAGAAGGGGGAAATGGAGATAAGAGAGAGGAGGGGGTAGAGAGATGGGGATGGGAGAGGAGAGAGAGAGAAAGGAATGGGGAAGAGGAGAGGGGAGAGTGAAAGAAAGGGAGAGAGTAGAGAGAGAAATGAAGAGGAGAGGAGAGAGAGAAAGAAAGGGGAGAGGAGAGAATGAAAGGGGAGAGGAGAGAGAGAAAAAAGAAGGAAGGGAGGGCAAAGAGAGGAAGGGGAGAGGATAGAGAGAAAGAAGGGGACAAGGGAGAAGAGAGAGAGGAAGGGGTAGAGAGATGGGGAGGTGAAAGAAAGGAAGGGGAGAGGAGAGAGAGAGAGAAAGAAACGGGGAAGAGGAGAGGAGAGAAAGGAATTGGGGAGATGAGAGAGAGAAAGGAAGGTGGAGAGGAGAGGAGAGATATAGAAATGGGGGAAAGAGAGATAGGAATGGGAGAGTGTGATGGGGAGAGGAGAGAGATAGGAATAAGAGAGATGGGGAGAGGAAAGCAGAGAGAGAGAGAAAGGAAGGGGAAGTGTAGAGGAGAGAAAGGATGGGGAAGAGATGGGGAGGAGAGAAAGAAAGGGGGAGAGGAGAGAAAGGAAGGTGAGAGGAGAGAGAGAAAGAAGGGGGAGAGGAGAGAAAGGAAGGGGAAGAGAGATGGGGAGGGGAGAGGAGAGAAAGAAAGGGGAGAGGAGAGAAAGAAAGGGGAGAGGAGAGAAAGGAAGGGGGGAGAGAGATGGGGAGGAGAGAAAGGAAGGTGAGAGGAAAGAGAGAAAGAAAGGTTAGAGAGAGAGAGAGAATGAAGGGGGAAGGGGAGTGGAGAGAGGAAGGGGAAAAAGAGATGGGGAGGGAGACGAGAAATAAAGGGTAGAGGAGAGAGAGAGAAAGAAAGGGAGAGAGTAGAGAGAGAAAGGAGGGGGAGAGGAGAGAGAGAAAGAAAGGGGGAGTAGAGAAAGAAAGGGGAGAGGAGAGAGAGAAAGGAAAAGGGAGAGGATAGAGAGAAAGAAGGGGGCAAGGGAGAAGAGAGAGAGGAAGGGATAGAGAGATGGGGAGGGGAGAGGAGAGAAAGGAAGGGGAGATGAGAGAGAGAAAGAAAGAAAGAAAGAAAGAAAGAAAGAAAGAAAGAAAGAAAGAAAGAAAGAAAGAAAGAAAGAAAGAAAGAAAGGGGGAAAAGGAGAGGAGAGAAAGGAATTGGGGAGAGGAGAGAGAGAAAGGAAAAGGGAGAGGATAGAGAGAAAGAAGGGGGCAAGGGAGAAGAGAGAGAGGAAGGGATAGAGAGATGGGGAGGGGAGAGGAGAGGAAGGAAGGGGAGATGAGAGAGAGAAAGAAAGAAAGAAAGGGGGAAAAGGAGAGGAGAGAAAGGAATTGGGGAGAGGAGAGAGAGAAAGGGGGAGAGGAGAGAGATAAAGGAAGGGGAGAGGAGAGATAGACAGAAAGGGGGAGAGGAGAAGAATGGGAGAGGGGGAGACAGGGAGAGGAGAGAAAGATGGGAATGGGATAGGAGAGATATAGAAATGAGGGAAAGAGAGATAGGAAATGGAGAGCGTGATGGGGAGAGGAAAGAGATAAGAATGAGAGAGAGATGGGGAGAGGAGAGCAGAGAGAGAGAGAGAAAGGAAGGGGAAGTGTAGAGGAGAGAAAGGAAGGGGAAGAGAGATGGGGAGGAGAGAAAGAAAGGGGGAGAGGAGAGAAAGGAAGGTGAGAGGAGAGAGAGAAAGAAGGGGGAGAGGAGAGAAAGGAAGATTAGAGAGAGAGAAAGAAGGGGGAAGGGGAGTGGAGAGAGGAAGGGGAAAGAGAGATGGGGAGGGAGACGAGAGAAATAAAGGGGAGAGGAGATAGAGAGAAGGGAATGGGGAAGTGGAGAGGAGAGAAAGGTATGAGGAAGAGGAGAGGGGAGAGAGAAAGAAAGAGAGAGAGAGGAGACAAAGGAAGGGGAGAGGAGAGAGGGAAAGAATGGAGAAATGGAGAGCAGAGAGAGGAAGGGGTTGAGAGATGGGGAGGGGAGAGTAGAGAAAGGAAGGGGAGAGGAGAGAGGGAAAGAAGGGGGAAATGGAGATACGAGAGAGGAGGGGGTAGAGAGATGGGGAGGGGAGAGGAGAGAGTGAAAAAGGAATGGGAAAGAGGAAAGGGGAGAGAGAAAGAAAGGGAGAGAGTAGAGAGAGAAAGGAAGGGGAGAGGAGAGAGAGAAAGAAAGGGGGAGTAGAGAAAGAAAGGGGAGAGGAGAGAGAGAAAGAAGCTGGAAGGGAGAGGAGAGAGAGGAAAGGGGAGAAGATAGAGAGAAAGAAGGGGGCAAGGGAGAAGAGAGAGAGGAAGGGGTAGAGAGATGGGGAGGGGAGAGGAGAGAGAGAGAAAGAAAGGGGGAAGAGGAGAGGAGAGAAAGGAATTGGGGAGACGAGAGAGAGAGAGAAAAGGGGTGAGGAGAGAAAGAAAGGAAGGGGAGAGGAGAGATAGAAATAAAGGTGGAGAGGAGAGGAGAGATAGGAATGGGAGAGGGGGAGATGGGGAGAGGAGAGAAAGATGGGAATGGGAGAGGAGAGATATAGAAATGGGGGAAAGAGAGATAGGAATGGGAGAGTGTGATGGGGAGAGGAGAGAGATAGGAATGAGAGAGATGGGGAGAGGAAAGCAGAGAGAGAGAGAGAAAGGAAGGGGAAGTGTAGAGGAGAAAAAGGATGGGGGAAGAGAGATGGGGAGGAGAGAAAGAAAGGGGGAGAGGAGAGAAAGGAAGGTGAGAGGAGAGAGAGAAAGAAGGGGGAGATGAGAGAAAGAAAGGGGAAGAGAGATGGGGAGGGGAGAGGAGAGAAAGAAAGGGGAGAGGCGAGAAAGAAAGGGGAGAGGAGAGAAAGGAAGGGGGGAGAGAGATGGGGAGGAGAAAAAGAAAGGGGGAGAGGAGAGAAAGGAAGGTGAGAGGAGAGGGAAAGACCGGGGAGAGGAGAGAGAAAGAAGGGGGAGAGGAGAGAAAGGAAGGGGGAAGAGAGATGGGTAGGGGAGAGGAGAGAAAGAAAGGGGAGAGGAGAGAAAGGAAGGTTAGAGGAGAGAGAGAAAGAAGGGGGAAGGGGAGTGGAGAGAGGAAGGGGAAAGAGAGATGGGGAGGGAGAGGAGAGAAAGAAATGGGAGAGGAGAGAGAGAGAGAGAACAAAATGGGAGATGAGTGAGGGAAAGAAGGGGAAATGGAGAGGAGAGAGAGGAGGGGGTAGAGAGATGGGGAGGGGAGAGGACAGATAGAGAAAGGAATGGGGAAGAGGAGAGGGGAGAGAGAAAGAAAGGGAGAGAGTAGAGAGAGAAAGGAAGGGGAGAGGAGAGAGAGAAAGGAAAAGGGAGAGGATAGAGAGAAAGAAGGGGGCAAGGGAGAAGAGAGAGAGGAAGGGGTAGAGAGATGGGGAGAGGAGAGGAGAGAAAGGAAGGGGAGATGAGAGAGAGAAAGAAAGAAAGAAAGAAAGGGGGAAAAGGAGAGGAGAGAAAGGAATTGGGGAGAGGAGAGAGAGAAAGGGGGAGAGAGAGAGATAAAGGAAGGGGAGAGGAGAGATAGACAGAAAGGGGGAGAGGAGAGGAATGGGAGAGGGGGAGACAGGGAGAGGAGAGAAAGATGGGAATGGGATAGGAGAGATATAGAAATGAGGGAAAGAGAGATAGGAAATGGAGAGCGTGATGGGGAGAGGAAAGAGATAAGAATGAGAGAGAGATGGGGAGAGGAGAGCAGAGAGAGAGAGAGAAAGGAAGGAGAAGTGTAGAGGAGAGAAAGGAAGGGAGAAGAGAGATGGGGAGGAGAGAAGGAAAGGGGGAGAGGAGAGAAAGGAAGGTGAGAGGAGAGAGAGAAAGAAGGGGGAGATGAGAGAAAGGAAGGGGAAGAGAGATGGGGAGGAGAGAAAGAAAGGGGGAGAGGAGAGAAAGGAAGGTGAGAGGAGAGAGAGAAAGAAGGTTGAGAGGAGAGAAAGAAAGGGGAGAGGCGAGAAAGAAAGGTTAGAGAAGAGAGAGAAAGAAGGTGCAAGGGGGGTGGAGAGAGTAAGGGGGAAGAGAGATGGGGCGGGAAGAGGAGAGAAACAAAGGGGAGAGGAGAGAAAGGAAGGTTAGAGGAGAGAGAGAAAGAAGGGGAAGGGGAGTGGAGAGTGGAAGGGGGAAGAGAGATGGGGAGGGAGAGGCGAGAAAGAAAGGGGAGAGGAGAGAAAGAAAGGGGAGAGGAGAGAGAGAAAGGAATGGAGAAGTGGAGAGGAGAGAAAGATAGGGGGAGAGGAGAGAAAGGAAGGTGAGAGGAGAGAGAGAAAGAAGGGGGAGAGGAGAGAAAGGAAGGGGGAAGAGAGATGGGGAGGGGAGAGGAGAGAAAGAAAGGGGAGAGGAGAGAAAGGAAGGTTAGAGGAGATAGAGAAAGAAGGGGGAAGGGGAGTGGAAAGAGGAAGGGTTAATAGAGATGGGGAGGGAGAGAAGAGAAATAAAGGGGAGAGGGGAGAGAGAGAAAGGAATGGGGAAGTGGAGAGGAGAGAAAGGAATGAGGAAGAGGAGAGGAGAGAGAGAAAGAAAGGGAGAGAGGAGACAAAGTAAGAGGAGGTGGGAGGGAAAGAAGGGGAAAGGAGAGAGAGAAAGAAGGGGGAAATGGAGAGGAGAGAGAGGAAGGGGTTGAGAGATGGGGAGGGGAGAGTAGAGAGGGAAAAAAGGGGGATATGGAGAGAAGAGAGAGGAGGGGGTAGAGAGATGAGGAGGGGAGACGAGAGAAAGGAAGGGGAGAGGAGAGAGAGGAAGGGGTTGAGAGATGGGGAGGGGAGAGTAGAGAAAGGAAGGGGAGAGGAGAGAGGGAAATATGGGGAAATGGAGAGAAGAGAGAGGAGGGGGTAGAGAGATGAGGAGGGGAGATGAGAGAAAGGAAGGGGAGAGGAGAGAGAGAGAGAAAGAAAGAAAGAAAGGGGGAAGAGGAGAGGAGAGAAAGGAATTTGGGAGAGGAGAGAGAGAAAGGGGGAGAGGAGAGAGAGAAAGAAAGGGGAGAGGAGAAGAGAGAAAGGAATGAGAGAGGGGGAGATGGGGAGAGGAGAGAAAGATGGGAATAGGAGAGAGAGATATTGGAATGGGGGAAAGAGAGATAGGAATGGGAGAGTGTGATGGGGAGAGGAGAGAGATAGGAATAAGAGAGATGGGGAGAGGAAAGCAGAGAGAGAGAGAGAAAGGAAGGGGAAGTGTAGAGGAGAGAAAGGATGGGGGAAGAGAGATGGGGAGGAGAGAAAGAAAGGGGGAGAGGAGAGCAAGGAAGGTGAGAGGAGAGAGAGAAAGAAGGGGGAGAGGAGAGAGAGAAAGAGGGGGGAAATTGAGAGGAGAGAGAGGAAGCGGTTAAGAGATGGGGAGGGGAGAGTAGAGAAAGGAAGCGGAGAGGAGACAGGGGAAAAAGGGGGAAATCGAGAGAAGAGAGAGGAGGGGGTAGAGAGATGGGGAGGTGAGAGGAGAGAGAGAAAAGAATGGGGAAGGGGAGAGGGGAGAGAGAAAGAAAGGGAGAGAGTAGAGAGAGAAAGGAAGGAGAGATGAGAGAAAGAAAGGGGGGTAGAGAAAGGAAGGGGAGAGCAGAGAGAGACAAAGGAAGGGTAGAAGAGGGAAGATGGGAAGGGGAGAGGAGAAAGAAAAAAGAAGGGGGGAGGGGAGAGGATAGAGAGGAAGGGGAAGAGAGATGGGGAGGGGAGAGAAAAGAAGGAGAGAGGAGTGATAATGAAAGGAGAAAGAGAGAAAGGAAGGGGATATGGGAAGGGGAGAGGAGAGAGAGAGAAAGAAGGGGGAGAGGAGATAGAGAAAGGAAGGGGAAAGAGAGAAAGGAAGGGGAGAGGAGGGAGATGAGAAGGGGAGAAGAGATATAGAAATGGGAGAGTGAGATGTGGAGAGTAGAGAAATAGGAATGAGAGAGATGTGGAGAGGAGAGGAGAAGAGGTCATGAAGCCCTGACTGGCCAGGCCCATCTTGGTGTAGTCAGTAACAACTTCTTGGGTCATTTCGATAATAATAACCTTACAGGGTTTTATCTATAAAGGTTTTTTCAGTCAAAGCTCAATAAAATCACATAAAAACAGGAGCTTCCATGACATTTATGACTTTTCTCAGTGGTATAATTCACAAGAAAACTTTAAAGTATCGTCTTTAACCTTCGATATGACTTCAAAGACAAAAAGGAACTGGTGGCAAATTATAGACATGAAGAAGATTCAAGATGGAATTCATTGGCGACTCCTGTAGATGGGGAAGTAGACTCAACAGATGCTGACAATAAAATAATAATGACGACCACCACTCTTGTTTGGCCCTAAAATATCCAACATATCAGAACCTTCCGGAATAATCTCCATTAGTAATTTACGTGACTCCGACCAACAACTGCTCCAAGAATGTTTTTTTTTTTAACGATTCTCATATTTCTGCAGAATTAAGAAGAAAGGAAGTCAGAATTCTACTAAACCCGACAATAACATAACTGAACCGATATTAGGCCTCATTGAGATGAACCAGGTCCATTCCAATCTTCAAGATCCCTGATGGACAATACATTAAAAAAGGTCAATTTCCATCTGTCTCAGAATGTCGTGTTCCTAAGAGCAGAATGTAATATATAGTCTTCCAATACCAACAAAGAACATACCATGGAGATGGCCAAGATTCCTAGCAAGTTGGGGTCTGTTGGATCTCATGGTGATAACCTTTCTTCTGATCCAATGGACAAAGTTACACTTCAGGCCCATTCAAGACGTCCACATAACCCAAAACAATCATTTCAAGCAGAACTGGTAGCAGAAGATTATTTTCACTCCACAACTCGAGGAGGATGGAGAAAAAAAGGAAAATCTAAGCGAGGGTCTTCCTTTAGGAACATTTTATAGGATGCATGTTACAGCACGTGCAAGCAGACAAGGATGGGGACTGGTATATGGACATCTAGATGCTTAAGACACGTATCACCAGAGATAATTAAAGGGCAACTAAAGTAGTCTTATGTGCTCTGCATCATTAGATAGAGGGTGAAAAGAATGAGTGGGGAAAGTGTTTTCCTCTTTAAAATTGATGCAGAATTCATAGAATTATGGCCAATAGAAGTCAGGAGATCTCAGTGTGTTTTCTAAATGAGTAATTAGCTCTGTACCTTGTAGGATGTAATGAATATTCATTAGAATCAGAAATGTAACCTTGGAAATCAGCAGCTTTTTTATATGTAGCTTCTTGATTATACTCTAGCAGATAATGTACCGCGTGGGATTTAATGAATATTAATTAGAATCAGGTGCAGTGCCTTTGATTTCAATGGCCGTTTCATATGTAGCTACTTGATTATATTCTAGCAGATAATGTACTGTGTGGGATTTAATGAATATTAATTAGAATCAGGTGCAGAGCCTTTGATATCAATAGCCGTTTCATATGTAGCTACTTGATTATATTCTAGCAGATAATGTACCGTGTGGGATTTAATGAATATTAATTAGTATCAGGTGCAGAGCCTTTGATATCAATGGCCGTTTGATATGTAGCTACTTGATTATATTCTAGCAGATAATGTACCGCGTGGGATTTAATGAATATTAATTAGAATCAGGTGCAGTGCCTTTCATATCAATGGCGGTTACATATGTAGCTACTTGATTATACTTTAGCAGATAATGTACCGCGTGGGATTTAATGAATATTAATTAGAATCAGGTGCAGTGCCTTTAATATCAATGGCGGTTTCATTTGTATATACTTGATTATTCTTTAGCAGATAATGTACCGCGTGGGATTTAATGAATATTAGTTAGAATCAGGTTCAGTGCCCTTAATATCAATGGCGGTTTCATATGTAGCTACTTGATTATACTTTAGCAGATAATGTACCGCGTGGGATTTAATGAATATTAATTAGAATCAGGTGCAGAGCCTTTATATCAATGGCGGTTTCATATGTAGCTACTTGATTATACTCTAGCAGTTAATGTACCACGCGGGATTTAATGAATATTAATTAGTATCAGGTGCAGTGCCTTTGATATCAATGGCCGTTTCATATGTAGCTACTTGATTATATTCTAGCAGATAATGTACCGTGTGGGATTTAATGAATATTAATTAGAATCAGGTGCAAAACCTTTGATATCAATGGCTGTTTGATATGTAGCTACTTGATTATATTCTAGCAGCTACTGTAACACCCAAGCTGCGCATCGAGTCATACTGTACAGTACTAATACTGTAGACAATGGCACTCAGGCCTCCTGTTTCTATATTTACTTGCTGTTTAAAAATCTAAAAATGTGTTTCTTTGGTAATAATAAAGGAAATATTAATAAAGGGTAATTATCTGTTTAGTGTCACTTTTAAAACAAATATGTGAAGTGATTATGTGACCTCATTTACATCTGAACGAGGCAGTGACCGCGGCGCTCGGGGGAAAGTCCCGGCCAATGTGCTAATATTAATGTTCTCTTCCAGATGAGTAAATTAATGAGGAACTAATTTTCCTAATTGACAAACATAAAACAAATCATAAGGAAGTGCTGTCATTCTGATTTCAGTGCTTGAAACTTGAAGTCACTTTGCGTGCCATCATTCCGGGAACTCAGCTGGCAAGTCTGGGCAGTGCCCGCTGGCAGGGCTCCAAGTGGCATCCATGAAGGGCACCGCATTGTTATCTCACCTTGAATCGTGTTATCTAAACATTGTGACGTGTCATCTAAACATTGTGACGTCTTTACACCGAGATAATATTTATGTTTCTGTATTTATTCCACATAAACATAACCTGTTATTATAGTTTATTTATATATATACAATGTTGCTGTTCTTATCTTCCAGGAAAAGATGGGGTGAAGGGGGGAAGCGGAGGGGATTTGTTATATCACTGGAGCTTTTAGTGTTTGACCCCCCCGCCCCACATGCTCAGAAGTGCTCAGTCACAAGTATAACTGCAAGCCCTGACATGTAAACACGCCTGTCTCACATGCAAACACTGTTATGGATGCCTCTCTTAATGCATATTTTGTATTATGTCAGTGATTGCGTCATTGGCAATTAAGCAGTTAAAGTGACACAGTGGAGGCCCCAGAGTATAATTTATAGGTAATAACAATGTAGTATTATTTTTTAAAACTGCATTTACTTACAGAAAACTTGAATTGAAGTTTGCATTTTTCACCTAAGAATCATCCTTTCTGATCCACCCACCCAGGAATACACAGAAATCTCTTTCTAATGGGGAGATAATTGTAACTGAGATACTTGTTATTTATTGCCTTTCCACCTTGCATTGTTTTTAGTGTAAAGCCCCATAAATGAAGAGACTGAGCATGCTCAGACTGCAGGAAGTACCTGTGCTGGCAAGGCCGCTGGGTCTGGGCATGCTCAGTCTTGTCGTTTTACATGCAAAACCATGGACGCCGGGCCCCAGGTGTAATTATAAATGAATTAGAAAGTGATATCACTCTTTTTGGTGGGTGGATCAGAAAAGGCTGAATATGCCGTGTTTTAAATATAATTCAATGACTGAAGTTCTTGTTATTATTACTATGAGTTAAATGATATCATATTCTGAGCCTCTTCTGTGTCATTGCGACAACTCACTGCGTGCTTCCTCATTATACCCCCATATATACAGTTTAGCAGCATAATGACATCCCCAAGGATCCCCCCTAGGATCCCCCCACATGAAGGCAGCACTGGGGCCCACTCCACCCCGGGGCCCCCTCACACATATATTGCATTTCCTGTAATATATAGAACAATATTACACCACTTGGTTCCTGTTTGTGACTGGCGTGATATCTCAGCGCGCTCATGTTGGTGACGCCGTATTAATACTCAGAATAGTGGAAACTACTAGAGAAGTATTGGGGGGGGGGGGGGGGGGGGGGGTCATCGTCATATGTGACATATGAACCAGGTCAGGAGGGCGGCATGAAAGAAACCATAAAAATAAATATATGTATTGGTAATTTGATTTATTAAAATGTACTTTTTTAATGTGTTGTAGACAAGGTAGGAGGAGCCTTCCATCCTTTGTATCCAATCACAATACTGGGATATGTGTCTGATGAGGTCATTTATCAAACTAGTCTGCTGAACAGTAACGGGCAGAGTTCTGCTATTCTAGGGTCACGTGACCCACCGCGCCCCACATTTGCCCCTTGTCGTATCACCAGTGTCATCTAGAGAATAAGAAATAAGGGACATTGGCCCATAATGGAAGAATTAAAGTGTCTGCAATGGTGATTGTGCAGAAAATGGATTGTTCCAAGTCACGGAAGAATGATAAACATGAGTGGGAGGTAATAACATGAGTGGAAGGTAATAACATGAGTGGGGGGTAATAACATGAGTGGGAGGTAATATCATGGGTGGGAGGTAATAACATGAGTGGGAGGTTATATCATGGGTGGGAGGTAATAACATGAGTGGGAGGTAATACCATGGGTGGGAGGTAATAACATGAGTGGGAGGTAATAACATAAGTGGGAGGTAATAACATGGGTGGGAGGTAATAACATGAGTGGGGGGTAATAACATGAGTGGGAGGTAATAACATGAGTGGGAGGTAATAACATGGGTGGGAGGTAATAACATGAGTGGGAGGTAATAACATGAGTGGGGGGTAATAACATGAGTGGGAGGTAATAACATGAGTGGGAGGTAATAACATGGGTGGGAGGTAATAACATGGGTGGGTGGTAATAACATGGGTGGGAGGTAATAACATGGGTGGGGGTAATAACATGAGTGGGAGGTAATAACATGAGTGGGGGGTAATAACATGAGTGGGAGGTAATAACATGAGTGGGAGGTAATAACATGGGTGGGAGGTAATAACATGAGTGGGAGGTAATAACATGAGTGGGGGGTAATAACATGAGTGGGAGGTAATAACATGAGTGGGAGGTAATAACATGGGTGGGAGGTAATAACATGGGTGGGAGGTAATAACATGGGGGGGGGTAATAACATGAGTGGGGGGTAATAACATGAGTGGGAGGTAATAACATGGGTGGGTGGTAATAACATGAGTGGGAGGTAATAACATGGGTGGGGGGTAATAACATGAGTGGGAGGTAATAACATGGGTGGGAGGTAATAACATGGGTGGGGGGTAATAACATGAGTGGGAGGTAATAACATGGGTGGGAGGTAATAACATGGGTGGGGGGTAATAACATCGGTGGGAGGTAATAAAACCAGAAGATTGGGCCAATGACGTAGCAGTAATTTGGGTGGAGGGCGATATCACCCTAAATTACTGTTGTTATTGCGTTTTTATTGCCCACCCTTTAGCGACCATTGTAGTTTGGGAAAAGTGTTCTATATTTGTACGCCTGGAACAAATAGGAGCCAGATGTTTGGGAATTGTGGCAGTTACAGGAGAAGGTGAGGGTCCTTGTGAAAGATTATAATGTATAAGGTAGGCCAGCTCTTATCCAACTAAACCTGGGTGGAGCAAAACAAACCGTCCAACAGTCACTGGTCTGTGTAGTCTTCAGATGTCCAGATCTCCACGCTGCTCCGAGCGGTCACAAGCTCCAGGCTGCTGTCTCACTGTTTGGGTCTTTCTCCGGCTCAAACAAACTGCCAACAATCAGTCTATAAGCATCCATACTCCAGGAGCAGTCTTAAATCATGGCTGCCCAGGTGCAGCTAATGAACTACGTAGGAAAATAACCCCCTTCATTCCTACTGAGGAAGAGAGCTTTATAAAGTCTGTGGCTCACATAATAACAATATCAATTATAAACTAGAAGATACACAATGAAGCAATTTTATTATTATGCATTAACTTTGTGTTATTTATTAGTTTTTTTTTTATAAAATCACCTAGAATTTACATTTTTCACAATCTTTTTTACGTATAATAAATACCCACAATAGAACTAAATTGGTATATACAAATTTATATATTTTAACCGTTTCAGACATTATTCCTGAGACACATATAAATGAAGTAAATGCTCTTATCCACCATATAATGTGTCACTTATAACGGACGTAGTTTAGTTATTATCTGACCCAATATCATAATATTTATTAATTCACCGGAATAATTGGGCTTGTTGGAAGATGTAGGTGGAGGGTCCAAGGGGCGAGTATTATAAGATTATTCCTGTAATTACTATCTACCTGACTTGACCTGGATCATGACCTGGATCAATGTCCCCTGAAACTGGATGAGCCTGAAAGAAGAAAGTGCAGAAGCCGACCTGCTGCTCAATGTTATAAAGATGAAGATCATGGTGAGCGGCAAACAGACGGGGAAGAAGTGGAGGCAGTGACAGATTTTATTTTTACTGGGATCCAAGATCTCTTCAGATGGTGATTGTAGTCATGAAATTAAAAGATGTTTGAGGAGGAAAGCTATGGCAAGTCTGGACAAGCAAGTAAAAAGTAAAGATAGATCATTATCAACAAAGGTCCTCATAGTTAGACTCTGGTTCTCCCAGTAGTCACATACGGATGTAAGAAATGGACCATAAGGAAGTCGGAGCGCCCAGGAATTGTGGTGTTGGAGAAAACTGCTTAGAGTCCCTTGGACTGCAAGAAGATCCAATAAATCCGTACTACAGGAAATCAAGACAAACTGGTCACTGGAAGATTTGATCATGAGGCTGAAGTTTAGATAATTTGTCCATATCATGAGAATACAGGATTCCCTAGAGAAGACTCTGATGCCGGGTGCCGCCGAGGTGGAGATAGAAGCAAGGAACATGAGCTTGATGGAGCTCAGATGGGCAGTGGCTGACAGATATGCCTGGATTGCTTCCGTTCATAGGGTCATGGAGAGTTGGACACAACTGAACAAAGGAACAACAATAATTTGAATACTGACCATCTCAAAATTTCCCAAGGTCATTTAGCAATGCCAGCTTGTCTTAGCTCCCTAGATTATGAGCTTTTGTACGATTCTTCCCGTATTGGCGAGCTCTGTTTCCCAACCGTACAAAGTTTTGGAATATGTTGGATGTTGAAACAAGTGACTGATAATAATAATAATAATAATAATAATAATAATAATAATAATAATAATAATAATCTGGTATCCGGCCCTTGGCCTTGTCCTGGAGAGATTATTCATGGCTGCGCTCGTTAGGACCGCTAATTATGATGATAATAATAATAAGCGATTCTGTAATGGGAAGGTCGCTGAGGCAGAAACACAATTCCAGCTCACTTTGATTAAAAAAATTCCCAGAATGTGACGAGGCCTCAAATAGCTCCTTCTAAGATGACCCTGAGACCTGGGGGGGGGGCTACGATGACCCTGAGACCTGGGGGGGGGGGGGGCTAACATGGGGGGGACTACAATGAATCATTAGGTTGTGATATATTTCATGTATTTCCAGCTGCTCAAACTATCAGATCTCAGTAAATTCAACTTAATAAACAACTTTATTTACTATTTATATTATATTATATTATACATGTTGTGTTGTTTATTTGTATTTATAGTTTTGTTTGTTCTATTTGCAAACTTAAATCATTTACTTGTGTTACTTAAAATGTAATAACAAAAAATACCATTTAATAACCTTATATATTATATTATATTCCTTATGGAACGTTGGTATTTTTATTTTTGCTATTTTGTTGCTACTTTGTTTATTTTTGCTATACAGGCCGCGCAGACTTATTTATATATTGTTTTTAAGTCAATAACAAAACAAACTTTAGCTCTGTGTACGCCATGAAGATAAAAGAAGCTTGAGAGGAAAAGCCGCTCGCTGCTGCAACACATGGTAAGGGGCGCCGCAGCTGCTGAATCACTTTACTTTGATCTGCGCAGAGCGCTTCTATTTCATGTTTATAAGTTGATTGTCTCAGTGATAATACACTTAAAATAGCTTTTTATGTTCGTAAGCAAACTTATAATTCTTGAATTCTTGACATTTTTAAAATCTCCTTTAAAGTTAGAGATAAAAAGTTTCTTTTACATAGTTTTGCAATCTATACGGCGATACTCGTTACTAATCTATATATAGACACGAGATGCTTCCTTATATACATATTATAAGGCACGCACGCACCCTGACCCCGGGTGACTCATTTCCCGCCCACCACATCAGAACCAGTTGCTATTTTGGGCTGGTTGTGTAAGGGTTGCATTTCTGCTGGCGAGGGGCCGCGGGGGGTTTGTTTGCATCACATCCTGCCCAGGAATTCTCGGCTTGTCTTGGAAATCTCTGCTCATACAGAAAGCATCTGAAGCATCGTCTTGTCGTAGATTGGAGATGTCTGCTGGTATTTAAAAGGGAAATGATTACTGGAGCGCAGCAAGAAAGTGATAAGACAAACACTGACTGCGAAGATAACTGCCAAGACGTGGCCTTAAGGGGGGAAGACACAGAGGGAGAGGGGGGAAGAGACACAGGGGGGGGGGGGGAGACACAGAGGGGGGGGAGACACAGAGGGAGAGGGGGAAGAGACACAGAGGGAGAGGGGGGAAGAGACACATGGAGAGGGGGGGAAGAGACACAGAGGGAGAGGGGGAGACACAGAGGGAGAGGGGGGAAAGAGACACATGGAGAGGGGGGGAAGAGACAAAGAGGGAGAGGGGGGGAAGAGACACATGGAGTGGGGGAAGAGATGGAGATGGGGAGGGGGGAAGAGACACAGAGGGAGAGGGGGAGACACAGAGGGAGAGGGGGGGAAGAGACACAGGGGGGGGGAGACACAGAGGGAGGGGGGAGAGACACAGACGGAGAGGGGGGGAAAAGACACAGAGGGAGAGGGGGGAGACACAGAGGGAGAGGGGGGAGACACAGAGGGAGATGGGGAAGAGACACAGAGGGAGAGGGGGGAAGAGACACAGGGGGGGAGACACAGAGGGAGGGGGGGAGAGACACAGACGGAGTGGGGGGAGACACAGAGGGAGAGGGGGGAGACACAGAGGGAGAGGGGGGAGACACAGAGGGAGATGGGGAAGAGACACAGAGGGAGAGGGGGGGAAGAGACACAGAGGGAGAGGGGGAAGAGACACAGAGGGAGAGGGGGGAAGAGACACAGAGGGAGAGGGGGGAAGAGACACAGAGGGAGAGGGGGAAGAGACACAGAGGGAGAGGGGGGGGAAGAGACACAGAGGGAGAGGGGGGGAAGAGACACAGACGGAGAGGGGGGAAGAGACACAGAGGGAGAGGGGGGGGAAGAGACACAGAGGGAGAGGGGGGAAGAGACACAGAGGGAGAGGGGGAGACACAGAGGGAGAGGGGGGAAGAGACACAGAGGGAGAGGGGGGAAGAGACACAGAGGGAGAGGGGGAAGAGACACAGAGGAAGAGGGGGAAGAGACACAGAGGGAGAGGGGGGAAGAGACACAGAGGGAGAGGGGGAAGAGACACAGAGGAAGAGGGGGAAGAGACACAGAGGGAGAGGGGGGAAGAGACACAGAGGGAGAGGGGGGAAGAGACACAGACGGAGAGGGGGGAAGAGACACAGAGGGAGAGGGGGGAAGAGACACAGATGGAGAGGGGGGAAGAGACAC
This sequence comes from Discoglossus pictus, assembly GCA_027410445.1. NCBI lineage: Eukaryota > Metazoa > Chordata > Amphibia > Anura > Alytidae > Discoglossus > Discoglossus pictus. Next base: position 2,686,407 of record CM050168.1, read on the forward strand.
AGAGGGAGAGGGGTAAGAGACACAGAGGGAGAGGGGGGAGACACAGTGGGAGAGGGGGGAAGAGACACAGAGGGAGAGGGGGGAAGAGACACAGAGGGAGAGGGGGGAAGAGACACAGGGGAGAGGGGGAAGAGACGGAGAGGGGAGGGAGAGGGGGAAGAGATTCAGAGGGAGAGGGGGGAGACACAGAGGGAGAGGGGTAAGAGGCACAGAGGGAGAGGGGGAAGAGACACAGAGGGAGAGGGGGGAAGAGACACAGGGAGAGGGGGAAGAGACGGAGAGGGGAGGGAGAGGGGGAAGAGATTCAGAGGGAGAGGGGGGAAACACAGAGGGAGAGGGGGAAGAGGCACAGAGGGAGAGGGGGAAGAGACACAGAGGGAGAGGGGGATGAGACACAGGGAGAGGGGGGAAGAGACACAGAGGGAGAGGGGGGAAGAGACACGGAGGGAGAGGGGGGAAGAGACACAGAGGGAGGGGGTGAAGAGACACAGAGGGAGACGGGGGAGACACAGAGGGAGGGAAAGACAGAGGGAGAGGGGGAAGAGACACAGGGGAGGGGAAAAGAGATGCAAGGGAGGGAGAGGGGGAAAGAAACACGGGGGAAGAGACACAGGGGGGAGAGGGGAGAAAGAAACACAGAGGGAGAGGGGGGAAGAGACACAGGGAGAGGGGGGAAGAGACACAGAGGGAGAGGGGGGAAGAGACATAGGGAGAGGGGGGAAGAGACACAGAGGGAGAGGGGGGAAGAGACACAGGGAGAGGGGGGAAGAGACACAGAGGGAGAGGGGGGAAGAGACACAGGGAGAGGGGGGAAGAGACACAGAGGGAGAGGGGGGAAGAGACATAGGGAGAGGGGGGAAGAGACACAGAGGGAGAGGGGGGAAGAGACACAGGGAGAGGGGGGAAGAGACACAGAGGAAGAGGGGGAAGAGACACAGAGGAAGAGGGGGAAGAGACACAGAGGGAGAAGGGGGAGACACAGAGGGAGGGAGAGACACAGAGAACGGGGTAAAAGACACAGAGGGAGAGGAGAGGCAGAGACACAGAGGGGGGAGAGACACAGGGGAGGGGGAAAGAGACACAGTGGAGTGGAAAAGAGATGCATGGGAGGGAGAGGGGGGGAAGAAACACGGGGGGAAGAGACACAGTGGGGGAGAGGGGGAAAGAGACACAGGGGAGGTGGACAGAGACACAGGGGAGGGAGAGGTGGGGAAGAGATACAGGAAGGAAAGAGATACAGGGGAGGGAGAGGAGGGAGGAAAGAGACACAGGGAGTGAGAGGAGGGGTAAGAGACACAGGGGAGGGAGAGGAGGGGGGAAGATAAACAGGGGAGGGAAATGGGGGGAGATACATGAGAGAGGTGGGAACAGAGACAGGGGGAGGGGGGACAGGGGGGAAAGAGACACAGGGGAGGGGGGATGAAACACAAGGGAGGGAGAGGGGGTAAAGAGACACAAGGGAGGGAGAGGAGGGGGGAAATGAAACACAAGGGAGGAAGTAGACAGGGGGGAGAGACTTGCAATGAGCTCAAATCACGAGGCCAGTAAGGTAGACGGTGGTAGAGGCAGAGGCGCTGATTGTGAGGCCTGTGATGAGCGCCAAAGGTGCTCATCGCGAGGCCAGTAAAGTAGAGGGGGAGAGCCTCCCATTGTGTGGCAATCAGCATTGCCAGGATTCACTTTTTATTGCCGTCATTTTTGACGGGCAAGTCGCTAGTTCTTATTATATTTGATGCCAACTGGAAAATAAATTAATTATTGAATTATTATAAATCACTAAATAGTAAATATATTAAGTTATAGAGAAGTTTAGGAACTTTAGATATTTTGTGTCATTTTAATCAAATGTTGTTAAAAGTAAAACACAGATTTCTGCTCAGTTTCTTCTTTTTTTTGTTTCCTTCCTAATAACCCCCATAATGCACCAGAGCTGCCGAGCGCCGGCCAAGTGACTGAAGACGTCTCAGGAGTTTCATCATCAGACTATGAGATGTCCAAGGAATGTGGGGGAGGGGGGAGGGTATCCATGTGTGGATCTCACATATGAAAAGGCTCATGTGGCCTGACATGGGAATTAAACACAGGAAACGGGGGATGAAACATAAACATACAACCAGCAGCGAATAAGAACAGGCCCATCTGATCTACCCATTCTCCTATCTACGTAATAAAGCTCTAAATTACTAGATCCTCAGGAAACCATATTGGATCTGACCCAACTGCCTGTTGGGCTGTTTCATGTACCATGTAAAGTAATGATTGGCCACGCATAAGAACATATAATGTTTTTCCCCCCCTCCCCCATCCTCTTTTCCCAACTTCTCTCTCACTTTTATGGTTGGATTATTAGTAGTATTAAGGGAGTAGACACATGGGCTTCATTTTGAAGCTGCCTTCCTACCTCTTGTATCTCTCTAGTTCCTGGTGTTTGCCCCCTAGTGAGGAGCCTATGAACTGCAGTATCATATTTTTTATAACATTTTGAAGTGTGAAATAAGGCGCCCTTTACAGGGAAACACCCCTAGGAGAGTGCCTAGTTGGCCTAATGTGAAATCCGTCCGCGTGTGTGCGTCCCTGCTCCTGTGGAGCTCTAGTGTGGGCTGTTGGAATAATAAGTGGATGAGCATAAAATCCTTAGTAGTAAACAGTCAGTATATTATTCCTGCTGCGGGAAGATGCCGACAACGCTTGGAGAGAGCGATAAATCCAGACCATGACTGACCAGAGAAGACAAAGACTACAAAAGAGCTAAAACTATCAATACCCGGAGAAAGAACAAGACAAATGTCCCCAGGAGTGGCAGCCAAGCTCGGCACCATCTTCCTCATAGTCTGTGCCATTTACTGAACATGACTTGGGTTGTCCACCATATCCAGTCTGCTTGGACGTACAAGGAGTCTTTGCCGATCTTCTGTCTCATCACTTGGATGTAGATCCTTCAGGTTTTAGGGTCATTCATCACCTTGTCTTGTAGAGAGAAGAAAGCCCCAATGGTTGGTCTTTGGCCCATTGCTCATTGGCTAGTACTTGACCTGTATCCATGTGAAGGGGTTCTTAGGGGTGCCTCTTAAGGAGCCTTTTGGGTGTGTCCGGCCAAGATGAACAGTGATAATATATACAGTCGTTTCCATTAGTCCAACACACGACCTTCTTTATGTGACCACTTAGTGTCTCCACAAGTCTTCCTCTGTGTTACTAATTGTGGAATATTTCCCAGTCAGTTAAAGGGACATGACAGGTACCTGGGTGTTCCTGGGTATATAACATCCCTGGGTATCTATTTACTGACATGTACATTATTTTATTAAGTTATTATTAGTTCTGCATTTGCTGCCTAAAATTACACAAATAGTCCCTGTATGGGTCTGCCTTCTGCAGCTCATGAAGACACTGACATGCGACTGAGAAGTGGTCCTTGATTGGCTAGGGCATTACAACACATCCGTCCCTACACAGTCTGTGTCTGCATATGCTGCAGAGGGCAGACCCATACAGGGACTATTTGTTTGATTTTAGGCAGTAAAAACAGAGCTTATAATCAATTGTTTTATAGACAAATAAATACATATTTTTGTAACATTGTATAAAAGGCTGCGGTAATAAACAGACAAATAATAACATATACAAAATACAAGAGGCTATAGGTTTGTGGGTCTGCAATGTATTCACATACAGTATACACACACATATATATATATAGGGACATTTGAATATTTATTTGTTTACATGGATTGTTTACGAGCTCCGGACCCGATCAGAGTAGCGAGAGCTGTTTGCCCAAGGTTGGCGCAGGAGCCTGTAGGCAAGTGTGCCAGGAAGGTGGGCATGCCTCATGTAATGTACATGTATATATATTAACCATTTTTCTGCCGGGTTCATTTTGCAGGACATGATGGACACCCCGCGCTCCTCCACAACACTTATATAAATACAATATAACCTCCTCAAGAGCCAACAGACAGGCCATGATTTAGAGGAGTCATTTGTATTCACCAGGCTAAGGAGCTTCTAACTGCCTATGCTCACACAGTGTGAAACCTAAATCATGGCCTGTCTGGTGGGTCTAGAGGAGAGACAGACATATAAGGGGCAGTTAAAGTCACACTAGAGATACATTAACAAGTGAAGACATTTGTAAGACAAACACTCTGCTAATATCTAATGAATATCTAATTAGAAATCACATCCGATAAATATTATACAGAAATAATCACAATGTATCTGTGCGAATATTACCCAATACTCTTCTTATTATGGGACTAAGGGGGGGTCATTTACTATTTAATTTGCGCCCCAATTTCCTCCTCCTCACTCACAATCCCTGCCTGCCTGGGTGTGTGGAAAAGTTGACCTTGTTTGGAAGGAAGCCACTTACAGTGTTGCCAGAACAGAATTTGCAACATTGTATCTATTGCCAGTTTATTGCCAGCTGGAGTCAGGTCCAGAGAGCAAGCGAGGGGATGACAGACTTCTCTGGGGCACTTGGGTTATATGTAATTATTCTTTACTGAGGAATACATTATATTGAGTTAATTGATTATGTCTTTTAATTAACCTAATGAACTTTCCATTACACTACTGACTGCTCTGGCACTTGTACCTGCCACATTCCCACAGTATAGATAGAAACCTACACAATTAAAGCCTTCTTGCAACTGCCTTTTGCTAAATATTTCATTACATTTAATTAAAACACATCATTTGGGACATAATATCCAGTTATTGAGCATTTAGGTGATGACCGCTCAGTCCAGTAGGTCACTGGAGAATCGGTCATGTCCAGTTGGTAATTGTGCAATCACAATGAAGTCATTATAAGATGAATCTCCGGACACAAGTGACATAGTGATCTTCTGAGGCCCCCATGGGCCCTGTGCCCAGATCTCCTTGCGTGACCGGTCAGTCTGACACACCCGGTCATCTTGTGGTCACTTGTGTCCAGAGTTGCACAACACACAGGAAAACGGGCACCAAATAAACAAAAAGGAAAGTCCTGGATTGCTTTGAAGGAAGGATGAGATAATCTGGGTCATATGGAGGATGTGTCATGATAAATAAGTAATAGCTTTACACGTTGGGCCAGATTCACTAAGGTGCGACTGGGTTATGTCACTGCGCTACATGTAGGACAATCCCTCATTATAATAAAACATCACAATATCACTGGTATTAACTCTCCAAATGTATGGGGGGAAGGTTTGCTTTAGGTTGGGGGGCCCCCACTTGTCTCCTCTAATGGGGGCCGGCATCGAGAGACCTTCCGGGTAACTAACCTCGTTAGGAAAAAAGCTAATTGATTTAGTTTATATTTACACTTAAGAAATGTCCCGGATGGATTGCCGAGGAATATTAGTAAATACACTTTATCTGTAAATACAGTGCAGTAAGTTATGTAACAAGTGTCCTAACCCAGGGAGCTTACAATCTAGACAATGATCCTACAACTTGTACATTAGTCTTGTTTTGTGATGGGGTTGTTGGCCGAGGTTGGAGCACTTATACTTCCTGAGTACCAGATATAGGGGATTGGCACATATAGAGTAATCACAGGATGAAGGAAACAGCTGCTAAAAACAATGTCAAAGGGCTTATCTCAGGCATGCTTGAATCCCATTATCAGGTGTAAACCTGGGGTTGTGAGCTCTGGAAGGTGATGGGAAACCTGAGGGGAGAGTGACTGGGGGTGACTGGGGTTTGTTACATTTTGATACATTAGTTATGTAGACACTTTATTACAGTCATTGCACTAATCATTATGAGCATGTGCTATCTATGTACCCACCACTGGGAAGGAATAGATAACACACCGAGGCAGGGCTCTCAGTAACAATGTTTCATGACAATAAACTAAGTTTTATCTATTCATGTGTTTTGAATAAAATAATGACTTGCTTTTAAAGGGACAGTGCAGATATAGGACCTTGTCTGCTTCTTCAGCTCATCGCCAGCCACCGCCAGAGTCAGAGCTGCTCTACACCCCTCCCACTGGTCTGTCTTAAGGTGGATTACTACAGTTACCTCCATATATATCAACAATGATATACAAGCAGTGTTATACAGACCTGGGGAGGATGGGGGGGGGGGGTAGGAGATCAGAATGGGGGACCTGGGGGAGGTAGGACATCAGAATGGGGGACCTGGGGGGTAGGATATTAGAATGGGGGACCTGGGTGGGGTGGTAGGAGATCAGAATGGGGGACCTGGGGGAGGTAGCACATCAGAATGCCTCCCCAACCGCCCCCGCCGGCACAGAGAAGGTCCCTCTAATCCATACATATTAATGTCATGGAGTCCTCTCTAATCTATAGATAGAGGGATAGATAGATAGATAGTGTGACGAAGTGCCCTTCGCCACTTTGTCTTGGAGAGGACTGTTTGCCAGCCTCCTGCCCTGCAACTATGGCCCGGGGACATATTGCCCTTTAAACACAGTATTCGGCCATACCAGAGTGTATGTCACTCATTCTGGCCCTTTACATACAGGGGGGTCATTCGGTACTTGCCCTGTGTGAACCATGATACCACAGAAAGCTATGCCATGGAGCCCATTCATATAATGAAAGACTATGGGAAAGACTTTAGCTCCATGGCAATTGAACTGTGTGAAGATGATCTGAGCGCTATTCGGTAGTTTTGTGTGCTCAGACCCCAGCTGTAACGGAACCCATCACTGTTTTACCCTGTTTATGGTTATTTAATTATTGGTTAAAATATGATTCTACTGTTATATTATATGTATGTTGGTTTATGCTCTGCAGAATATTAGCCCAGACTTTTGCAGACATAGGCTAATAGATAATCCTATTACAGAGACTCCAGAGATAAGCGAGTCGATTGTATAAAGTGTTTTCATTCTCAGATAAGAACAAAGAAGGCTGATTTAATCATTGTCTGATTATATCAAAGTTGCCAGGGAGCCTCAGGGAGGGGTGACCCACCTATTGTCCCTCTATGTGTATTGTGTGGCCAACTATGGGGGATGTGGATTGCCATGCTGCCAGTAAGATACTTTTACTAACTTTTGAATCCCTGGTCTGATTCATGTCATTTTTTAATATGTGGTTCCCCTGGGTGAAGGCTATTGAACGGTGCTGGACTTAAAGGTGTACCCCCTGTTTTTGGGGTACATCCAGAATGTGGTTAAAATTGTGTCTGTTTTAATTGTGTTACCTGTTATCTGAGGGGAGGAGATGTGGGGGTTGAACCATGTATCTAATTGGCTGTGATAATTATGTGGGTGTAGCCCTTCAGAGGGCACCATTGCATAAAAGGAGATCCCCTGTCATTAAAGTTCTAGTTCTTCTTGACCCTTCAAAACGTAGCCTGGTCTCGTTATTGGAGGGGATGGCTCTATCATACTGGGGATTGCTATGCTTTTGCATACTCCCTTGAGCTGTAACTACTGAACGCTTGTTCCTGATGTATCCTCCTTGGAGGAGAGGTCTTCCCCACACGGTCCTGGATGCTGGAGATTCATACAGGGTGGAAGGAAGACGGCGCGGCTCCAGCTAAACTACGGCGGTTGTGGAGTCTGTGGTGGTTGAGGTGTCCGGTGCAGTGCTTGTAGGCCTCGGCGCAAACTAGGACGCGTCTATAAACGGTACCCGGTCGGGGTGCCAGGAGATCAGTTACATATACATATTACTGTCATATTACTGTCATGGAGTCCCCTCTAATCTATACATATTACTGTCATGCAGTCCCCTCTAATCTATACATATTAATGTCATGGAGTCCCCTCTAATCTATACATATTAATGTCAAGGAGTCTCCTCTAATCTATACATTTTAATGTCATGGAGTCCTCTCTAATCTATACATATTACTGTCATGGAGTCCCCTCTAATCTATACATATTACTGTCATAGAGTCCCCTCTAATCTATACATATTACTGTCATGGAGTCCCCTGTAATCTATACATATTACTGTCATGGAGTCCTCTCTAATCTATACATATTAATGTCATGGAGTCCTCTCTAATCTATACATATTACTGTCATGGAGTCCCCTCTAATCTATACATATTACTGTCATGGAGTCCCCTCTAATCTATACATATTACTGTCATGGAGTCCCCTCTAATCTATACATATTACTGTCATGGAGTCTCCTGTAATCTATACATATTACTGTGACATTAGTACCTCTCTATATGTGACTGGGGTCTATAGAGTGACATTAGTACCTCTCTATATGTGACTGGGGGTCTATAGAGTGACATTAGTACCTCTCTATATCTGACTGGGGGTCTATAGAGTGACATTAGTACCTCTCTATATCTGACTGGGGTCTATAGAGTGACATTAGTACCTCTCTATATCAGACTGGGGGACTATAGAGTGACATTAGTACCTCTCTATATCTGACTGGGGACTATAGAGTGACATTAGTACCTCTCTATATCTGACTGGGGGTCTATACAGTGACATTAGTACCTCTCTATATGTGACTGGGGGTCTATAGAGTGACATTAGTACCTCTCTATATCTGACTGGGGGTCTACAGAGTGACATTAGTACCTCTCTATATCTGACTGGGGGTCTATAGAGTGACATTAGTACCTCTCTATATCTGACTGGGAGTCTATGGAGTGACATTAGTACCTCTCTATATCTGACTGGGGGTCTATACAGTGACATTAGTACCTCTCTATATGTGACTGGGGGTCTATAGAGTGACATTAGTACCTCTCTATATCTGACTGGGGACTATAGAGTGACATTAGTACCTCTCTATATCTGACTGGGGGTCTATACAGTGACATTAGTACCTCTCTATATCTGACTGGGGGTCTATAGAGTGACATTAGTACCTCTCTATATGTGCCTGGGGGTCTATAGAGTGACATTAGTACCTCTCTATATCTGACTGGGAGTCTATGGAGTGACATTAGTACCTCTCTATATCTGACTGGGGGTCTATAGAGTGACATTAGTACCTCTCTATATCTGACTGGGGGTCTATAGAGTGACATTAGTACCTCTCTATATGTGACTGAGGGTCTACAGAGTGACATTAGTACCTCTCTATATCTGACTGGGGGTCTATACAGTGACATTAGTACCTCTCTATATGTGACTGGGGGTCTATAGAGTGACATTAGTACCTCTCTATATCTGACTGGGGGTCTATAGAGTGACATTAGTACCTCTCTATATCTGACTGGGGGTCTATAGAGTGACATTAGTACCTCTATATCTGACTGGGAGTCTATAGAGTGACATTAGTACCTCTCTATATGTGACTAGGAGTCTATAGAGTGACATTAGTACCTCTCTATATGTGCCTGGGGGTCTATAGAGTGACATTAGTACCTCTCTATATCTGACTGGGGGTCTATAGAGTGACATTAGTACCTCTCTATATCAGACTGGGGGACTATAGAGTGACATTAGTACCTCTCTATATGTGACTGGGGGTCTATAGAGTGACATTAGTACCTCTCTATATCTGACTGGGGGTCTATAGAGTGACATTAGTACCTCTCTATATCTGACTGGGGGTCTATAGAGTGACATTAGTACCTCTCTATATCTGACTGGGAGTCTATAGAGTGACATTAGTACCTCTCTATATCTGACTGGGAGTCTATAGAGTGACATTAGTACCTCTCTATATGTGACTGGGAGTCTATAGAGTGACATTAGTACCTCTCTATATGTGCCTGGGGGTCTATAGAGTGACATTAGTACCTCTCTATATCTGACTGGGGGTCTATAGCGTGACATTAGTACCTCTCTATATGTGACTGGGGGTCTATAGAGTGACATTAGTACCTCTCTATATCTGACTGGGGGTCTATAGAGTGACATTAGTACCTCTCTATATCTGACTGGGGGTCTATAGAGTGACATTAGTACCTCTCTATATCTGACTGGGGTCTATAGAGTGACATTAGTACCTCTCTATATCAGACTGGAGGTCTATAGAGTGACATTAGTACCTCTCTATATATGACTGGGGTCTATAGAGTGACATTAGTACCTCTCTATATCTGACTGGGGGTCTATAGAGTGACATTAGTACCTCTCTATATGTGACTGGGGGTCTATAGAGTGACATTAGTACCTCTCTATATCTGACTGGGGGTCTATAGAGTGACATTAGTACCTCTCTATATCTGACTGGGGGTCTTTGGAGTGACATTAGTACCTCTCTATATCTGACTGGGGGTCTATAGAGTGACATTAGTACCTCTCTATATCTGACTGGGGGTCTATAGAGTGACATTAGTACCTCTCTATATATGACTGAGGGTCTACAGAGTGACATTAGTACCTCTCTATATCTGACTGGGGGTCTATACAGTGACATTAGTACCTCTCTATATGTGACTGGGGGTCTATAGAGTGACATTAGTACCTCTCTATATCTGACTGGGGGTCTATAGAGTGACATTAGTACCTCTCTATATCTGACTGGGGGTCTATAGAGTGACATTAGTACCTCTCTATATCTGACTGGGAGTCTATAGAGTGACATTAGTACCTCTCTATATGTGACTGGGAGTCTATAGAGTGACATTAGTACCTCTCTATATGTGACTGGGGGTCTATAGAGTGACATTAGTACCTCTCTATATCTGACTGGGGGTCTATAGCGTGACATTAGTACCTCTCTATATGTGACTGGGGGTCTATAGAGTGACATTAGTACCTCTCTATATCTGACTGGGGGTCTATAGAGTGACATTAGTACCTCTCTATATCTGACTGGGGGTCTATAGAGTGACATTAGTACCTCTCTATATCTGACTGGGGACTATAGAGTGACATTAGTACCTCTCTATATCAGACTGGGGGACTATAGAGTGACATTAGTACCTCTCTATATCTGACTGGGGAATATAGAGTGACATTAGTACCTCTCTATATCTGACTGGGGGTCTATAGAGTGACATTAGTACCTCTCTATATGTGACTGGGGGTCTATAGAGTGACATTAGTACCTCTCTATATGTGACTGGAGGTCTATACAGTGACATTAGTACCTCTCTATATCTGACTGGGGGTCTATAGAGTGACATTAGTACCTCTCTATATCTGACTGGGGGTCTATAGAGTGACATTAGTACCTCTCTATATCTGACTGGGGTCTATAGAGTGACATTAGTACCTCTCTATATCAGACTGGGGGACTATAGAGTGACATTAGTACCTCTCTATATCTGACTGGGGACTATAGAGTGACATTAGTACCTCTCTATATCTGACTGAGGGTCTACAGAGTGACATTAGTACCTCTCTATATCAGACTGGAGGTCTATACAGTGACATTAGTACCTCTCTATATCTGACTGGGGGTCTATAGAGTGACATTAGTACCTCTCTATATGTGACTGCAGTCTATACAGTGACATTAGTACCTCTCTATATGTGACTGTGAGTCTATAGAGCGACATTAGTACCTCTCTATATCTGACTTGGGTCTATAGAGTGACATTAGTACCTCTCTATATCTGACTGGGGGTCTATAGAGTGACATTAGTACCTCTCTATATCAGACTGGGGGACTATAGAGTGACATTAGTACCTCTCTATATGTGACTGGGGGTCTATAGAGTGACATTAGTACCTCTCTATATCTGACTGGGGGTCTATAGAGTGACATTAGTACCTCTCTATATCTGACTGGGGGTCTATAGAGTGACATTAGTACCTCTCTATATCTGGCTGGGAGTCTATAGAGTGACATTAGTACCTCTCTATATCTGACTGGGAGTCTATAGAGTGACATTAGTACCTCTCTATATGTGACTGGGAGTCTATAGAGTGACATTAGTACCTCTCTATATGTGCCTGGGGGTCTATAGAGTGACATTAGTACCTCTCTATATCTGACTGGGGGTCTATAGCGTGACATTAGTACCTCTCTATATGTGACTGGGGGTCTATAGAGTGACATTAGTACCTCTCTATATCTGACTGGGGGTCTATAGAGTGACATTAGTACCTCTCTATATCTGACTGGGGGTCTATAGAGTGACATTAGTACCTCTCTATATCTGACTGGGGTCTATAGAGTGACATTAGTACCTCTCTATATCAGACTGGGGGACTATAGAGTGACATTAGTACCTCTCTATATCTGACTGGGGACTATAGAGTGACATTAGTACCTCTCTATATCTGACTGGGGGTCTATAGAGTGACATTAGTACCTCTCTATATGTGACTGGGGGTCTATAGAGTGACATTAGTACCTCTCTATATCTGACTGGGGGTCTATAGAGTGACATTAGTACCTCTCTATATCTGACTGGGGGTCTTTGGAGTGACATTAGTACCTCTCTATATCTGACTGGGGGTCTATAGAGTGACATTAGTACCTCTCTATATCTGACTGGGGGTCTATAGAGTGACATTAGTACCTCTCTATATGTGACTGAGGGTCTACAGAGTGACATTAGTACCTCTCTATATCTGACTGGGGGTCTATACAGTGACATTAGTACCTCTCTATATGTGACTGGGGGTCTATAGAGTGACATTAGTACCTCTCTATATCTGACTGGGGGTCTATAGAGTGACATTAGTACCTCTCTATATCTGACTGGGGGTCTATAGAGTGACATTAGTACCTCTCTATATCTGACTGGGAGTCTATAGAGTGACATTAGTACCTCTCTATATGTGACTGGGAGTCTATAGAGTGACATTAGTACCTCTCTATATCTGACTGGGGGTCTATAGAGTGACATTAGTACCTCTCTATATCTGACTGGGGGTCTATAGCGTGACATTAGTACCTCTCTATATGTGACTGGGGGTCTATAGAGTGACATTAGTACCTCTCTATATCTGACTGGGGGTCTATAGAGTGACATTAGTACCTCTCTATATCTGACTGGGGGTCTATAGAGTGACATTAGTACCTCTCTATATCTGACTGGGGACTATAGAGTGACATTAGTACCTCTCTATATCAGACTGGGGGACTATAGAGTGACATTAGTACCTCTCTATATCTGACTGGGGAATATAGAGTGACATTAGTACCTCTCTATATCTGACTGGGGGTCTATAGAGTGACATTAGTACCTCTCTATATGTGACTGGGGGTCTATAGAGTGACATTAGTACCTCTCTATATGTGACTGGAGGTCTATACAGTGACATTAGTACCTCTCTATATCTGACTGGGGGTCTATAGAGTGACATTAGTACCTCTCTATATCTGACTGGGGGTCTATAGAGTGACATTACTACCTCTCTATATCTGACTGGGGTCTATAGAGTGACATTAGTACCTCTCTATATCAGACTGGGGGACTATAGAGTGACATTAGTACCTCTCTATATCTGACTGGGGACTATAGAGTGACATTAGTACCTCTCTATATCTGACTGAGGGTCTACAGAGTGACATTAGTACCTCTCTATATCAGACTGGAGGTCTATACAGTGACATTAGTACCTCTCTATATCTGACTGGGGGTCTATAGAGTGACATTAGTACCTCTCTATATGTGACTGCAGTCTATACAGTGACATTAGTACCTCTCTATATGTGACTGTGAGTCTATAGAGCGACATTAGTACCTCTCTATATCTGACTTGGGTCTATAGAGTGACATTAGTACCTCTCTATATCTGACTGGGGGTCTATAGAGTGACATTAGTACCTCTCTATATCTGACTGGGGGTCTATAGAGTGACATTAGTACCTCTCTATATCTGACTGGGGGTCTATAGAGTGACATTAGTACCTCTCTATATCTGACTGGGGGTCTATAGAGTGACATTAGTACCTCTCTATATCTGACTGGTGGTCCATAGAGTGACATTAGTACCTCTCTATATCTGACTGTGGGTCTATAGAGTGACATTAGTACCTCTCTATATCTGACTGGGGGTCTATTGCGTGACATTAGTACCTCCCTATATCTGACTACGTGTCTATAGAGTGACATTAGTACCTTTCTATATTTTACTGGGGGTCTATAGAGTGACATTAGTACCTCTCTATATTTTACTGGGGGTCTATAGAGTGACATTAGTACCTTTCTATATCTGACTGAGGGTCTACAGAGTGACATTAGTACCTCTCTATATCTGACTGGGGGTCTATAGAGTGACATTAGTACCTCTCTATATCTGACTAAGGTCTATAGAGTGACATTAGTACCTCTCTATATCTGACTGGGGGTCTATAGAATGACATTAGTACCTCTCTATATCTGACTGGGGGTCTAGAGAGTGACATTAGTACCTCTATATAGCTGACTGGGGGTCTATAGGGTGACATTAGTACCTCTCTATATCTGACTGGGGGTCTATAGGGTGACATTAGTACCTCCCTATATCTGACTGGGGGTCTATAGAGTGACATTAGTACCTCTCTATATCTGACTGGGAGTCTATAGAGTGACATTAGTACCTCTCTATATGTGACTGGGAGTCTGTAGAGTGACATTAGTACCTCTCTATATGTGCCTGGGGGTCTATAGAGTGACATTAGTACCTCTCTATATCTGACTGGGGGTCTATAGCGTGACATTGGTACCTCTCTATATGTGACTGGGGGTCTATAGAGTGACATTAGCACCTCTCTATATCTGACTGGGGGTCTATAGAGTGACATTAGTACCTCTCTATATCTGACTGGGGGTCTATAGAGTGACATTAGTACCTCTCTATATCTGACTGGGGTCTATAGAGTGACATTAGTACCTCTCTATATCAGACTGGGGGACTATAGAGTGACATTAGTACCTCTCTATATCTGACTGGGGAATATAGAGTGACATTAGTACCTCTCTATATCTGACTGGGGGTCTATAGAGTGACATTAGTACCTCTCTATATGTGACTGGGGGTCTATAGAGTGACATTAGTACCTCTCTATATGTGACTGGAGGTCTATACAGTGACATTAGTACCTCTCTATATCTGACTGGGGGTCTATAGAGTGACATTAGTACCTCTCTATATCTGACTGGGGGTCTATAGAGTGACATTAGTACCTCTCTATATCTGACTGGGGTCTATAGAGTGACATTAGTACCTCTCTATATCAGACTGGGGGACTATAGAGTGACATTAGTACCTCTCTATATCTGACTGGGGACTATAGAGTGACATTAGTACCTCTCTATATCTGACTGAGGGTCTACAGAGTGACATTAGTACCTCTCTATATCAGACTGGAGGTCTATACAGTGACATTAGTACCTCTCTATATCTGACTGGGGGTCTATAGAGTGACATTAGTACCTCTCTATATGTGACTGCAGTCTATACAGTGACATTAGTACCTCTCTATATGTGACTGTGAGTCTATAGAGCGACATTAGTACCTCTCTATATCAGACTTGGGTCTATAGAGTGACATTAGTACCTCTCTATATCTGACTGGGGGTCTATAGAGTGACATTAGTACCTCTCTATATCTGACTGGGGGTCTATAGAGTGACATTAGTACCTCTCTATATCTGACTCGGGGTCTATAGAGTGACATTAGTACCTCTCTATATCTGACTGGGGGTCTATAGAGTGACATTAGTACCTCTCTATATCTGACTGGTGGTCCATAGAGTGACATTAGTACCTCTCTATATCTGACTGGGGGTCTATAGAGTGACATTAGTACCTCTCTATATCTGACTGGGGGTCTATTGCGTGACATTAGTACCTCCCTATATCTGACTACGTGTCTATAGAGTGACATTAGTACCTTTCTATATTTTACTGGGGGTCTATAGAGTGACATTAGTACCTCTCAATATTTTACTGGGGGTCTATAGAGTGACATTAGTACCTTTCTATATCTGACTGAGGGTCCACAGAGTGACATTAGTACCTCTCTATATCTGACTGGGGGTCTATAGAGTGACATTAGTACCTCTCTATATCTGACTAAGGTCTATAGAGTGACATTAGTACCTCTCTATATCTGACTGGGGGTCTATAGAATGACATTAGTACCTCTCTATATCTGACTGGGGGTCTAGAGAGTGACATTAGTACCTCTATATATCTGACTGGGGGTCTATAGAGTGACATTAGTACCTCTCTATATCTGACTGGGGGTCTATAGGGTGACATTACTACCTCCCTATATCTGACTACGTGTCTATAGAGTGACATTAGTACCTTTCTATATGTGACTGGGGGTCTATAGAGTGACATTAGTACCTCTCTATATCTGACTACGTGTCTATAGAGTGACATTAGTACCTTTCTATATGTGACTGGGGGTCCATAGAGTGACATTAGTGCCTTTCTATATGTGACTCGGGGTCTATAGAGTGACATTAGTACCTCTCTATATCTGACTGGGGGTCTATAGAGTGACATTAGTACCTCTCTATATGTGACTGGGGGTCTATAGAGTTACATTAGTACCTCTCTATAACTGACTGGGGGTCTATAGAGTGGCATTAGTACCTTTCTATATCTGACTTGGGTCTATAGAGTGACATTAGTACCTCACTAAATGTGACTGGGGGTCTATAGAGTGACATTAGTACCTCTCTATAACTGACCTGGTTCTATAGAGTGACATTAGTACCTCTCTATATCTGACTGGGTTCTATAGAGTGACATTGGTACCTCTCTATATCTGACTGGGAGTCTATAGAGTGACATTAGTACCTCTTTATATCTGACTGGGGTCTATAGAGTGTCATTAGTATCTCTCTATATCGGACTGGAGGTCTATACAGTGACATTAGTACCTCTTAATATCTGACTGGGGGTCTATAGAGTGACATTAGTACCACTCTATATGTGACTGCGGCCTATACAGTGACATTAGTACCTCTCTGTATGTGACTGGGGATCTATAGAGTGACATTAGTACCTCTCTATATCTGACTGGGGGTCTATAGAGTGACATTAGTACCTCGTTATATGTGACTGGGGTCTATAGAGTGACATTAGTACCTCTCTATATCTGACTGGGGTCTATAGAGCGACATTAGTACCTCTCTATATGTGACTGCGGCCTATACAGTGACATTAGTACCTCTCTATATGTTGCTGGGGGTCTATAGAGTGACATTAGTACCTCTCTATATGTGACTGGGGGTCTATAGAGCGACATTAGTACCTCGCTATATCTTACTGGGGGTCTAATGAGTGACATTAGTACCTCACTATATCTGACTGGGGTGTATAGAGTGACATTAGTACCTCTCTATATCTGACTGGGGGTCTATAGAGTGACATTAGTACCTCTCTATATGTGACTGGCGGTCTACAGAGTTACATTAGTACCTCTCTATAACTGACTGGGGGTCTATAGAGTGGCATTAGTACCTTTCTATATCTGACTTGGGTCTATAGAGTGACATTAGTACCTCACTAAATGTGACTGGGGGTCTATAGAGTGACATTAGTACCTCTCTATAACTGACCTGGTTCTATAGAGTGACATTAGTACCTCTCTATATCTGACTGGGTTCTATAGAGTGACATTAGTACCTCTCTATATCTGACTGGGAGTCTATAGAGTGACATTAGTACCTCTTTATATCTGACTGGGGTCTATAGAGTGACATTAGTATCTCTCTATATCGGACTGGAGGTCTATACAGTGACATTAGTACCTCTCAATATCTGACTGGGGGTCTATAGAGTGACATTAGTACCTCTCTATATGTGACTGCGGCCTATACAGTGACATTAGTACCTCTCTGTATGTGACTGGGGATCTATAGAATGACTTTAGTACCTCTCTATATCTGACTGGGGGTCTATAGAGTGACATTAGTACCTCGTTATATGTGACTGGGGTCTATAGAGTGACATTAGTACCTCTCTATATCTGACTGGGGTCTATAGAGCGACATTAGTACCTCTCTATATCTGACTGGAGGTCTATAGAGTGACATTAGTACCTCTCTATATGTGACTGCGGGTTTATAGGGTGACATTAGTACCTCTCTATATCTGACTGGGGGTCTATAGAGTGACATAAGTACCTCGTTATATGTGACTGGGGTCTATAGAGTGACATTAGTACCTCTCTATATCTGACTGGGGTCTATAGAGTTACATTAGTATCTCTCTATATCTGACTGGGGGCCTATACAGTGACATTAGTACCTCTCTATATGTGATTGCGGCCTATACAGTGACATTAGTACCTCTCTATATCTGACTGGGGGTCTATAGAGTGACATTAGTACCTCTCTTTATGTGACTGGGGGTCTATAGAGTGACATTAGTACCTCTCTATATCTGACCTGGTTCTATAGAGTGACATTAGTACCTCTCTATATCTGACTGGGGGTCTATAGAGTGACATTAGTACCTTTCTATATCTGACTGGGGGTCTATAGAGTGACAGTAGTACCTCTCTATATCTGACTGGGTGTCTATAGCGTGACATTAGTACCTCTCTATATCTGACTGGGGGTCTATAGAGTGACATTAGTACCTCTCTATATCTGACTGGGGTTCTATAGAGTGACATTAGTACCTCTCTATATGTGACTGGGGGTCTATAGAGTGACATTAGTACCTCTCTATATCTGACTGGGGGTCTATAGAGTGACATTAGTACCTCTCTATATCTGACTGGGAGTCTATAGAGTGACATTAGTACCTCTCTATATCTGACTGGGAGTCTATAGAGTGACATTAGTACCTCTCTATATCTGACTGGGGGTCTATAGAGTGACATTAGTACCTCTCTATATCTGACTGGGGGTCTATTGAGTGACATTAGTACCTTTCTATATCTGACTGGGGGTCTATAGAGTGACAGTAGTACCTCTCTATATCTGACTGGGTGTCTATAGCGTGACATTAGTACCTCTCTATATCTGACTGGGGGTCTATAGAGTGACATTAGTACCTCTCTATATCTGACTGGGGTTCTATAGAGTGACATTAGTACCTCTCTATATGTGACTGGGGGTCTATAGAGTGACATTAGTACCTCTCTATATCTGACTGGGGGTCTATAGAGTGACATTAGTACCTCTCTATATCTGACTGGGAGTCTATAGAGTGACATTAGTACCTCTCTATATCTGACTGGGAGTCTATAGAGTGACATTAGTACCTCTCTATATCTGACTGGGGGTCTATAGAGTGACATTAGTACCTCTCTATATCTGACTGGGGGTCTATTGAGTGACATTAGTACCTCTCTATATGTGACTGGGGGTCTATAGAGTGACAGTAGTACCTCTCTATATCTGACTGGGTGTCTATAGAGTGACATTAGTACCTCTCTATATCTGACTGGGGGTCTATAGAGTGACATTAGTACCTCTCTATATCTGACTGGGGGTCTATAGAGTGACATTAGTACCTCCCTATATGTGACTAGGGGTCTATAGAGTGACATTAGTACCTCTATTTATCTGACTGGGGGTCTATAGAGTGACATTAGTACCTCTATTTATCTGACTGGTGGTCTATAGAGTGACATTAGTACCTCTCTATATGTGACTGGGGGTCTATAGAGTGACATTAGTACCTCTCTATATCTGACTGGGGGTCTATACAGTGACATTAGTACCTCTCTCTACCTGACTGGGGGTCTATAGAGTGACATTAGTACCTCTCTATATCTGACTGGGGTCTATAGAGCGACATTAGTACCTCTCTATATCTGACTGGAGGTCTATAGAGTGACATTAGTACCTCTCTATATGTGACTGCGGGTTTATAGAGTGACATTAGTACCTCTCTATATCTGACTGGGGGTCTATAGAGTGACATTAGTACCTCGTTATATGTGACTGGGGGTCTATAGAGTGACATTAGTACCTCGTTATATGTGACTGGGGTCTATAGAGTGACATTAGTACCTCTCTATATCTGACTGGGGGTCTAAAGAGTGACATTAGTACCTCTATTTATCTGACTGGGGTCTATAGAGTGACATTAGTACCTCTCTATATGTGACTGGGGGTCTATAGAGTGACATTAGTACCTCTCTATATCTGACTGGGGGTCTATAGAGTGACATTAGTACCTCTCTATATCTGACTGGGGGTCTATAGAGTGACATTAGTACCTCTCTATATCTGACTGGGGTCTATAGAGTGACATTAGTACCTCTCTATATCTGACTGGGGTCTATAGAGTGACATTAGTACCTCTCTATATCTGACTGGGGGTCTATAGAGTGACATTAGTACCTCTCTATATCTGACTGGGGGTCTATAGAGTGACATTAGTACCTCTCTATATCTGACTGGGGGTCTATAGAGTGACATTAGTACCTCTCTATATCTGACTGGGGTCTATAGAGTGACATTAGTACCTCTCTATATCTGACTGGGGTCTATAGAGTGACATTAGTACCTCTCTATATCTGACTGGGGGTCTATAGAGTGACATTAGTACCTCTCTATATGTGACTGGGGTCTATAGAGTGACATTAGTACCTCTCTATATCTGACTGGGGGTCTATAGAGTGACATTAGTACCTCTCTATATCTGACTGGGGTCTATAGAGTGACATTAGTACCTCTCTATATCTGACTGGGGGTCTATAGAGTGACATTAGTACCTCTCTATATCTGACTGGGGGTCTATAGAGTGACATTAGTACCTCTCTATATCTGACTGGGGGTCTATAGAGTGACATTAGTACCTCTCTATATCTGACTGGGGGTCTATAGAGTGACATTAGTACCTCTCTATATCTGACTGGGGGTCTATAGAGTGACATTAGTACCTCTCTATATCTGACTGGGGGTCTATAGAGTGACATTAGTACCTCTCTATATCTGACTGGGGGTCTATAGAGTGACATTAGTACCTCTCTATATCTGACTGGGGGTCTATAGAGTGACATTAGTACCTCTCTATATCTGACTGGGGGTCTATAGAGTGACATTAGTACCTCTCTATATCTGACTGGGGGTCTATAGAGTGACATTAGTACCTCTCTATATCTGACTGGGGGTCTATAGAGTGACATTAGTACCTCTCTATATCTGACTGGGGGTCTATAGAGTGACATTAGTACCTCTCTATATCTGACTGGGGTCTATAGAGTGACATTAGTACCTCTCTATATCTGACTGGGGGTCTATAGAGTGACATTAGTACCTCTCTATATCTGACTGGGGGTCTATAGAGTGACATTAGTACCTCTCTATATCTGACTGGGGGTCTATAGAGTGACATTAGTACCTCTCTATATGTGACTGGGGGTCTATAGAGTGACATTAGTACCTCTCTATATCTGACTGGGGGTCTATAGAGTGACATTAGTACCTCTCTATATCTGACTGGGGGTCTATAGAGTGACATTAGTACCTCTCTATATCTGACTGGGGGTCTATAGAGTGACATTAGTACCTCTCTATATCTGACTGGGGGTCTATAGAGTGACATTAGTACCTCTCTATATCTGACTGGGGGTCTATAGAGTGACATTAGTACCTCTCTATATCTGACTGGGGGTCTATAGAGTGACATTAGTACCTCTCTATATCTGACTGGGGTCTATAGAGTGACATTAGTACCTCTCTATATCTGACTGGGGGTCTATAGAGTGACATTAGTACCTCTCTATATCTGACTGGGGGTCTATAGAGTGACATTAGTACCTCTCTATATCTGACTGGGGGTCTATAGAGTGACATTAGTACCTCTCTATATCTGACTGGGGGTCTATAGAGTGACATTAGTACCTCTCTATATGTGACTGGGGGTCTATAGAGTGACATTAGTACCTCTCTATATCTGACTGGGGGTCTATAGAGTGACATTAGTACCTCTCTATATCTGACTGGGGTCTATAGAGTGACATTAGTACCTCTCTATATCTGACTGGGGGTCTATAGAGTGACATTAGTACCTCTCTATATCTGACTGGGGGTCTATAGAGTGACATTAGTACCTCTCTATATCTGACTGGGGGTCTATAGAGTGACATTAGTACCTCTCTATATCTGACTGGGGGTCTATAGAGTGACATTAGTACCTCTCTATATCTGACTGGGGGTCTATAGAGTGACATTAGTACCTCTCTATATCTGACTGGGGGTCTATAGAGTGACATTAGTACCTCTCTATATCTGACTGGGGTCTATAGAGTGACATTAGTACCTCTCTATATCTGACTGGGGGTCTATAGAGTGACATTAGTACCTCTCTATATCTGACTGGGGGTCTATAGAGTGACATTAGTACCTCTCTATATCTGACTGGGGTCTATAGAGTGACATTAGTACCTCTCTATATCTGACTGGGGGTCTATAGAGTGACATTAGTACCTCTCTATATCTGACTGGGGGTCTATAGAGTGACATTAGTACCTCTCTATATCTGACTGGGGGTCTATAGAGTGACATTAGTACCTCTCTATATCTGACTGGGGGTCTATAGAGTGACATTAGTACCTCTCTATATCTGACTGGGGGTCTATAGAGTGACATTAGTACCTCTCTATATCTGACTGGGGGTCTATAGAGTGACATTAGTACCTCTCTATATCTGACTGGGGTCTATAGAGTGACATTAGTACCTCTCTATATCTGACTGGGGGTCTATAGAGTGACATTAGTACCTCTCTATATCTGACTGGGGGTCTATAGAGTGACATTAGTACCTCTCTATATGTGACTGGGGGTCTATAGAGTGACATTAGTACCTCTCTATATCTGACTGGGGGTCTATAGAGTGACATTAGTACCTCTCTATATCTGACTGGGGGTCTATAGAGTGACATTAGTACCTCTCTATATCTGACTGGGGTCTATAGAGTGACATTAGTACCTCTCTATATGTGACTCTGGGTCTATAGAGTGACATTAGTACCTCTCTATATCTGACTGGGGTCTATAGAGTGACATTAGTACCTCTCTATATGTGACTGGGGTCTATAGAGTGACATTAGTACCTCTCTATACCTGACTGGGGGTCTATAGAGTGACATTAGTACCTCTCTATATCTGACTGGGGGTCTATAGAGTGACATTAGTACCTCTCTATATCTGACTGGGGGTCTATAGAGTGACATTAGTACCTCTCTATATCTGACTGGGGGTCTATAGAGTGACATTAGTACCTCTCTATATCTGACTGGGGTCTATAGAGTGACATTAGTACCTCTCTATATCTGACTGGGGGTCTATAGAGTGACATTAGTACCTCTCTATATCTGACTGGGGGTCTATAGAGTGACATTAGTACCTCTCTATATCTGACTGGGGGTCTATAGAGTGACATTAGTACCTCTCTATATCTGACTCGGGGTCTATAGAGTGACATTAGTACCTCTCTATATGTGACTGGGGGTCTATAGAGTGACATTAGTACCTCTCTATATCTGACTGGGGGTCTATAGAGTGACATTAGTACCTCTCTATATCTGACTGGGGGTCTATAGAGTGACATTAGTACCTCTCTATATCTGACTGGGGGTCTATAGAGTGACATTAGTACCTCTCTATATCTGACTGGGGGTCTATAGAGTGACATTAGTACCTCTCTATATCTGACTGGGGGTCTATAGAGTGACATTAGTACCTCTCTATATCTGACTGGGGGTCTATAGAGTGACATTAGTACCTCTCTATATCTGACTGGGGGTCTATAGAGTGACATTAGTACCTCTCTATATCTGACTGGGGTCTATAGAGTGACATTAGTACCTCTCTATATCTGACTGGGGGTCTATAGAGTGACATTAGTACCTCTCTATATCTGACTGGGGGTCTATAGAGTGACATTAGTACCTCTCTATATCTGACTGGGGGTCTATAGAGTGACATTAGTACCTCTCTATATGTGACTGGGGGTCTATAGAGTGACATTAGTACCTCTCTATATCTGACTGGGGGTCTATAGAGTGACATTAGTACCTCTCTATATCTGACTGGGGGTCTATAGAGTGACATTAGTACCTCTCTATATCTGACTGGGGTCTATAGAGTGACATTAGTACCTCTCTATATCTGACTGGGGGTCTATAGAGTGACATTAGTACCTCTCTATATCTGACTGGTGGTCTATAGAGTGACATTAGTACCTCTCTCTATCTGACTGGGGGTCTATAGAGTGACATTAGTACCTCTCTCTATCTGACTGGGGGTCTATAGAGTGACATTAGTACCTCTCTATATCTGACTGGGGGTCTATAGAGGGACATTAGTACCTCTCTTTATCTGACTGGGGGCCTATAGAGTGACATTAGTACCTCTCTATATCTGACTGGGGTCTATAGAGTGACATTAGTACCTCTCTATATCTGACTGGGGGTCTATAGAGTGACATTAGTACCTCTCTATATCTGACTGGGGGTCTATAGAGTGACATTAGTACCTCTCTATATCTGACTGGGGGTCTATAGAGTGGCATTAGTACCTCTCTATATGTGACTGGGGGTCTATAGAGTGACATTAGTACCTCTCTATATGTGACTGGGGGTCTATAGAGTGACATTAGTACCTCTCTGTATCTGACTGGGGGTCTATAGAGTGACATTAGTACCTCTCTATATCTGACTGGGAGTCTATAGATTGACATTAGTACCTCTCTATATCTGACTGGGGTCTATAGAGTGACATTAGTACCTCTCTATATGTGACTCTGGGTCTATAGAGTGACATTAGTACCTCTCTATACCTGACTGGGGGTCTATAGAGTGACATTAGTACCTCTCTATATGTGACTGGGGTCTATAGAGTGACATTAGTACCTCTCTATATGTGACTCTGGGTCTATAGAGTGACATTAGTACCTCTCTATATGTGACTGGGGTCTATAGAGTGACATTAGTACCTCTCTATATGTGACTGGGGTCTATAGAGTGACATTAGTACCTCTCTATATGTGACTCTGGGTCAATAGAGTGACATTAGTACCTATCTATATCTGACCTGGTTCTATAGAGTGACATTAGTACCTCTCTATATCTGACTGGGGGTCTATAGAGTGACATTAGTACCTCTCTACATCTGACTGGGGGTCTATAGAGTCACATTAGTACCTCTCCATATCTGACTGTGGGTCTATAGAGTGACATTAGTACCTCTCTATATCTTACTCAGGGTCTATAGAGTGACATTAGTACCTCTCCATATCTGACTGGGGGTCTATAGAGTGACATTAGTACCTCTCTATATCTTACTCAGGGTCTATAGAGTGAAATTAGTACCTCTCTATATGTGTCTGGGGGTCTATAGAGTGACATTAGTATCTCTCTATATCTGACTGGGGGTCTATAGAGTGACATTAGTACCTCTCTATATCTTACTCAGGGTCTATAGAGTGACATTAGTACCTCTCTATATGTGTCTGGGGGTCTATAGAGTGACATTAGTACCTCTCTATATCTGACTGGGGGTCTATAGAGTGACATTAGTACCTCTCTATATCTGACTGGGTGTCTATATAGTGACATTAGTACCTCTCTATATCTGACTGGGAGTCTATAGAGTGACATTAGTACCTCTCTATATCTGACTGGGGGTCTATAGAGTGACATTAGTACCTCTCTATATCTGTCTGGGGGTCTATAGAGTAACATTAGTACCTCTCTATATCTGACTGGGGTTCTATAGAGTGACATTAGTACCTCTCTATATCTTACTGGGGGTCTATAGAGTGACATTAGTACCTCTCTATATCTGACTGGGGGTCTATAGAGTGACATTAGTACCTCTCTATATCTGACTGGGGGTCTATAGAGTGACATTAGTAACTCTCTATGTCTGACTGGGGGTCTATAGAGTTACATTAGTACCTCTCTATATCTGACTGGGGTGTGTAGAGTGACATTAGTACCTCTCTTTATGTGACTGGGAGTCTATAGAGTGACATTAGTACCTCTCTATATCTGACTGGGGTCTATAGAGTGACATTAGTACCTCTCTATATCTGACTGGGGGTCTATAGAGTGACATTAGTACCTCTCTATATCTGACTGGGGGTCTATAGAGTGACATTAGTACCTCTCTATATCTGACTGGGGGTCTATAGTGTGACATTAGTACCTCTCTATATCTGACTGGGGGTCTATAGAGTGACATTAGTACCTCTCTCTATCTGACTGGTGGTCTATAGAGTGACATTAGTACCTCTCTCTATCTGACTGGGGGTCTATAGAGTGACATTAGTACCTCTCTATATCTGACTGGGGGTCTATAGAGGGACATTAGTACCTCTCTATATCTGACTGGGGGTCTATAGAGTGACATTAGTACATCTCTATATCTGACTGGGGGCCTATAGAGTGACATTAGTACCTCTCTATATCTGACTGGGGTCTATAGAGTGACATTAGTACCTCTCTATATCTGACTGGGGGTCTATAGAGTGACATTAGTACTTCTCTATATCTGACTGGGGGTCTATAGAGTGACATTAGTACCTCTCTATATCTGACTGGGGGTCTATAGAGTGACATTAGTACCTCTCTATATGTGACTGGGGGTCTATAGAGTGACATTAGTACCTCTCTATATGTGACTGGGGATCTATAGAGTGACATTAGTACCTCTCTGTATGTGACTGGGGGTCTATAGAGTGACATTAGTACCTCTCTATATCTGACTGGGAGTCTATAGAGTGACATTAGTACCTCTCTATATCTGACTGGGGTCTATAGAGTGACATTAGTACCTCTCTATATGTGACTCTGGGTCTATAGAGTGACATTAGTACCTCTCTATACCTGACTGGGGGTCTATAGAGTGACATTAGTACCTCTCTATATCTGACTGGGGGTCTATAGAGTGACATTAGTACCTCTCTATATGTGACTGGGGTCTATAGAGTGACATTAGTACCTCTCTATATGTGACTCTGGGTCTATAGAGTGACATTAGTACCTCTCTATATGTGACTGGGGTCTTTAGAGTGACATTAGTACCTCTCTATATGTGACTGGGGTCTATAGAGTGACATTAGTACCTCTCTATATGTGACTCTGGGTCTATAGAGTGACATTAGTACCTATCTATATCTGACCTGGTTCTATAGAGTGACATTAGTACCTCTCTATATCTGACTGGGGGTCTATAGAGTGACATTAGTACCTCTCTATATCTGACTGGGGATCTATAGAGTGACATTAGTACCTCTCTATATCTGACTGGAGGTCTATAGAGTGACATTAGTACCTCTCTATATCTGACTGGAGGTCTATAGAGTGACATTAGTACCTCTCTATATATGACTGGGGGTCTATAGAGTGACTTTAGTACCTCTCTATATCTGACTGGGGTCTATAGAGTGACATTAGTACCTCTCTATATTTTACTGGGGGTCTATAGAGTGACATTAGTACCTTTCTATATCTGACTGGGGGTCTATAGAGTGACATTAGTACCTCTCTGTATGTGACTGGGAGTCTATAGAGTGACATTAGTACCTCTCTATATCTGACTGGGGTCTATAGAGTGACATTAGTACCTCTCTATATCTGACTGGGGGTCTATAGAGTGACATTAGTACCTCTCTATATCTGACTGGGGGTCTATAGAGTGACATTAGTACCTCTCTATATCTGACTGGGAGTCTATAGAGTGACATTAGTACCTCTCTATATCTGACTGGGGGTCTATAGAGTGACATTAGTACCTCTCTATATCTGTCTGGGGGTCTATAGAGTAACATTAGTACCTCTCTATATCTGACTGGGGTTCTATAGAGTGACATTAGTACCTCTCTATATCTTACTGGGGGTCTATAGAGTGACATTAGTACCTCTCTATATCTGACTGGGGGTCTATAGAGTGACATTAGTACCTCTCTATATCTGACTGGGGGTCTATAGAGTGACATTAGTACCTCTCTGTATGTGACTGGGAGTCTATAGAGTGACATTAGTACCTCTCTATATCTGACTGGGGGTCTATAGAGTGACATTAGTACCTCTCTATATCTGACTGGGAGTCTATAGAGTGACATTAGTACCTCTCTCTATCTGACTGGGGGTCTATAGTGTGACATTAGTACCTCTCTATATCTGACTGGGGGTCTATAGAGTGACATTAGAACCTCTCTATATCTGACTGGTGGTCTATAGAGTGACATTAGTACCTCTCTCTATCTGACTGGGGGTCTATAGAGTGACATTAGTACCTCTCTCTATCTGACTGGGGGTCTATAGAGTGACATTAGTACCTCTCTATATCTGACTGGGGGTCTATAGAGGGACATTAGTACCTCTCTATATCTGACAGGGGGCCTATAGAGTGACATTAGTACCTCTCTATATCTGACTGGGGTCTATAGAGTGACATTAGTACCTCTCTATATCTGACTGGGGGTCTATAGAGTGACATTAGTACCTCTCTATATGTGACTGGGGGTCTATAGAGTGACATTAGTACCTCTCTATATCTGACTGGGGGTCTATAGAGTGACATTAGTACCTCTCTATATCTGACTGGGGGTCTATAGAGTGACATTAGTACCTCTCTATATCTGACTGGGGGTCTATAGAGTGACATTAGTACCTCTCTATATGTGACTGGGGGTCTATAGAGTGACATTAGTACCTCTCTATATCTGACTGGGGGTCTATAGAGTGACATTAGTACCTCTCTATATCTGACTGGGGGTCTATAGAGTGACATTAGTACCTCTCTATATCTGACTGGGGGTCTATAGAGTGACATTAGTACCTCTCTATATCTGACTGGGGGTCTATAGAGTGACATTAGTACCTCTCTGTATGTGACTGGGAGTCTATAGAGTGACATTAGTACCTCTCTATATCTGACTGGGGGTCTATAGAGTGACATTAGTACCTCTCTATATCTGACTGGGAGTCTATAGAGTGACATTAGTACCTCTATCTATCTGACTGGGGTCTATAGTGTGACATTAGTACCTCTCTATATCTGACTGGGGGTCTATAGAGTGACATTAGAACCTCTCTATATCTGACTGGTGGTCTATAGAGTGACATTAGTACCTCTCTCTATCTGACTGGGGGTCTATAGAGTGACATTAGTACCTCTCTCTATCTGACTGGGGGTCTATAGAGTGACATTAGTACCTCTCTATATCTGACTGGGGGTCTATAGAGGGACATTAGTACCTCTCTATATCTGACAGGGGGCCTATAGAGTGACATTAGTACCTCTCTATATCTGACTGGGGGTCTATAGAGTGACATTAGTACCTCTCTATATCTGACTGGGGGTCTATAGAGTGACATTAGTACCTCTCTATATGTGACTGGGGGTCTATAGAGTGACATTAGTACCTCTCTATATGTGACTGGGGGGTCTATAGAGTGACATTAGTACCTCTCTATATGTGACTGGGGGTCTATAGAGTGACATTAGTACCTCTCTGTATCTGACTGGGGGTCTATAGAGTGACATTAGTACCTCTCTGTATCTGACTGGGAGTCTATAGAGTGACATTAGTACCTCTCTATATCTGACTGGGGTATATAGAGTGACATTAGTACCTCTCTATATGTGACTCTGGGTCTATAGAGTGACATTAGTACCTCTCTATACCTGACTGGGGGTCTATAGAGTGACATTAGTACCTCTCTATATCTGACTGGGGGTCTATAGAGTGACATTAGTACCTCTCTATATCTGACTGGGGGTCTATAGAGGGACATTAGTACCTCTCTATATCTGACTGGGGGCCTAAAGAGGGACATTAGTACCTCTCTATATCTGACTGGGGTCTATAGAGTGACATTAGTACCTCTCTATATCTGACTGGGGGTCTATAGAGTGACATTAGTACCTCTCTATATCTGACTGGGGGTCTATATAGTGACATTAGTACCTCTCCATATCTGACTGGGGGTCTATAGAGTGACATTAGTACCTCTCTATATCTTACTCACTGTCTATAGAGTGACATTAGTACCTCTCTATATGTGTCTGGGGGTCTATAGAGTGACATTAGTACCTCTCTATATCTGACTGGGGGTCTATAGAATGACATTAGTACCTCTCTATATGTGTCTGGGGGTCTATAGCGTGACATTAGTACCTCTCTATATCTTACTCAGGGTCTATAGAGTGACATTAGTACCTCTCTATATGTGTCTGGGGGTCTATAGAGTGACATTAGTACCTCTATATCTGACTGGGGGTCTATAGAGTGACATTAGTACCTCTCTATATCTGACTGGGTGTCTATATAGTGACATTAATACCTCTCTATATCTGACTGGGAGTCTATAGAGTGACATTAGTACCTCTCTATATCTGACTGGGGGTCTATAGAGTGACATTAGTACCTCTCTATATCTGTCTGGGGGTCTATAGAGTAACATTAGTACCTCTCTATATCTGACTGGGGTTCTATAGAGTG
This sequence comes from Discoglossus pictus, assembly GCA_027410445.1. Classification (NCBI taxonomy): domain Eukaryota; kingdom Metazoa; phylum Chordata; class Amphibia; order Anura; family Alytidae; genus Discoglossus; species Discoglossus pictus. The sequence goes on from CM050168.1 coordinate 2,716,627, forward strand.
ACATTAGTACCTCTCTATATCTTACTGGGGGTCTATAGAGTGACATTAGTACCTCTCTATATCTGACTGGGGGTCTATAGAGTGACATTAGTACCTCTCTATATCTGACTGGGGGTCTATAGAGTGACATTAGTACCTCTCTGTATGTGACTGGGAGTCTATAGAGTTACATTAGTACCTCTCTATATCTGACTGGGGGTCTATAGAGTGACATTAGTACCTCTCTATATCTGACTGGGGGTCTATAGAGTGACATTAGTACCTCTCTCTATCTGACTGGGGTCTATAGTGTGACATTAGTACCTCTCTATATCTGACTGGGGGTCTATAGAGTGACATTAGTACCTCTCTATATCTGACTGGTGGTCTATAGAGTGACATTAGTACCTCTCTCTATCTGACTGGGGGTCTATAGAGTGACATTAGTACCTCTCTCTATCTGACTGGGGGTCTATAGAGTGACATTAGTACCTCTCTATATCTGACTGGGGGTCTATAGAGGGACATTAGTACCTCTCTATATCTGACTGGGGGCCTATAGAGTGACATTAGTACCTCTCTATATCTGACTGGGGTCTATAGAGTGACATTAGTACCTCTCTATATCTGACTGGGGGTCTATAGAGTGACATTAGTACCTCTCTATATCTGACTGGGGGTCTATAGAGTGACATTAGTACCTCTCTATATCTGACTGGGGGTCTATAGAGTGGCATTAGTACCTCTCTATATGTGACTGGGGGTCTATAGAGTGACATTAGTACCTCTCTATATGTGACTGGGGGTCTATAGAGTGACATTAGTACCTCTCTGTATCTGACTGGGGGTCTATAGAGTGACATTAGTACCTCTCTATATCTGACTGGGAGTCTATAGAGTGACATTAGTACCTCTCTATATCTGACTGGGGTCTATAGAGTGACATTAGTACCTCTTTATATGTGACTCTGGGTCTATAGAGTGACATTAGTACCTCTCTATACCTGACTGGGGGTCTATAGAGTGACATTAGTACCTCTCTATATCTGACTGGGGGTCTATAGAGTGACATTAGTACCTCTCTATATGTGACTGGGGTCTATAGAGTGACATTAGTACCTCTCTATATGTGACTCTGGGTCTATAGAGTGACATTAGTACCTCTCTATATGTGACTGGGGTCTATAGAGTGAAATTAGTACCTCTCTATATGTGACTGGGGTCTATAGAGTGACATTAGTACCTCTCTATATGTGACTCTGGGTCAATAGAGTGACATTAGTACCTATCTATATCTGACCTGGTTCTATAGAGTGACATTAGTACCTCTCTATATCTGACTGGGGGTCTATAGAGTGACATTAGTACCTCTCTACATCTGACTGGGGGTCTATAGAGTCACATTAGTACCTCTCCATATCTGACTGTGGGTCTATAGAGTGACATTAGTACCTCTCTATATCTTACTCAGGGTCTATAGAGTGACTTTTACCTCTCCATATCTGACTGGGGGTCTATAGAGTGACATTAGTACCTCTCTATATCTTACTCAGGGTCTATAGAGTGACATTAGTACCTCTCTATATGTGTCTGGGGGTCTATAGAGTGACATTAGTATCTCTCTATATCTGACTGGGGGTCTATAGAGTGACATTAGTACCTCTCTATATCTTACTCAGGGTCTATAGAGTGACATTAGTACCTCTCTATATGTGTCTGGGGGTCTATAGAGTGACATTAGTACCTCTCTATATCTGACTGGGGGTCTATAGAGTGACATTAGTACCTCTCTATATCTGACTGGGTGTCTATATAGTGACATTAGTAACTCTCTATATCTGACTGGGAGTCTATAGAGTGACATTAGTACCTCTCTATATCTGACTGGGGGTCTATAGAGTGACATTAGTACCTCTCTATATCTGTCTGGGGGTCTATAGAGTAACATTAGTACCTCTCTATATCTGACTGGGGTTCTATAGAGTGACATTAGTACCTCTCTATATCTTACTGGGGGTCTATAGAGTGACATTAGTACCTCTCTTTATCTGACTGGGGGTCTATAGAGTGACATTAGTACCTCTCTATATCTGACTGGGGGTCTATAGAGTGACATTAGTACCTCTCTATGTCTGACTGGGGGTCTATAGAGTTACATTAGTACCTCTCTATATCTGACTGGGGTGTGTAGAGTGACATTAGTACCTCTCTTTATGTGACTGGGAGTCTATAGAGTGACATTAGTACCTCTCTATATCTGACTGGGGGTCTATAGAGTGACATTAGTACCTCTCTATATCTGACTGGGGGTCTATAGAGTGACATTAGTACCTCTCTCTATCTGACTGGGGTCTATAGTGTGACATTAGTACCTCTCTATATCTGACTGGGGGTCTATAGAGTGACATTAGTACATCTCTATATCTGACTGGTGGTCTATAGAGTGACATTAGTACCTCTCTCTATCTGACTGGGGGTCTATAGAGTGACATTAGTACCTCTCTATATCTGACTGGGGGTCTATAGAGGGACATTAGTACCTCTCTATATCTGACTGGGGGTCTATAGAGTGACATTAGTACATCTCTATATCTGACTGGGGGCCTATAGAGTGACATTAGTACCTCTCTATATCTGACTGGGGTCTATAGAGTGACATTAGTACCTCTCTATATCTGACTGGGGGTCTATAGAGTGACATTAGTACTTCTCTATATCTGACTGGGGGTCTATAGAGTGACATTAGTACCTCTCTATATCTGACTGGGGGTCTATAGAGTGACATTAGTACCTCTCTATATGTGACTGGGGGTCTATAGAGTGACATTAGTACCTCTCTATATGTGACTGGGGATCTATAGAGTGACATTAGTACCTCTCTATATCTGACTGGGGGTCTATAGAGTGACATTAGTACCTCTCTATATCTGACTGGGAGTCTATAGAGTGACATTAGTACCTCTCTATATCTGACTGGGGTCTATAGAGTGACATTAGTACCTCTCTATATGTGACTCTGGGTCTATAGAGTGACATTAGTACCTCTCTATACCTGACTGGGGGTCTATAGAGTGACATTAGTACCTCTCTATATCTGACTGGGGGTCTATAGAGTGACATTAGTACCTCTCTATATGTGACTGGGGTCTATAGAGTGACATTAGTACCTCTCTATATGTGACTGTGAGTCTATAGAGTGACATTAGTACCTCTCTATATGTGACTGGGGTCTATAGAGTGACATTAGTACCTCTCTATATGTGACTGGGGTCTATAGAGTGACATTAGTACCTCTCTATATGTGACTGTGAGTCTATAGAGTGACATTAGTACCTATCTATATCTGACCTGGTTCTATAGAGTGACATTAGTACCTCTCTATATCTGACTGGGGTCTATAGAGTGACATTAGTACCTCTCTATATCTGACTGGGGATCTATAGAGTGACATTAGTACCTCTCTATATCTGACTGGAGGTCTATAGAGTGACATTAGTACCTCTCTATATCTGACTGGAGGTCTATAGAGTGACATTAGTACCTCTCTATATCTGACTGGAGGTCTATAGAGTGACATTAGTACCTCTCTATATATGACTGGGGGTCTATAGAGTGACTTTAGTACCTCTCTATATCTAACTGGGGGCTACAGAGTGACATTAGTACCTCTCTATATATTACTGGGGGTCTATAGAGTGACATTAGTACCTCTCTATATCTGACTGGGGGTCTATAGAGTGACATTAGTACCTCTCTATATCTGACTGGGGGTCTATAGAGTGACATTAGTACCTCTCTGTATGTGACTGGGAGTCTATAGAGTGACATTAGTACCTCTCTATATCTGACTGGGGGTCTATAGAGTGACATTAGTACCTCTCTATATCTGACTGGGGGTCTATAGAGTGACATTAGTACCTCTCTCTATCTGACTGGGGTCTATAGTGTGACATTAGTACCTCTCTATATCTGACTGGGGGTCTATAGAGTGACATTAGTACCTCTCTATATCTGACTGGTGGTCTATAGAGTGACATTAGTACCTCTCTCTATCTGACTGGGGTCTATAGTGTGACATTAGTACCTCTCTATATCTGACTGGGAGTCTATAGAGTGACATTAGTACCTCTCTATATCTGACTGGGGGTCTATAGAGTGACATTAGTACCTCTCTATATCTGTCTGGGGGTCTATAGACTAACATTAGTACCTCTCTATATCTGACTGGGGTTCTATAGAGTGACATTAGTACCTCTCTATATCTTACTGGGGGTCTATAGAGTGACATTAGTACCTCTCTTTATCTGACTGGGGGTCTATAGAGTGACATTAGTACCTCTCTATATCTGACTGGGGGTCTATAGAGTGACATTAGTACCTCTCTATGTCTGACTGGGGGTCTATAGAGTTACATTAGTACCTCTCTATATCTGACTGGGGTGTGTAGAGTGACATTAGTACCTCTCTTTATGTGACTGGGAGTCTATAGAGTGACATTAGTACCTCTCTATATCTGACTGGGGGTCTATAGAGTGACATTAGTACCTCTCTATATCTGACTGGGGGTCTATAGAGTGACATTAGTACCTCTCTCTATCTGACTGGGGTCTATAGTGTGACATTAGTACCTCTCTATATCTGACTGGGGGTCTATAGAGTGACATTAGTACATCTCTATATCTGACTGGTGGTCTATAGAGTGACATTAGTACCTCTCTCTATCTGACTGGGGGTCTATAGAGTGACATTAGTACCTCTCTATATCTGACTGGGGGTCTATAGAGTGACATTAGTACCTCTCTATATCTGACTGGGGGTCTATAGAGTGACATTAGTACATCTCTATATCTGACTGGGGGCCTATAGAGTGACATTAGTACCTCTCTATATCTGACTGGGGTCTATAGAGTGACATTAGTACCTCTCTATATCTGACTGGGGGTCTATAGAGTGACATTAGTACTTCTCTATATCTGACTGGGGGTCTATAGAGTGACATTAGTACCTCTCTATATCTGACTGGGGGTCTATAGAGTGACATTAGTACCTCTCTATATGTGACTGGGGGTCTATAGAGTGACATTAGTACCTCTCTATATGTGACTGGGGATCTATAGAGTGACATTAGTACCTCTCTATATATAACTGGGGGTCTATAGAGTGACATTAGTACCTCTCTATATCTGACTGGGAGTCTATAGAGTGACATTAGTACCTCTCTATATCTGACTGGGGTCTATAGAGTGACATTAGTACCTCTCTATATTTGACTCTGGGTCTATAGAGTGACATTAGTACCTCTCTATACCTGACTGGGGGTCTATAGAGTGACATTAGTACCTCTCTATATCTGACTGGGGGTCTATAGAGTGACATTAGTACCTCTCTATATGTGACTGGGGTCTATAGAGTGACATTAGTACCTCTCTATATGTGACTCTGGGTCTATAGAGTGACATTAGTACCTCTCTATATGTGACTGGGGTCTATAGAGTGACATTAGTACCTCTCTATATGTGACTGGGGTCTATAGAGTGACATTAGTACCTCTCTATATGTGACTGTGAGTCTATAGAGTGACATTAGTACCTATCTATATCTGACCTGGTTCTATAGAGTGACATTAGTACCTCTCTATATCTGACTGGGGGTCTATAGAGTGACATTAGTACCTCTCTATATCTGACTGGGGATCTATAGAGTGACATTAGTACCTCTCTATATCTGACTGGAGGTCTATAGAGTGACATTAGTACCTCTCTATATCTGACTGGAGGTCTATAGAGTGACATTAGTACCTCTCTATATCTGACTGGAGGTCTATAGAGTGACATTAGTACCTCTCTATATATGACTGGGGGTCTATAGAGTTACATTAGTACCTCTCTATATCTGACTGGGGGCTACAGAGTGACATTAGTACCTCTCTATATATTACTGGGGGTCTATAGAGTGACATTAGTACCTCTCTATATCTGACTGGGGGTCTATAGAGTGACATTAGTACCTTTCTATATCTGACTGGGGGTCTATAGAGTGACATTAGTACCTCTCTGTATGTGACTGGGAGTCTATAGAGTGACATTAGTACCTCTCTATATCTGACTGGGGGTCTATAGAGTGACATTAGTACCTCTCTATATCTGACTGGGGGTCTATAGAGTGACATTAGTACCTCTCTCTATCTGACTGGGGTCTATAGTGTGACATTAGTACCTCTCTATATCTGACTGGGGGTCTATAGAGTGACATTAGTACCTCTCTATATCTGACTGGGGGTCTATAGAGTGACATTAGTACCTCTCTCTATCTGACTGGGGTCTATAGTGTGACATTAGTACCTCTCTATATCTGACTGGGGGTCTATAGAGTGACATTAGTACCTCTCTATATGTGACTGGGGGACTATAGAGTGACATTAGTACCTCTCTATATCTGACTGGGGTCTATAGAGTGACATTAGTACCTCTCTTTATCTGACTGGGGGTCTATAGAGTGACATTAGTACCTCTCTATATCTGACTGGGGGTCTATAGAGTGACATTAGTACCTCTCTATAACTGACTGGGGGTCTATAGAGTGACATTAGTACCTCTCTATATGTGACTGGGGGTCTATAGAGTGACATTAGTACCTCTCTTTATGTGACTGGGGGTCTATAGAGTGACATTAGTACCTCTCTATATGTGACTGGGGGTCTATAGAGTGACATTAGTACCTCTCTGTATCTGACTGGGGGTCTATAGAGTGACATTAGTACCTCTCTATATCTGACTGGGAGTCTATAGAGTGACATTAGTACCTCTCTATATCTGACTGGGGTCTATAGAGTGACATTAGTACCTCTCTTTATGTGACTCTGGGTCTATAGAGTGACATTAGTACCTCTCTATACCTGACTGGGGGTCTATAGAGTGACATTAGTACCTCTCTATACCTGACTGGGGGTCTATAGAGTGACATTAGTACCTCTCTATATCTGACTGGGGGTCTATAGAGTGACATTAGTACCTCTCTATATGTGACTGGGGTCTATAGAGTGACATTAGTACCTCTCTATATGTGACTCTGGGTCTATAGAGTGACATTAGTACCTCTCTATATGTGACTGGGGTCTATAGAGTGACATTAGTACCTCTCTATATGTGACTGGGGTCTATAGAGTGACATTAGTACCTCTCTATATGTGACTCTGGGTCTATAGAGTGACATTAGTACCTATCTATATCTGACCTGGTTCTATAGAGTGACATTAGTACCTCTCTATATCTGACTGGGGGTCTATAGAGTGACATTAGTACCTCTCTATATCTGACTGGGGGTCTATAGAGTGACATTAGTACCTCTCTATATCTGACTGGAGGTCTATAGAGTGACATTAGTACCTCTCTATATCTGACTGGAGGTCTATAGAGTGACATTAGTACCTCTCTATATATGACTGGGGGTCTATAGAGTGACATTAGTACCTCTCTATATCTGACTGGGGTCTATAGAGTGACATTAGTACCTCTCTATATTTTACTGGGGGTCTATAGAGTGACATTAGTACCTCTCTATATCTGACTGGGGGTCTATAGAGTGACATTAGTACCTCTCTATATCTGACTGGGGGTCTATAGAGTGACATTAGTACCTCTCTGTATGTGACTGGGAGTCTATAGAGTGACATTAGTACCTCTCTATATCTGACTGGGGGTCTATAGAGTGACATTAGTACCTCTCTATATCTGACTGGGGGTCTATAGAGTGACATTAGTACCTCTCTATATATGACTGGAGGTCTATAGAGTGACATTAGTACCTCTCTATATCTGACTGGAGGTCTATAGAGTGACATTAGTACCTCTCTATATCTGACTGGGGTCTATAGAGTGACATTAGTACCTCTCTATATTTTACTGGGGGTCTATAGAGTGACATTAGTACCTCTCTATATCTGACTGGGGGTCTATAGAGTGACATTAGTACCTTTCTATATCTGACTGGGGGTCTATAGAGTGACATTAGTACCTCTCTGTATGTGACTGGGAGTCTATAGAGTGACATTAGTACCTCTCTATATCTGACTGGGGGTCTATAGAGTGACATTAGTACCTCTCTATATGTGACTGGGGGTCTATAGAGTGACATTAGTACCTCTCTCTATCTGACTGGGGTCTATAGTGTGACATTAGTACCTCTCTATATCTGACTGGGGGTCTATAGAGTGACATTAGTACCTCTCTATATCTGACTGGTGGTCTATAGAGTGACATTAGTACCTCTCTCTATCTGACTGGGGTCTATAGTGTGACATTAGTACCTCTCTATATCTGACTGGGGGTCTATAGAGTGACATTAGTACCTCTCTATATGTGACTGGGGGACTATAGAGTGACATTAGTACCTCTCTATATCTGACTGGGGTCTATAGAGTGACATTAGTACCTCTCTTTATCTGACTGGGGGTCTATAGAGGGACATTAGTACCTCTCTATATCTGACTGGGGGTCTATAGAGTGACATTAGTACCTCTCTATAACTGACTGGGGGTCTATAGAGTGACATTAGTACCTCTCTATATGTGACTGGGGGTCTATAGAGTGACATTAGTACCTCTCTATATGTGACTGGGGGTCTATAGAGTGACATTAGTACCTCTCTATATGTGACTGGGGGTCTATAGAGTGACATTAGTACCTCTCTGTATCTGACTGGGGGTCTATAGAGTGACATTAGTACCTCTCTATATCTGACTGGGAGTCTATAGAGTGACATTAGTACCTCTCTATATCTGACTGGGGTCTATAGAGTGACATTAGTACCTCTCTATATGTGACTCTGGGTCTATAGAGTGACATTAGTACCTCTCTATACCTGACTGGGGGTCTATAGAGTGACATTAGTACCTCTCTATACCTGACTGGGGGTCTATAGAGTGACATTAGTACCTCTCTATATCTGACTGGGGGTCTATAGAGTGACATTAGTACCTCTCTATATGTGACTGGGGTCTATAGAGTGACATTAGTACCTCTCTATATGTGACTGTGAGTCTATAGAGTGACATTAGTACCTCTCTATATGTGACTGGGGTCTATAGAGTGACATTAGTACCTCTCTATATGTGACTGGGGTCTATAGAGTGACATTAGTACCTCTCTATATGTGACTCTGGGTCTATAGAGTGACATTAGTACCTATCTATATCTGACCTGGTTCTATAGAGTGACATTAGTACCTCTCTATATCTGACTGGGGGTCTATAGAGTGACATTAGTACCTCTCTATATCTGACTGGAGGTCTATAGAGTGACATTAGTACCTCTCTATATCTGACTGGAGGTCTATAGAGTGACATTAGTACCTCTCTATATATGACTGGGGGTCTATAGAGTGACATTAGTACCTCTCTATATCTGACTGGGGTCTATAGAGTGACATTAGTACCTCTCTATATATTACTGGGGGTCTATAGAGTGACATTAGTACCTCTCTATATCTGACTGGGGGTCTATAGAGTGACATTAGTACCTCTCTATATCTGACTGGGGGTCTATAGAGTGACATTAGTACCTCTCTGTATGTGACTGGGAGTCTATAGAGTGACATTAGTACCTCTCTATATCTGACTGGGGGTCTATAGAGTGACATTAGTACCTCTCTATATCTGACTGGGGGTCTATAGAGTGACATTAGTACCTCTCTATATCTGACTGGAGGTCTATAGAGTGACATTAGTACCTCTCTATATCTGACTGGAGGTCTATAGAGTGACATTAGTACCTCTCTATATATGACTGGGGGTCTATAGAGTGACATTAGTACCTCTCTATATCTGAATGGAGGTCTATAGAGTGACATTAGTACCTCTCTATATCTGACTGGGGTGTATAGAGTGACATTAGTACCTCTCTATATCTGACTGGGGGTCTATAGAGTGACATTAGTACCTCTCTATATGTGTCTGGGGATCTATAGAGTGACATTAGTACCTCTCTATATCTGACTGGAGGTCTATAGAGTGACATTAGTACCTCTCTATATATGACTGGGGGTCTATAGAGTGACATTAGTACCTCTCTATATCTGACTGGGGTCTATAGAGTGACATTAGTACCTCTCTATATTTTACTGGGGGTCTATAGAGTGACATTAGTACCTCTCTATATCTGACTGGGGGTCTATAGAGTGACATTAGTACCTCTCTATATCTGACTGGGGGTCTATAGAGTGACATTAGTACCTCTCTGTATGTGACTGGGAGTCTATAGAGTGACATTAGTACCTCTCTATATCTGACTGGGGGTCTATAGAGTGACATTAGTACCTCTCTATATCTGACTGGGGGTCTATAGAGTGACATTAGTACCTCTCTATATCTGACTGGAGGTCTATAGAGTGACATTAGTACCTCTCTATATCTGACTGGAGGTCTATAGAGTGACATTAGTACCTCTCTATATATGACTGGGGGTCTATAGAGTGACATTAGTACCTCTCTATATCTGAATGGAGGTCTATAGAGTGACATTAGTACCTCTCTATATCTGACTGGGGTGTATAGAGTGACATTAGTACCTCTCTATATCTGACTGGGGGTCTATAGAGTGACATTAGTACCTCTCTATATGTGTCTGGGGATCTATAGAGTGACATTAGTACTTCTCTATATCTGACTGGAGGTCTATAGAGTGACATTAGTACCTCTCTATATCTGACTGGGGGTCTATAGAGGGACATTAGTACCTCTCTATATCTGATTGGGGGTCTATAGAGTGACATTAGTACCTCTCTATATCTGACTGGGGGTCTATAGAGTGACATTAGTACCTCTATTTATCTGACTGGTGGTCTATAGAGTGACATTAGTACCTCTCTATATGTGACTGGGGGTCTATAGAGTGACATTAGTACCTCTATATCTGACTGGAGGTCTATAGAGTGACATTAGTACCTCTATTTATCTGACTGGTGGTCTATAGAGTGACATTAGTACCTCTCTATATCTGACTGGGGGTCTATAGAGTGACATTAGTACCTCTCTATATCTGACTGGGGGTCTATAGAGTGACATTAGTACCTCTCTATACCTGACTGGGGGTCTATAGAGTGACATTAGTACCTCTATTTATCTGACTGGTGGTCTATAGAGTGACATTAGTACCTCTCTATATGTGACTGGGAGTCTATAGAGTGACATTAGTACCTCTCTATATCTGACTGGGGGTCTATAGAGTGACATTAGTACCTCTCTATATCTGACTGGAGGTCTATAGAGTGACATTAGTACCTCTCTATATGTGACTGGGGGTCTATAGAGTGACATTAGTACCTCTCTATATGTGACTGGGGGTCTATAGAGTGACATTAGTACCTCTCTATATCTGACTGGGGGTCTATAGAGTGACATTAGTACCTCTCTATATCTGACTGGGGGTCTATAGAGTGACATTAGTACCTCTCTATATCTGACTGGGGGTCTATAGAGTGACATTAGTACCTCTCTATATGTGACTCGGAGTCTATAGAGTGACATTAGTACCTCTCTGTATATGACTGGGGGTCTATAGAGTGACATTAGTACCTCTCTATATCTGACTGGGGTTCTATAGAGTGACATTAGTACCTCTCTATACCTGACTGGGGGTCTATAGAGTGACATTAGTACCTCTCTATATCTGACTGGGGTCTATAGAGTGACATTAGTACCTCTCTGTATATGACTGGGGGTCTATAGAGTGACATTAGTACCTCTCTGTATATGACTGGGGTGTATAGAGTGACATTAGTACCTCTCTATATGTGAATGGGGGTCTATAGAGTGACATTAGTACCTCTCTATATGTGACTGGGGTGTATAGAGTAACATTACTAATTGCCTTTATTAAGTACTATCCTTCCTCCAATCAGACTCCTACCTTTATATGTGACCTCTGACCTCCTCCCCTTTTTCATGCCCTCTTAGTGTCGCTCGTCATATAATCATCTGCTTCCGAATCCCCACAAATCTGATACAAGATAAACATGTTCCGCGCGGCGTGGGATTTAGTAACGAATATGTTTAGAATCTTATTACTCAAGATAAATATATTTTATATCTGACTCCTTAAGGAGGTCGTTTCTGCTCCTTCCTCAGACCTCAGATCTTATTTTATGAGAGAATCAAAACATTTTCTTGTTTTTACTAGAAAGGTAAATTCATTCCTTGCACGCGAAAAAATGTAATAGCGGAAAAAACACAAAGTAGAGATAAGAAATAATCCCGTAAAGGTCGCGAAGCGCGAGGTATGTCACAGAAACGGCGTCCTAACAATAACAACGTGGACTTGAAGGAATGTCTTTCCTGCCGGGGGCTCGTTGAAGTGGTTCATACGTTTCTTGGTATCACCTCAGGGTGACACAGGCTGCGATACGGAAACTTCAAACCAGAGAAACTTAGATTTGTCAGCAGGAAGGCCCATCTGGTGTGCCCATTCTGTCTACCTAAACGTTTGCCTTAATTAACCCTCAGGATTATTAGTAGTAAATGTAATATAGTGTAGTATTCTAGCCTATCAGGGAACACTGAGGGCAGGTCACTCATTGGTTAGTATTAGACAGCGCAGCAAGCCCTACAGAGTCTGTGTCTGCATACGCTGCAGGGAGTAGACCCATACAGGGACTATTTGTGCAGTAAATACAGAACTTATAATAAATAAAGTACATAGAGCAAATAGATACCCGGGGATATTATATGTCTAGTTACACCATGTGCCTTTAATCATATCCCTTTAATGCCAGGGCTGACACAGCAGCTTCTAGCTGTATCTCTGGATCTCTCTGCACAGTCAGCAGGAATATAGTTTTGTTTTGTTATTTTTAAAGTAACAGCGACCCTGGGGCATGTTGGCGCCACGCTCCCTCCACCCACACCTGAGCCACACCCGCACTCCGGAGACACGCAATGTGTACCCAACACACCCCTCAAGCTTTCTCTGGAACAAGTCCTGGCTCGTTACCCCGGACATGGAGGTGATCCCGGAGCTGGGGAGGTGTAAGCGCCAAGACGGGGGCTCCATCACAAACACTCCAACACCAGGAGCTAGAGGGTTAATTACATGGTTATCGTTAACAAACATCATAATAAATTAACAAAAAATGACAAATTACAACAAACCAACTCCTAAAGTCAGTAGGTTTTATATAGCAGGCAGTGCTAAATTTTCAGGCACAAGGCTATCCATTAAAGGGACATTGACGTTTCTAGGTATATAATATGTATCTATTTACTGTTATGTACTTTATTTTTTCAAGAAGTGCTTATAAGCTCTGTTTTAAATCAAAGAAACAGTCCCTGTATGGGTCTGCCCTCTGCAGCACATGTAGATTGGTGTGCTAACCTATCAGGGATCACGTTTCAGTAGCATGTTGCAGAAAGATGATCACTGGCTAGGACACCACACTGCACATGCAGCCCTATAGGGTCTGTGTCTGCATATGCTGCAGAGGGCAGACCCATACAGACAGAGCTTATAATCCCTTCTTTATACAATTAAGTCCATGTCAGTAGATGGACACACAGGGATATTATATCCCCAGGAGCCTGCGTGCCCCTTTAAGGTGGTTTCCCTTTTATCTTTATAATTATTACAGTTTTTTGTAAAGCGCCAACATGTTCCGTAGCGCTGCACAGGGAATAAACGCAACGGCGACATAAATACAATACTAGTTACACTGCAGACAGTAGGGGGCGGGGCTTGGACTGAAAACTCCCAAACTTACAACATGAAGGGGCAAATAAAACACAAGGAGGAAACGAGAGCTTGGCAGGTAAATAAAGAGACAGTAAGGGGTTAATTGGTGATTCATTTCATGTTGAATTTTCATCTGATAAATCATTAGGTTGGAATTTACTAATAATTAGGAGATGACTAAAAATAACGATCTCCTCGTGTAACCGCATTACACGTAAATAAGTGTCACTAACGAGAGGAGGGGGAATCAGTAATTATTAGCAATGTGTGCCCATTAGCTAGAGATAAGCCTCCTTGTGTGTTGATCAGAAACATATTCTGTGTATATTTATTGTGTAAAAAGCAGTTTTATTACTTGTGTTACCGATAGAATTATAATATACCCTCGAGGGAGCGGCGCTGTATATGTCACAATGTGAGTATATATGTGTGTGTGTGTGTGTATGTGTATATGTGTGCGTGTGTGTATATGCATGTGTATACATGTGTATATGTGTGTGTGTGTGTATTAGCAATGTGTGCCCATTAGCTAGAGATAAGCCTCCTTGTGTGTTGGGCAGAAACATTTTCTGTGTATATTTATTGTATAAAAAAGCAGTTTTATTACTTGTGTTACCGATAGAATTATATTATACCCTCGAGGGAGCGGCGCTGTATATGTCACAATGTGAGTATATATGTGTGTGTGTGTATGTGTGTGTATACATGTGTATGTGCATGCGTGTGTGTATATGTGTGTGTATACATGTGTATGTGTATATGTGTGTGTGTATTTGTGTGTGTATATGTGTGCATGCGGGTGTATATGTGTGTGTATACATGTGTATATGTGTGTATATGTGTGTGTATACATGTGTAGGTGCATGTGTATACATGTGTATATGTGTGTGTGTGTATATGTGTGTGTATACATGTGTATGTGTGTGTGTATATGTGTGTGTACACATGTGTATATGTGTGTGTGTGTGTGTGTGTGTGTGTATATGTGAGTGTATACATGTGTATGTGTGTGTGTATATGTGTGTGTATACATGTGTATATGTGTGTGTATGCATGTGTGTATATGTGTGTATATGTGTGTGTATCCATGTGTAGGTGCATGTGTATATGTATGTATATGTGTGTGTATACATGTGTATATGTGTGTGTGTGTATATGTGTGTGTATACATGTGTAGGTGCATGTGTATACATGTGTATATGTGTGTGTGTGTGTGTATATGTGTGTGTATACATGTGTATGTGTGTGTGTATATGTGTGTGTATACATGTGTATATGTGTGTGTGTATGTGTGTGTATACATGTGTATGTGTGTGTATATGTGTGTGTATACATGTGTGTATATGTGTGTGTGTGTGTGTATGTGTGTATATGTGTGTGTATATGTGTGTGTATACATGTGTATATGTGTGTGTGTGTATATGTGTGTGTATGCATGTGTGTATATGTGTGTGTATATGTGTGTATATGTGTGTGTATCCATGTGTAGGTGCATGTGTATATGTATGTATATGTGTGTGTGTGTGTATATGTGTGTGTATACATGTGTATATATGTGTGTGTGTGTGTATATGTGTGTGTATACATGTGTATGTGTATATGTGTGTGTATACATGTGTATGTATATACATAGTTACATGCATATATTTGTATCTGCTTCTCTTAACCTTCATCATGTGTCAAGGGAGTGGGATAATCTGCCCAGGAGGCTGTCCTTTATCAAATTACTTCTCTGCAGTAGCTGATAAAAATAAATATGTCCGAAAAAAATTGGAAAGCCTCTTGGGCAGATCCTTTCCAAGCCAGTGAATATCTAGCACTAACACTGAAGTTCAAATGTAAGTTTTGAAAGCTCCCATGAATATATTTTGTATCCTTTGCTCGTCAGTTACTAATCCCATGATGCCCCAGGGTCTGAGCACTGCCGGCGCTGACAATTAGGAGGCACAGATGGGGCACAATGATTTTCTCATCCTGCTGAGCCCCAATTACACCTCTTATATATAATGTATCTGTCCCATAGTATGAGCAGCACATACATGTGCTGGGGGGGGGGAGGGGGGATGTGTCGTTTCGCATTTATTTTTTTCCAGGCTCAACTCACCACCCTTGGGCCTCCTTGGCAGCAGAATCCCGTGGGCCAGAAAATAGGCCCTGTCTGTTTAAATAATAGCATTTCTACTGAAGATGCAAGAGGTGGCAGTGTGGAGCAGTTCAGCACACCGGGGATGTGTATCAGGGAAGGGGTGAGAGAGCAAACTAGAGGGAGGATATGCTCTGTGAGGGGGGCTTCCATTCTCTAGCACTGCTGACACTGGAAAAACACCCCACGGGAATTAGAAAAAAAAAGAATACAAGGTCACAAAAATAAGAACTTAACGTCCGAAACGCGTACAGAAAAAACACAAAACAATACAAAATACACACACACATGGGGGGACCGGCGTGACATGTTCCACTAAGGTTGCACGCTAATTAAAGTCCAATTTAAGTAAATAATTTATTAATAATTATACTAAAACAGTGACAAATATGTCTGTCTGTCATCAGAGCACAAGGCGCTCCTAGTAACAAAAGTAAATGAGAGGAGCGGATCGCAATGAGCGCCGAAGGCGAGGCTCGCAATGAGCGCCGAAGGTCCTCAGAGTATAAAAAGCTTTCCATTGTGCGGCAAACAGCATTGCCAGGCTTCACATTATTTATAAAGTCCAAGAGTTAGAGTAAATATACGGGATAGAATAATCCATACGATACAGAAGACGCTGAGGGACCCGCCCTGAGACCTTACAGGTGGGCAACAAGACGCGGTCGCCAGGCACTAAACACACTGCCCCCTACCTGTTTGCAGTGGCCTATTATATCTCTCCTCATTATCTATACCTCTATTTCCAGTTCACTTCTTCTTACCATTTTGTGGGGCCGTTTTAAGGTGCAGGGGCGGAGCTATCGCTGGTGCAGGGGGTGCAGTGCACTGGGGCCCTCCTCTGGGGGTCCAGTGCTGTGTATTTTTTTTATTTCTGTAGACCTCTCCAGCCGCCCTGTCTTAGTTTGGGCTTCTTAGGGGAGATCCGGGTAGATGTAATTGGTGGGCCAGCAGGTAGCGCTATCCTGGGGCTTCTTTTTGGCAGGGAATCCCGAATGACATCACACACGTGACTTTACTCAGGATTCCCTGCCAGCATGGTAGGGATAGCATTACCCGCTGAACCACTAATGAGTTTGACCTGGATACCCCCTAAGAAGCCCAAGGTAAGGTAGGGTGGTGCGGCCAAGGGGGCCACGAGGGCCCGCTGGGGGGCAGGGTGTTTTTCTTCTTCTCTACCAGTATGTGATATTTTATCTTGTTTATTTACTCTGACCCCAATAATAACCTGTAAATACCAGGGTGAGATGAATGGAGATAGAGAGGAGGGGGAGAGAGGAGGGGGAGATGGGAGAAAAGGATGAGAGAGAATAGAGAGAGGGAAGGAAGGATAGAAAATTGAATAGATAGGAGGGGGAAGAGGAAGGAAGAGAGAGAAGGGCTGCAGAGGGGGAGAGACAAATACAATGATGGAGAGGTGAAGATAGAGGAGGGGCACATTATATATCTAAGACCCTTCCACATTCCTTAAGTAGCGGTCAGTAGTTTAATGGAACAATCAGAGACAGAGGACCCGACGCGAAACTCGCGTCCCCGGACCATGGACAGTATAAGAAAATAATACAAAGAAATTGTGATTTAACCATAAATAGCATCAGAAATTGTGATATTGCGCTGAGAGCGCTTACACCGCGATGATTTCCTTCTACTGCTGCGTTCTCAGGCTAAAACCCACAGAATCTGCATCATCTCAGCATCGAACACGACGCGTTTCAGCTTCTTCCAAGAAACGTGTTACATGAGCTGGATACCACGTTATATCTGAAAAAAAAATGAAATCTCATTAATACAGAAAGTCCCAAAATACTTCATAGAGGTGTAGATAGTAACAGCTGCGTCTGTGAGTAGTAACGGCGCATAAGATGGACAAAGAAGTCCCACAAGTCCTATCAGCACATGAGGGGGAGGGGGAGAGGTAGAGAGGAAAGGAATGGAGTTGGGGAGAGCTGACAGGGCCACATCAATGGGCCACGTCATGGCAGAGTGGGCCACAGAGGGCCGTGGGGGCGCCGGGGTTTGTAGGGCCAAAAAAGGGGATTGTGAGGACCTGGCGGATCTACGAGGGCCTCCTGGAGATGATGGCGACGCCACCCCTGGTTATATTGCGGAATGCGTCTGCAGCTACATTGTATACTATTTAGAATAAATCTAAAATATAGCGCGTCACAGGGGCGGAGCTACCAGTGGTGCACACGGTGCAATCACTGGGGCCCCCCGTTGTCTGTATTTTGTTTAGGCTTGGTGGATTAGAGTTAGGATAGAGGGGAAAGGGGGGGGGGGAAGCACAAGGGCCACCATGATTGTAGGTTGGGGCGCCACGGGGTACACAGGAGTGAGGGGCTATCCTTGGGACCCTGATTAGGGCAATGAGGGAGTGTTTGTGGGGGTGACGGCTCCATAATCCACACAGGCTAGGGCGACCCTAGGTAGATTTTATTATTTAGGGGTCAGTACCCCCCCCCCCCCATTCCAAAGCAAAGGTCAAGTCAATGCCCACTTGCCAGAGGCTTTTTACTGGCAGCATTTATGATTCTTACACATAAAAAAGTAGTAGGAGTCACAATATGGAGGCCTAAGATAATTATATTGTGATTAACCCTTATACATCTGGGGCAGTTTCCCGTCTCAGTAGCGCTGTAATTCCAGGAAGTTAATTACAGTAATTCATAATCCGCATTTTATAGCCACTAAAATAGACCTTAACCACCCAACAAGCGCTGCCTCGTCTGGCACGGAGCCAGGCATCCTCTCACATGAATGCGGTCAGTAACGCTGGTGCAGAAGGTGCAAAACACTGGGGCCCACTACAAAGGAGGGCCGACTGCTATCAGCCTGGGGTAACGGGGGCCCAACATGATGTTTAGAGAAGATTCTGCTGCTGGTTCCAGTCGCGTCAAATGGACCCAAAGTAACAAACACATAAAACGTTTTGTAGTTTATTATTAGGTGGAGTTTTCTAGACGGACTTCATGCCTCTAAGGGGGCTTCATGGGGGCTATCTGTAGGGGCTTCACTGGGGGATTTCTTAGGGGGCTTCACAGGAGGGCTTCAAATGGGATTCATAGGGGGCTTTATGAGTGTTTCATAGGGGGTTTCATAGGGGGGCCTCATAGGGGGCTTCATAGAGGGGCTTCATAGAGAGGCTTCATAGGGGGGCTTCATAGAGGGGCTTCATAGGGGGGCTTCATAGGGGGGCTTCATAGAGGGGCTTCATAGAGGGGCTTCATAGAGAGGCTTCATAGGGGGGCTTCATAGGGGGGCTTCATAGGGGGCTTCATAGGGGGGCTTCATAGAGGGATTTCATAGAGGGGCTTCGTAGAGAGGCTTCTTAGGGGGGCTTCATTGAAATAAGTGAACGTAGATTGTATATAACAGTTGTGTGGTATAAAATCAACTAAACCAGTTAAAACTAATCCCTTTAATAACCCATTGGGGCAGGAGGGGGGTGGGGCTCTCCCTGCAGTGCATAGTCTGTAACTTGTCACACAGTGTATAGGAGGGGTGGGGCAGGGGGCTCTCCCTGCAGTCCTTAGTCTGTAACTTGTCACACAGTGTATAGGAGGGGTGGGGTGGGGGGCTCTCCCTGCAGTCCTTAGTCTGTATCTTGTCACACAGTGTATAGGAGGGGTGGGGTGGGGGGCTCTCCCTGCAGTCCTTAGTCTGTAACTTGTCACACAGTGTATAGGAGGGGTGGGGTGGGGGGCTCTCCCTGTAGTCCTTAGTCTGTAACTTGTCACACAGTGTATAGGAGGGGTGGGGCAGGGGGCTCTCCCTGCAGTCCTTAGTCTGTAACCTGTCACACACTGTATAGGAGGGGTGGGGTGGGGGGCTCTCCCTGCAGTCCTTAGTCTGTAACCTGTCACAGTGTATAGGAGGGGTGGGGCGGGGGGCTCTCCCTGCAGTCCTTAGTCTATAACCTGTCACACAGTGTATAGGAGGGGTGGGGTGGGGGGCTCTCCCTGCAGTCCTTAGTCTGTAACCTGTCACAGTGTATAGGAGGGGTGGGGCGGGGGGCTCTCCCTGCAGTCCTTAGTCTATAACCTGTCACACAGTGTATAGGAGGGGTGAGGCGGGGGGCTCCCCTGCAGTCCTTAGTCTATAACCTGACACACAGTGTATAGGAGGGGTGGGGCTCTCCCTGCAGTCCTTAGTCTTTAACATGGCACACACATAAATCACCAGTTTAAATCCAAATTTTCATTATTTTCCAGTTTTTTCTCGTCTGTAAATGTTTTTATTTCAATGTCTGACTTCTGGAAAACCTGATCTGACTTCCTGGAGGTGACATCACAGACCAACACATCTCCCTATAAGGGGGCCTATAAGGGGCCCTCTGTCTCACGTGCAAAGTCTTAATAATAAAAGGGTCACATTTCCAGAATGTTCTTCGGAGCAACCAATAAGAGACAAGGAAAAGAGTTTCTAGGAAATTAAAAAAACACAGTCTGTAATTTTCAACAATTCATTTCAGAAAAAGACACTGTTTGGGGATGTTGGATGCAGATAAGATGTTGTTGTGGGTTATTTTCCCCAATGTGAGATGTAATTAGGGGAGAAGGAAAATTGTTTGCTGTAATTTATGCTTTAGGGGTCATAATATACCGTATTTTTCCGTCTATAAGACGACCCCTATTTTTGCTATATATGAAAATGTGTATTTTATAGGTTTTTATTGTGTTACACATATATTTGAGGGCACTTTCTGTCATGGTTTTCACTGATTTCTATTCCAGCTCAATATCCCTGTGATCCTGTGTTAACCCAGAATAATGCAATTGCACATTAGGACTAATAAGTGATGTGATCACAGGGATATTGAGCTGGAATAGAAATCAGTGACAATCATGACAGAAAGTGCCCTCAAATATATGTGTAACACAATAAAAACGTATACAATACACATTTTTACTTTACGGGCCTTTGCGCCGCTCATTGCAGGCCTCGTTAACCTGCAGGTTTTGTGCTGGGGACGCCATGCGTCCCTTTCCACCATCTCCCCCGGTCCCTTCCCTGCGTGTTTCTCTTCTGTGTGTCTGCTGAATATTTGCGTGGCGCGCGCTGACTGCCGTTGGTTTTATTTTCAAAGTCCCGCGTGCCTGGCGTTGTTTAGCCTCATTTTGATCCTGTTTGAGAATTCTTACGTTTTTTCAGCCGCCATTTTTTTTCTCGAGTGACGAAACACGGCAAATAAGGCTCAAATTCGCTGTGTGTGAGTGTGTAAGACGTGAGCCTGATGAATAATCCTTAGACGGTCTGTAAATAATTAGCTGTAAATAAAGGTGAACTTCCATAAATGACCGTTAAGCGGAGCCCCCCAGGGGGATTTTGGTGCTAAATAATATTTAACTTGGAGTTTCTTGGGAACTATTTACAAATATCACTTTATTTTTGTTTTTGTTGCTGAATTTTCCAGGTGATCAAATAAGAAATTGCAACATCCTGAGACGTGGCCCCTGATTGGCTAGGACACTGCACAGCACATACAGCCCTACAGAGCCTGTGTCTGCATACGCTGCAGAGGGCTGACCCATACAGGGACTATCTGTGGGATTTTAGGCAGTACATAAAGTAAATAGATACATAGGGATATACTTAGTAACACCCAGATACTTTCCACGTCCCTTTAATTGTATCATTATAATGTAAGCCAGATTATTCCCCTTTAATTATAATGTTTAGGCAGACTAGAGGCACTACCCTGAGGTCTATTTCTCCATTGCATGAAGGGTCTTGTTTGGCATTTCTGGGCTGGTCTGTACTAATATGCTGTAGATAATATCTCCTATTTTATAGTTGTTGTTTAGTCATTCAGTCATGTCCAACTCTCCATGACCCTATGAACCGCAGCACACCAGGCACCCCTGTCTGTCACTGTCCCTCTGAGCTCCATCAAGCTCATGTTCATTGCTTCAGTGACCCCGCTGTATGTTGTTGTTTAGTCGTTCAGTCGTGTCCGACTCATTGACCCTGACAAATAATTATATTTCGTAAGCCTAGCTCAGTTGAATTATCCACCCATTAATGTGGCTTCACATCGAAGCAACAACGTTTTGTTGAGTCATCTTCTCTTTAACATAAATACACAAGATGTGCAGTCCACCATTGATGCAAATCCTCGCGTCCGAGTCGCTGTCACCTTTCTACGCACGTCTTAATGACCAACGCCATCTAAACATTGGGAAAGGCCAGTCTGACCTTGACTGCTCGGCCGATACAGTCCGTCCTCAGTAGACATTTCCATTGGTTTATTGGCGCCTCCAGGCGTAGTGTTTGATTACTTTGACATGAATAAATGGCTTTGTCTTGGCATTTCCTTGGAATGACGCAAGACGCCTTTGGAGGGAAGCCAAGAAGGTACATAGGTGGATAACACAATGGGTACAGTCTGGTGCTTCTACTAGTCAGGTCCGAGCCGAGGGGAGAAACAAGACGGACAAATCTGGAAGAAAAAGTAAGGAGCTTAAAACTAAGCAGGAAAAGCGTCTTCTGCGTCTGGGGCGCTTCCAAGGATTCTCACAAAGTTACTCAAAATGTTCAAAAAATATAAGAAACGTTGTTTTTTTGAGCAAAAAGTTTAATGAAAAGCTCAAGATGTTCCACTGAGACTCGACGGGTGCCATATTGTGCCAAGAGGATGTCGGGGTTCCTTGGAATATGTATATAGGGTGCCTTAAAGGGACATGGCGGGTGCCTTAAAGGGACTTGGCGGTCCCTGGGTGTTACTGGGTATATAATATCCCGGGTATCTATTTACTGGCATGGACTTTATTTTATTATGAAGTGATAATAAGATCTGTATTTACTGCCTAAAATCATATAAATAGCCCCTATTAAATTCCAAGCCCGTAGCGGCAACGTGAGACGCGCCACGGCTACGGTCAAGAAATTACAGAGCTATTAAATTAGACCATGGCACGAGTTACGGGCTGGAGACGCAAACCTGTAAACCATTTGTTGGATGTACAGCCTTTAACATGATCAATTAGTCAAACCCGTAGTTACGCGCTTAGACAGAGCCAATGGCAAAAGAGATCATCAGAATTACGTCACTGTAAAATGGCGGTTAGATTTCAATGTCTTACGGGCTACAATTACAGTCTGCGATCGGACCCACATTCCAGACATGATGCAAAATTAATAAAGCCGTAAATATGATATCCTATCACATGCGTGTGCCATTATATGTATTAACACATTGATTGCCGGTAACGATATAACACGGAAATTACGCATGAAATATAGTATTTTATATTGCAGATTTGCGGGCTTGAGAATGGTGTGCTATTAATTCTAATACCTAACATCACTTTCCCTTTTAGTATATGTACAGTAGTGTGTTTATATTTGCTTTTACAGTCATACGGATAGGACTTTACCCTCCTTGCGGGTCCTCTCTGGTACCCGTTGGCTTCATTTGCGGGTTACGGGCTTGAACACCAGTGAATTTGTAGCAATTTAATAGCGTGATTGGAACGTTACAGTTACGGGCTTGACACATCAAAGGAGCGCAGATCACATTTCCACGTCCCGTAGGGTTTTCTCGCCCTCACCCCGCAAGTCGTTGGCAGGTTGCTTTACGGGGCCAATTTAATAGCCGCTACGGTTTTACACGTTGAGCGAATTTAATAGGGCTAATAGTCCCTGCATGGGACTTCCCACTGCAGCGTATGCAGTCACAGACTTTGTAGTGGTTCCTGTGCAGTGTCTCATACTAACCAATCAGTGACCATCACAGGAACATGCTAGACTAGGACACTACACTACACATTAAACCTACAGAGTCTGCGTCTGCATATGCACAGCGTCACTCTCTAGTCTGGGTAGGAGCGCTCTCATAGTTCCAGGCTCACCGTCACTCTCTAGTCTGGGTAGGAGCGCTCTCATATTTCCAAGCTCACTGTCACTCTCTAGTCTGGGTAGGAGCGCTCTCATATTTCCAGGCTCAGCGTCACTCTCTAGTCTGGGTCGGAGCGCTCTCATAGTTCCAGGCTCAGCGTCACTCTCTTGTCTGGGTCGGAGCGCTCTCATAGTTCCAGGCTCAGCATCACTCTCTAGTCTGGGTAGGAGCGCTCTCATAGTTCCAGGCTCAGCGTCACTCTCTAGTCTGGGTAGGAGCGCTCTCATAGTTCAGGCTCAGAGTCACTCTCTAGTCTGGGTAGGAGCGCTCTCATAGTTCCAGGCTCAGCGTCACTCTCTAGTCTGGGTAGGAGCGCTCTCATAGTTCTAGGCTCAGCGTCACTCTCTAGTCCGGGTCGGAGCGCTCTCATAGTTCCAGGCTCAGCGTCACTCTCTAGTCTGGGTCGGAGGGCTCTCATAGTTCCAGGCTCAGCGTCACTCTCTAGTCTGGGTAGGAGCGCTCTCATAGTTCCAGGCTCAGCGTCACTCTCTAGTCTGGGTAGAAGCGCACTCATAGTTCCAGGCTTAGCGTCACTCTCTAGTCTGGGTAGGAGCGCTCTCATAGTTCCAGGCTCAGCGTCACTCTCTAGTCTGGGTAGGAGCACTCTCATATTTCCAGGCTCAGCATCACTCTCTAGTCTGGGTAGGAGCGCTCTCATAGTTCCAGGCTCAGCGTCACTCTCTAGTCTGGGTAGGAGCGCTCTCATAGTTCCAGGCTCAGCGTCACTCTCTAGTCTGGGTAGAAGCGCACTCATAGTTCCAGGCTCAGCGTCACTCTCTAGTCTGGGTAGGAGCGCTCTCATAGTTCCAGGCTCAGCGTCACTCTCTAGTCTGGGTAGGAGCGCTCTCATAGTTCCAGGCTCAGCGTCACTCTCTAGTCTGGGTAGGAGAGCTCTCATAGTTCCAGGCTCAGCGTCCCTCTCTAGTCTGGGTAAGAGCGCTCTTATAGTTCCAGGCTCAGCGTCACTCTCTAGTCTGGGTCGGAGCGCTCTCATAGTTCCAGGCTCAGCGTCACTCTCTAGTCTGGGTAGGAGCGCTCTCATAGTTCCAGGCTCAGCTTCACTCTCTAGTCTGGGTCGGAGCGCTCTCATAGTTCCAGGCTCAGCGTCACTTTCTAGTCTGGGTAGGAGCGCTCTCATAGTTCCAGGCTCAGCTTCACTCTCTAGTCTGGGTAGGAGCGCTCTCATAGTTCCAGGCTGAGCGTCACTCTCTAGTCGGGGTAGAAGCGCTCTCATAGTTCAAGGCTCAGCGTCACTCTCTAGTCTGGGTAGGAGAGCTCTCATAGTTCCAGGCTCAGCGTCACTCTCTAGTCTGGGTAGGAGCGCTCTCATAGTTCCAGGCTCAGCGTCACTCTCTAGTCTGGGTAGGAGCGCTCTCATAGTTCCAGGCTCAGCGTCACTCTCTGGTCTGGGTAGGAGCGCTCTCGTAGTTCCAGGCTCAGCGTCACTCTCTAGTCTGGGTAGGAGCGCTCTCATAGTTCCAGGCTAAGCGTCACTCTCTAGTCTGGGTAGGAGCGCTCTCATAGTTCCAGGCTCAGCGTCACTCTCTAGTCTGGGTAGGAGCGCTCTCATAGTTCCAGGCTCAGCTGCACTCTCTAGTCTGGGTAGGAGCGCTCTCATAGTTCCAGGCTCAGCGTCACTCTCTAGTCTGGGTAGGAGCGCTCTGATAGTTCCAGGCTCAGCGTCACTCTCTAGTCTGGGTAGGAGCGCTCTCATAGTTCCAGGCTAAGCGTCACTCTCTAGTCTGGGTAGGAGCGCTCTCATAGTTCCAGGCTCAGCGTCACTCTCTAGTCTGGGTAGGAGCGCTCTCATAGTTCCAGGCTCAGCTTCACTCTCTAGTCTGGGTAGGAGCGCTCTCATAGTTCCAGGCTGAGCGTCACTCTCTAGTCTGGGTAGGAGCGCTCTGATAGTTCCAGGCTCAGCGTCACTCTCTAGTCTGGGTAGGAGCGCTCTCATAGTTCCAGGCTCAGCGTCACTCTCTAGTCTGGGTAGGAGCGCTCTCATAGTTCCAGGCTCAGCGTCACTCTCTAGTCTGGGTAGGAGCGCTCTCCTAGTTCCAGGCTCAGCGTCACTCTCTAGTCTGGGTAGGAGCGCTCTCATAGTTCCAGGCTCAGCGTCACTCTCTAGTCTGGGTAGGAGCTCTCTCATAGTTCCAGGCTCAGCGTCACTCTCTAGTCTGGGTAGGAGCTCTCTCATAGTTCCAGGCTCAGCGTCACTCTCTAGTCTGGGTAGGAGCGCTCTCATAGTTCCAGGCTCAGCGTCACTCTCTGGTCTGGGTAGGAGCGCTCTCATAGTTCCAGGCTCAGCGTCACTCTCTAGTCTGGGTAGGAGCGCTCTCATAGTTCCAGGCTCAGCATTACTCTCTAGTCTGGGTAGGAGCGCTCTCATAGTTCAAGGCTCAGCGTCACTCTCTAGTCTGGGTAGGAGCGCTCTCATAGTTCCAGGCTCAGCGTCACTCTCTAGTCTGGGTAGGAGCACTCTCATAGTTCCAGGCTCAGCATCACTCTCTAGTCTGGGTAGGAGCGCTCTCATAGTTCCAGGCTCAGCGTCACTCTCTAGTCTGGGTAGGAGCGCTCTCATAGTTCCAGGCTCAGCGTCACTCTCTAGTCTGGGTAGAAGCGCACTCATAGTTCCAGGCTCAGCGTCACTCTCTAGTCTGGGTAGGAGCGCTATCATAGTTCCAGGCTCAGCCTCACTCTCTAGTCTGGGTAGGAGCGCTCTCATAGTTCCAGGCTCAGCGTCACTCTCTAGTCTGGGTAGGAGCGCTCTCATAGTTCCAGGCTCAGCGTCACTCTCTAGTCTGGGTCGGAGCACTCTCATAGTTCCAGGCTCAGCGTCACTCTCTAGTCTGGGTAGGAGCGCTCTCATAGTTCCAGGCTCAGCGTCACTCTCTAGTCTGGGTAAGAGCGCTCTCATAGTTCCAGGCTCAGCGTCACTCTCTAGTCTGGGTCGGAGCGCTCTCATAGTTCCAGGCTCAGCGTCACTCTCTAGTCGGGGTAGAAGCGCTCTCATAGTTCCAGGCTCAGCGTCACTCTCTAGTCTGGGTAAGAGCGCTCTCATAGTTCCAGGCTCAGCGTCCCTCTCTAGTCTGGGTAAGAGCGCTCTTATAGTTCCAGGCTCAGCGTCACTCTCTAGTCTGGGTCGGAGCGCTCTCATAGTTCCAGGCTCAGCGTCACTCTCTAGTCTGGGTAGGAGCGCTCTCATAGTTCCAGGCTCAGCTTCACTCTCTAGTCTGGGTAGGAGCGCTCTCATAGTTCCAGGCTGAGCGTCACTCTCTAGTCGGGGTAGAAGCGCTCTCATAGTTCCAGGCTCAGCGTCACTCTCTAGTCTGGGTAGGAGAGCTCTCATAGTTCCAGGCTCAGCGTCCCTCTCTAGTCTGGGTAGGAGCGCTCTCATAGTTCCAGGCTCAGCGTCACTCTCTAGTCTGGGTAGGAGCGCTCTCATAGTTCCAGGCTCAGCGTCACTCTCTGGTCTGGGTAGGAGCGCTCTCATAGTTCCAGGCTCAGCGTCACTCTCTAGTCTGGGTAGGAGCGCTCTCATAGTTCCAGGCTAAGCGTCACTCTCTAGTAAGGGTAGGAGCGCTCTCATAGTTCCAGGCTCAGCGTCACTCTCTAGTCTGGGTAGGAGCGCTCTCATAGTTCCAGGCTCAGCTTCACTCTCTAGTCTGGGTAGGAGCGCTCTCATAGTTCCAGGCTGAGCGTCACTCTCTAGTCTGGGTAGGAGCGCTCTGATAGTTCCAGGCTCAGCGTCACTCTCTAGTCTGGGTAGGAGCGCTCTCATAGTTCCAGGATCAGCGTCACTCTCTAGTCTGGGTAGGAGCGCTCTCATAGTTCCAGGCTCAGCGTCACTCTCTAGTCTGGGTAGGAGCGCTCTCCTAGTTCCAGGCTCAGCGTCACTCTCTAGTCTGGGTAGGAGCGCTCTCATAGTTCCAGGCACAGCGTCACTCTCTAGTCTGGGTAGGAGCGCTCTCATAGTTCCAGGCTCAGCGTCACTCTCTAGTCTGGGTAGGAGCGCTCTCATAGTTCCAGGCTCAGCGTCACTCTCTAGTCTGGGTAGGAGCGCTCTCATAGTTCCAGGCTCAGCTTCACTCTCTAGTCTGGGTAGGAGCGCTCTCATAGTTCCAGGCTGAGCGTCACTCTCTAGTCTGGGTAGGAGCGCTCTCATAGTTCCAGGCTCAGCGTCACTCTCTAGTCTGGGTAGGAGCGCTCTCATAGTTCCAGGCTCAGCGTCACTCTCTAGTCTGGGTAGGAGCGCTCTCATAGTTCCAGGCTCAGCGTCACTCTCTAGTCTGGGTAGGAGCGCTCTCATAGTTCCAGGCTGAGCGTCACTCTCTAGTCTGGGTAGGAGCGCTCTCATAGTTCCAGGCTCAGCGTCACTCTCTAGTCCGGGTAGGAGCGCTCTCATAGTTCCAGGCTCAGCGTCACTCTCTAGTCTGGGTAGGAGCGCTCTCATAGTTCCAGACTCAGCGTCACTCTCTAGTCTGGGTAGGAGTTCTCTCATAGTTCCAGGCTCAGCGTCACTCTCTAGTCTGGGTAGGAGCGCTCTCATAGTTCCAGGCTCATCGTCACTCTCTAGTCTGGGTCGGATCGCTCTCATAGTTCCAGGCTCAGCGTCACTTTCTAGTCTGGGTAGGAGCGCTCTCATAGTTCCAGGCTCAGCGTCACTCTCTAGTCTGGGTAGGAGCGCTCTCATAGTTCCAGGCTCAGCGTCACTCTCTAGTCTGGGTAGGTGCGCTCTCATATTTCCAGGCTCAGCGTCACTCTCTAGTTTGGGTAGGAGCGCTCTCATAGTTCCAGGCTCAGCGTCACTCTCTAGTCTGGGTAGGAGCGCTCTCATAGTTCCAGGCTCAGCGTCACTCTCTAGTCTGGCTAGGAGCGCTCTCATAGTTCCAGGCTTAGCGTCACTCTCTAGTCTGGGTAGGAGCGCTCTCATAGTTCCAGGCTCAGCGTCACTCTCTAGTCTGGGTAGGAGCGCTCTCATAGTTCCAGGCTCATCGTCACTCTCTAGTCTGGGTCGGATCCCTCTCATAGTTCCAGGCTCAGCGTCCCTCTCTAGTCTGGGTAGGAGCGCTCTCATAGTTCCAGGCTCAGCGTCACTCTCTAGTCTGGGTAGGAGCGCTCTCATAGTTCCAGGCTCAGCGTCACTCTCTAGTCTGGGTAGGTGCGCTCTCATATTTCCAGGCTCAGCGTCACTCTCTAGTTTTGGTAGGAGCGCTCTCATAGTTCCAGGCTCAGCGTCACTCTCTAGTCTGGGTAGGAGCGCTCTCATAGTTCCAGGCTCAGCGTCACTCTCTAGTCTGGCTAGGAGCGCTCTCATAGTTCCAGGCTCAGCGTCACTCTCTAGTCTGGCTAGGAGCGCTCTCTTAGTTCCAGGCTGAGCGTCACTCTCTAGTCTGGGTAGGAGCGCTCTCATAGTTCCAGGCTCAGCGTCACTCTCTTGTCTGGGTCGGAGCGCTCTCATAGTTCCAGGCTCAGCGTCACTCTCTTTTCTGGGTGGGAGCGCTCTCATAGTTCCAGGCTCAGCGTCACTCTCTAGTCTGGGTAGGAGCGCTCTCATAGTTCCAGGCTCAGCGTCACTCTCTATTCTGGGTAGGAGCGCTCTCATAGTTCCAGGCTCAGCGTCACTCTCTTGTCTGGGTCGGAGCGCTCTCATAGTTCCAGGCTCAGCGTCACTCTCTTGTCTGGGTCGGAGCGCTCTCATAGTTCCAGGCTCAGCGTCATTCTCTAGTCTGGGTAGGAGCGCTCTCATAGTTCCAAGCTCACCGTCACTCTCTAGTCTGGGTAGGAGCGCTCTCATAGTTCCAGGCTCAGCGTCACTCTCTAGTCTGGGTAGGAGCGCTCTCATAGTTCCAGGCTCAGCGTCACTCTCTAGTCTGGGTAGAAGCGCACTCATAGTTCCAGGCTCAGCGTCACTCTCTAGTCTGGGTAGGAGCGCTCTCATAGTTCCAGGCTCAGCCTCACTCTCTAGTCTGGGTAGGAGCGCTCTCATAGTTCCAGGCTCAGCGTCACTCTCTAGTCTGGGTAGGAGCGCTCTCATAGTTCCAGGCTCAGCGTCACTCTCTAGTCTGGGTCGGAGCACTCTCATAGTTCCAGGCTCAGCGTCACTCTCTAGTCTGGGTAGGAGCGCTCTCATAGTTCCAGGCTCAGCGTCACTCTCTAGTCTGGGTAGGAGCTCTCTCATAGTTCCAGGCTCAGCGTCACTCTCTAGTCTGGGTAGGAGCGCTCTCATAGTTCCAGGCTGAGCGTCACTCTCTAGTCGGGGTAGAAGCGCTCTCATAGTTCAAGGCTCAGCGTCACTCTCTAGTCTGGGTAGGAGAGCTCTCATAGTTCCAGGCTCAGCGTCCCTCTCTAGTCTGGGTAGGAGCGCTCTCATAGTTCCAGGCTCAGCGTCACTCTCTAGTCTGGGTAGGAGCGCTCTCATAGTTCCAGGCTCAGCGTCACTCTCTGGTCTGGGTAGGAGCGCTCTCGTAGTTCCAGGCTCAGCGTCACTCTCTAGTCTGGGTAGGAGCGCTCTCATAGTTCCAGGCTAAGCGTCACTCTCTAGTCTGGGTAGGAGCGCTCTCATAGTTCCAGGCTTAGCGTCACTCTCTAGTCTGGGTAGGAGCGCTCTCATAGTTCCAGGCTCAGCTTCACTCTCTAGTCTGGGTAGGAGCGCTCTCATAGTTCCAGGCTGAGCGTCACTCTCTAGTCTGGGTAGGAGCGCTCTGATAGTTCCAGGCTCAGCGTCACTCTCTAGTCTGGGTAGGAGCGCTCTCATAGTTCCAGGCTAAGCGTCACTCTCTAGTCTGGGTAGGAGCGCTCTCATAGTTCCAGGCTCAGCGTCACTCTCTAGTCTGGGTAGGAGCGCTCTCATAGTTCCAGGCTCAGCGTCACTCTCTAGTCTGGGTAGGAGCGCTCTCATAGTTCCAGGCTGAGCGTCACTCTCTAGTCTGGGTAGGAGCGCTCTGATAGTTCCAGGCTCAGCGTCACTCTCTAGTCTGGGTAGGAGCGCTCTCATAGTTCCAGGCTCAGCGTCACTCTCTAGTCTGGGTAGGAGCGCTCTCATAGTTCCAGGCTCAGCGTCACTCTCTAGTCTGGGTAGGAGCGCTCTCCTAGTTCCAGGCTCAGCGTCACTCTCTAGTCTGGGTAGGAGCGCTCTCATAGTTCCAGGCTCAGCGTCACTCTCTAGTCTGGGTAGGAGCTCTCTCATAGTTCCAGGCTCAGCGTCACTCTCTAGTCTGGGTAGGAGCTCTCTCATAGTTCCAGGCTCAGCGTCACTCTCTAGTCTGGGTAGGAGCGCTCTCATAGTTCCAGGCTCAGCGTCACTCTCTAGTCTGGGTAGGAGCGCTCTCATAGTTCCAGGCTCAGCGTCACTCTCTAGTCTGGGTAGGAGCGCTCTCATAGTTCCAGGCTCAGCATTACTCTCTAGTCTGGGTAGGAGCGCTCTCATAGTTCAAGGCTCAGCGTCACTCTCTAGTCTGGGTAGGAGCGCTCTCATAGTTCCAGGCTCAGCGTCACTCTCTAGTCTGGGTAGGAGCACTCTCATAGTTCCAGGCTCAGCATCACTCTCTAGTCTGGGTAGGAGCGCTCTCATAGTTCCAGGCTCAGCGTCACTCTCTAGTCTGGGTAGGAGCGCTCTCATAGTTCCAGGCTCAGCGTCACTCTCTAGTCTGGGTAGAAGCGCACTCATAGTTCCAGGCTCAGCGTCACTCTCTAGTCTGGGTAGGAGCGCTCTCATAGTTCCAGGCTCAGCCTCACTCTCTAGTCTGGGTAGGAGCGCTCTCATAGTTCCAGGCTCAGCGTCACTCTCTAGTCTGGGTAGGAGCGCTCTCATAGTTCCAGGCTCAGCGTCACTCTCTAGTCTGGGTCGGAGCGCTCTCATAGTTCCAGGCTCAGCGTCACTCTCTAGTCTGGGTAGGAGCGCTCTCATAGTTCCAGGCTCAGCGTCACTCTCTAGTCTGGGTAAGAGCGCTCTCATAGTTCCAGGCTCAGCGTCACTCTCTAGTCTGGGTCGGAGCGCTCTCATAGTTCCAGGCTCAGTGTCACTCTCTAGTCGGGGTAGAAGCGCTCTCATAGTTCCAGGCTCAGCGTCACTCTCTAGTCTGGGTAGGAGAGCTCTCATAGTTCCAGGCTCAGCGTCCCTCTCTAGTCTGGGTAAGAGCGCTCTTATAGTTCCAGGCTCAGTGTCACTCTCTAGTCTGGGTCGGAGCGCTCTCATAGTTCCAGGCTCAGCGTCACTCTCTAGTCTGGGTAGGAGCGCTCTCATAGTTCCAGGCTCAGCTTCACTCTCTAGTCTGGGTAGGAGCGCTCTCATAGTTCCAGGCTGAGCGTCACTCTCTAGTCGGGGTAGAAGCGCTCTCATAGTTCCAGGCTCAGCGTCACTCTCTAGTCTGGGTAGGAGAGCTCTCATAGTTCCAGGCTCAGCGTCACTCTCTAGTCTGGGTAGGAGCGCTCTCATAGTTCCAGGCACAGCGTCACTCTCTAGTCTGGGTAGGAGCTCTCTCATAGTTCCAGGCTCAGCGTCACTCTCTGGTCTGGGTAGGAGCGCTCTCATAGTTCCAGGCTCAGCGTCACTCTCTAGTCTGGGTAGGAGCGCTCTCATAGTTCCAGGCTAAGCGTCACTCTCTAGTAAGGGTAGGAGCGCTCTCATAGTTCCAGGCTCAGCGTCACTCTCTAGTCTGGGTAGGAGCGCTCTCATAGTTCCAGGCTCAGCTTCACTCTCTAGTCTGGGTAGGAGCGCTCTCATAGTTCCAGGCTGAGCGTCACTCTCTAGTCTGGGTAGGAGCGCTCTGATAGTTCCAGGCTCAGCGTCACTCTCTAGTCTGGGTAGGAGCGCTCTCATAGTTCCAGGCTCAGCGTCACTCTCTAGTCTGGGTAGGAGCGCTCTCATAGTTCCAGGCTCAGCGTCACTCTCTAGTCTGGGTAGGAGCGCTCTCCTAGTTCCAGGCTCAGCGTCACTCTCTAGTCTGGGTAGGAGCGCTCTCATAGTTCCAGGCACAGCGTCACTCTCTAGTCTGGGTAGGAGCTCTCTCATAGTTCCAGGCTCAGCGTCACTCTCTAGTCTGGGTAGGAGCTCTCTCATAGTTCCAGGCTTAGCGTCACTCTCTAGTCTGGGTAGGAGCGCTCTCATAGTTCCAGGCTCAGCGTCACTCTCTAGTCTGGGTAGGAGCGCTCTCATAGTTCCAGGCTCAGCGTCACTCTCTAGTCTGGGTAGGAGCGCTCTCATAGTTCCAGGCTCAGCGTCACTCTCTAGTCTGGGTAGGAGCGCTCTCATAGTTCCAGGCTCAGCGTCACTCTCTAGTCTGGGTAGGAGCGCTCTCATAGTTCCAGGCTGAGCGTCACTCTCTAGTCTGGGTAGGAGCGCTCTCATAGTTCCAGGCTCAGCGTCACTCTCTAGTCTGGGTAGGAGCGCTCTCATAGTTCCAGGCTCAGCGTCACTCTCTAGTCTGGGTAGGAGCGCTCTCATAGTTCCAGGCTCAGCTTCACTCTCTAGTCTGGGTAGGAGCGCTCTCATAGTTCCAGGCTCAGCGTCACTCTCTAGTCTGGGTAGGAGCGCTCTCATAGTTCCAGGCTCAGCGTCACTCTCTAGTCCGGGTAGGAGCGCTCTCATAGTTCCAGGCTCAGCGTCACTCTCTAGTCTGGGTAGGAGCGCTCTCATAGTTCCAGACTCAGCGTCACTCTCTAGTCTGGGTAGGAGTTCTCTCATAGTTCCAGGCTCAGCGTCACTCTCTAGTCTGGGTAGGAGCGCTCTCATAGTTCCAGGCTCATCGTCACTCTCTAGTCTGGGTCGGATCGCTCTCATAGTTCCAGGCTAAGCGTCACTTTCTAGTCTGGGTAGGAGCGCTCTCATAGTTCCAGGCTCAGCGTCACTCTCTAGTCTGGGTAGGAGCGCTCTCATAGTTTCAGGCTCAGCGTCACTCTCTAGTCTGGGTAGGTGCGCTCTCATATTTCCAGGCTCAGCGTCACTCTCTAGTTTGGGTAGGAGCGCTCTCATAGTTCCAGGCTCAGCGTCACTCTCTAGTCTGGGTAGGAGCGCTCTCATAGTTCCAGGCTCAGCATCACTCTCTAGTCTGGCTAGGAGCGCTCTCATAGTTCCAGGCTTAGCGTCACTCTCTAGTCTGGGTAGGAGCGCTCTCATAGTTCCAGGCTCAGCGTCACTCTCTAGTCTGGGTAGGAGCGCTCTCATAGTTCCAGGCTCATCGTCACTCTCTAGTCTGGGTCGGATCCCTCTCATAGTTCCAGGCTCAGCGTCACTCTCTAGTCTGGGTAGGAGCACTCTCATAGTTCCAGGCTCAGCGTCACTCTCTAGTCTGGGTAGGAGCGCTCTCATAGTTCCAGGCTCAGCGTCACTCTCTAGTCTGGGTAGGTGCGCTCTCATATTTCCAGGCTCAGCGTCACTCTCTAGTTTGGGTAGGAGCGCTCTCATAGTTCCAGGCTCAGCGTCACTCTCTAGTCTGGGTAGGAGCGCTCTCATAGTTCCAGGCTCAGCGTCACTCTCTAGTCTGGCTAGGAGCGCTCTCATAGTTCCAGGCTCAGCGTCACTCTCTAGTCTGGCTAGGAGCGCTCTCTTAGTTCCAGGCTGAGCGTCACTCTCTAGTCTGGGTAGGAGCGCTCTCATAGTTCCAGGCTCAGCGTCACTCTCTTGTCTGGGTCGGAGCGCTCTCATAGTTCCAGGCTCAGCGTCACTCTCTTTTCTGGGTGGGAGCGCTCTCATAGTTCCAGGCTCAGCGTCACTCTCTAGTCTGGGTAGGAGCGCTCTCATAGTTCCAGGCTCAGCGTCACTCTCTATTCTGGGTAGGAGCGCTCTCATAGTTCCGGTCTCAGCGTCACTCTCTTGTCTGGGTCGGAGCGCTCTCATAGTTCCAGGCTCAGCGTCACTCTCTATTCTGGGTCGGAGCGCTCTCATAGTTCCAGGCTCAGCGTCATTCTCTAGTCTGGGTAGGAGCGCTCTCATAGTTCCAAGCTCACCGTCACTCTCTAGTCTGGGTAGGAGCGCTCTCATAGTTCCAGGCTCAGCGTCACTCTCTATTCTGGGTAGGAGCGCTCTCATAGTTCCAGGCTCAGCGTCACTCTCTTGTCTGGGTCGGAGCGCTCTCATAGTTCCAGGCTCAGCGTCACTCTCTAGTCTGGGTAGGAGCGCTCTCATAGTTCCAGGCTCAGCGTCACTCTCTTGTCTGGGTCGGAGCGCTCTCATAGTTCCAGGCTCAGCGTCACTCTCTATTCTGGGTAGGAGCGCTCTCATAGTTCCAGGCTCAGCGTCACTCTCTTGTCTGGGTCGGAGCGCTCTCATAGTTCCAGGCTCAGCGTCACTCTCTATTCTGGGTAGGAGCGCTCTCATAGTTCCAGGCTCAGCGTCACTCTCTTGTCTGGGTAGGAGCGCTCTCGGGTTTCCTTACATGGAGTTTCGAGTCTCGGCTTCTGACACTTTACAGGTTTCTTTGACACTCGGGTGATGTCATTTGTTCCGATGATACAATGTAACAAAGTGACCGGTCAGGCCTAGCTGGACAAGGTAACCCCTTCACTGCTGGCTGAGATCGACCGAAACAGCAGGAAAAAAAGTCATAAAACTAGTTTTCAGTGAGTGCTCAAGTCAGACAAGATGGTAAGTTTCTATACACAGAGTTAGAATAACTGCTCGTTTTATTAGTTTATTAAATACACCACAAACACGGGAGGTTTGTCCTAAATGTTGAAGTGTCCGATCAGATCCATCACAATCACCACAGAGGAAAAAAGGGAGTGGGCTCGTCAGATCCGCCACATCTGTATATAACCTTCCAGATGTGCCTTAAAGGGCCAGAACACATCGCCTAATCGGGGTAGCATAATAAAGTCCCAAAATAAGAGTGAATATATACATTGTAGCTGGGCGGGTATTCTCTGTGCGCAGCACCCCTGCTGGGCGGTTATTCTCTGTGCGCAGCACCCCTGCTGGGCGGTTATTCTCTGTACGCAGCACCCCTGCTGGGCTGTTATTCTCTGTGCGCAGCACCCCTGCTGGGCTGGTATTCTCTATACGCAGCACCCCTGCTGGGCGTTTATTCTCTGTGCGCAGCACCCCTGCTGGGCGGGTATTCTCTGTACGCAGCACCCCTGCTGGGCGGTTATTCTCTGTGCGCAGCACCCCTGCTGGGCGGGTATTCTCTGTACGCAGCACCCCTGCTGGGCCGGTATTCTCTGTGCGCAGCACCCTTGCTGGGCGGGTATTTTCTGTACGCAGCACCCCTGCTGGGCGTTTATTCTCTGTAGGCAGCATCCCTGCTGGGTGGGTATTTGTAACGGAGCTGGAACACGCAGTCCAATATCTCCGCTGGTATACGGTAAAATACCCAAGAAGCACTACAGTCTCACCATTCCCGACCTCCCATATTGGACGACACACAATTTGGGAGTCAAATGAATACTGACTTTATTTTGTTCTGTAGAAATATTTATACACATCTCTTCCCACAGGCAATACACATGCCCATATTTGGCCACACAATACACATAAAGAGAACAATAGGTGGGTCACACCTCCCCGAGGCTCCCTGGCAACTTTGATACAATCAGACATTGATTCAATTACACTTATTTGTTCTTATCTGAGAATGAAAACACTGTATACAATAGACTTCCTTTATCTTATGCTGAGTCTCTGTAACAGGATTATCTCCCATGCCAAGTAGCTGCAAATGTCTGGGACAATATTCTGCAGAGCATAAACCAACATACATGCAGTATAATAGTAGGATCATATTTTAACCATAATAATCATAAAACAGGGTAAAACAGTGATGGGTTCCGCTACACACCTCCCCCGTGACCATAAGCCGGCATACACGGTCTGATCCCAACGGATCGGCCTGGGGATGTCCGGACAAAAGTATTTGTTGGTCAATTCTCTAGTTTGACAACCCATCAGCATTACTGCAATTCACATTTACTCACATTTCCCATATCCCCAGATAGCTGGGATCTGAGCGCACAAAACTACCGAATAGCGCTCAGATCATCTTCACACAGTTCAATTGCCATGTAGCTAAAGTCTTTCCCATAGTCTTTCATTATATGAATGGGCTCCATGGCATAGTTATCTGGGGTATCATGTTTCACACAGGGCAAGTACCGAATGACCCCCGTGTATGTAAAGGGCCAGAATAAGTGACATACACTCTGGTATGGCCGAACACTGGTTCCAAAGGGCAATATGTACCAGGGCCATAGTCGCAGGGCAGGAGGCTGGCAAACAGTCCTCTCCAAGCCAAAGTGGCGAAGGGCACTTCGTCACACATCTCCCCTTTGGGGGGAAGTCTAACCAGGCACCTGGATATTTCGCTGGGGTGATGGGGCAACACGCTGAGGGGACTTGAGGGGCAGAGGCCAGCGGCACTCTGCCCCACTGTCAGCTCTTCTGCTGGGGCACTTGGGACATATTCCGGCTCAGTAGCCAGGGAAAGGTGGGGGTCAGTGGGGGTTAACATTTCCTCTGTTAACCCTGGGGCCACATTAGGAGTTAGCTGGGGAGGGGAATTTGTACTTACCCCCTCCTCCGGTTGTCCCAGTGAGGGTAGTTGGGGATCTGGATAGGCTGTCCAGCATCCCGGTAGGTCAGGCACAGAGACCACGGTCCCATCTGCGCCGTCTGGGAGATAGGGGTCTCCCCTGGTTAGGGTAAACTGTCGTTGGGGAGGAAGGACAACACCTTCTGCCCCCTGTGGTTCACACTGCTGCTGGGGGGGAAGGACGACACCTTCTGCCCCCTGGGGTTCACACTGCCGCTGGGGGGAAAGGACGGCACCTTCTGCTCCCTGGGGTACACACTGCGCTGGGGAGGAAGGACAACACCTTCAGCTCCCTGGGGTACACACTGCAGCTGGGGAGGAAGGACGACACCTTCAGCTCCCTGGGGTACACACTGCCGCTGGGGGGGAAGGACGACACCTTCGGCCCCCTGGGGTACACACTGCCGCTGGGGAGAAAGGATGGCACCTTCTGCTCCCTGGGGTACACACTGCCGCTGGGGAGAAAGGATGGCACCTTCAGCTCCCTGGGGTACACACTGCCGCTGGGGGGGGGGAAGGACGACACCTTCTGCTCCCTGGGGTACACACTGCCGCTGGGGAGAAAGGACGGCACCTTCTGCTCCCTGGGGTACACACTGCCGCTGGGGAGGAAGGACGACAACTTCTGCCCCCTGGGGTTCACACTGCCGCTGGGGGGGAAGGATGACACCTTCTGCCCCCTGGGGTTCACACTGCCGCTGGGGGGGAAGGACGATACCTTCAGCTCCCTGGGGTACACACTGCCGCTGGGGAGGAAGGACGACACCTTCAGCTCCCTGGGGTACACACTGCCGCTGGAGGGGAAGGACGACACCTTCAGCTCCCTGGGGTACACACTGCCGCTGGGGGGGAAGGACGACACCTTCGGCCCCCTGGGGTACACACTGCCGCTGGGGGGGAAGGACGACACCTTCGGCCCCCTGGGGTACACACTGCTGCTGGGGAGGAAGGACGACACCTTCAGCTCCCTGGGGTACACACTGCCGCTGGGGGGGAAGGACGACACCTTCAGCTCCCTGGGGTACACACTGCCGCTGGGGAGGAAGGACGACACCTTCTGACCCCTGGGGTTCACACTGCCGCTGGGGGGGAAGGACGACACCTTCTGCCCCCTGGAGTTCACACTGCCGCTGGGGGGGAAGGACGACACCTTCTGCCCCCTGGGGTTCACACTGCCGCTGGGGGGGAAGTACGACACCTTCTGCCCCCTGGGGTTCACACTGCCGCTGGGGGGGAAGGACGACACCTTCTGCCCCCTGGGGTTCACACTGCTGCTGGGGGGGAAGGACGACACCTTCTGCCCCCTGGGGTTCACACTGCCGCTGGGGGGTAAGGACGACACCTTCTGCCCCTTGGGGTTCCCACTGCCGCTGGGGGGGAAGGACGACACCTTCTGCCCCCTGGGGTTCACACTGCCGCTGGGGGGGAAGGATGACACCTTCTGCCCCCTGGGGTTCACACTGCCGCTGGGGGGGAGGACGACAACTTCTGCCCCCTGTAGGGCCGGTAGAGAGACCTCGGTCCCATCTCTTCCTGCCATCTGGAGGTCATCCCAGGACCAGTCAATGAAGTCTGGTTCCGCTTGTCGAGTAGGTTGGGGCTGCACGAAGCTGAGCAGGTGTTGGTAGTCCTGCTCCAGCTCCCACTCTCTTGTTACCAGGTGGGTCATGTCTTTGCTCACCTCGCCTTCGTCATCCCAGACATACATGCCCATCCGGTAGTCGTAGATGTCCCAAAACCTAGACTCCTCCGTGCTGCCAAGATCAATGTCGTCCTCCAAGGCATCCCATAATAAAACTGGGCCATCATAATCATCTCCCTCCGGTAAGTCGTGTTCAGCCGTCCAGGGGGTAAGTCGAACGGTATGCCACCAGAGGGCCTGGTATGCGTTGTCTAGCCAGATCTCTCGCCGTACCAGGGTCTCTAGTCTTGTCACCCACTCATCCAGGGGCTGCTCTCCCAATAGATACATCCGCATCGCCACACGCTTCTGTAGCCACTGCTTATCACTGGGGAGACTCTCACCTCGCCGCCATTGGGCATCTTCCAGGGCATCATACCAGAGTTTCTTTCTGTCTGCATCCCTGTAGTCCGCGGCCTCCTCCTCATCCTCATCAAGGAACGCTGTCCGAAAACTAGCCGGTTCCATCCTGCTGTAGCCAGGGGCGCTGTACGGATACTAGCGTTGCCCTCAATTTGTAACTCCAAACGTTACCGGTGTCTCCGTGCTGCTTTTCCTCTTACTAGGACACATCAGGGAGGACACATCAGGAACAAGCGTTCAGTAGTTACAGCTCAAGAGAGTATGCAAAAGCATAGCAATCCCCAGTATGATATCGCGATCCCCTCAATAACGAGATGAGACTACGTTTTGAAGGGTCAAGTAGAACTATTCTTTTTAATGACAGGGGATCTCCTTTTATGCAATGGTGCCCTCTGAAGGGCTACACCCACATAATTATCACAACAGCCAATTATATACATGGTTCAACCCCCACATCTCCTCCCCTCAGATAACAGGTAACACAATCAAAACAGACACAATTTTAACCACATTCTGGATGTACCCCAAAAACAGGGGGTACACCTTTAAGTCCAGCACCGTTCAATATCTCTCACCCAGGGAAACAACATATTAAAAAAATGGCATGAATCAGACCAGGGGTTCAAAAGTTAGTAAAAGTATGTTTTTCACATAACACACAGACATGTCACATATCCCCCACACAATACACATATAGGACAATAGGTGTGGTCACCCCTCCCTGAGGCAACTTGATATAATCAGACAATGATTAAATCATCCTTCTTTGTTCTTATCTGAGAATGAAAACAGTTTATACAATCGACTTTTCTTATCTGTAACAGGATTATCTATTAGCCTAGTAGCTTTGATATTCTGAGCCAATATATTCTGTA
Source organism: Discoglossus pictus (assembly GCA_027410445.1). NCBI lineage: Eukaryota > Metazoa > Chordata > Amphibia > Anura > Alytidae > Discoglossus > Discoglossus pictus. The sequence goes on from CM050168.1 coordinate 2,756,806, forward strand.
GAACATAAAACAACATATCTACAGTACAGCAATGTGATCATATTTTAACCAAGAATTAAATAATCATAAAACAGGGTAAAACAGTGATGGGTTCCGTTACAGCTGGGATCTGAGCGCACAAAACTACCGAATAGCGCTCAGATCCTCTTCACACAGTTCAATTGCCATGTAGCTAAAGTATTTCCCATAGTCTTTCATTATATGAATGGGCTCCATGGCATATCTATCTGTGGTATCATGGTTCACACAGGGCAAGTACCGAATGACCCCCCTGTATGTAAAGGGCCAGAATGAGTGACATACACTCTGGTATGGCCGAATACTGTGTTTGAAGGGCAATATGTACCAGGGCCATAGTCGCAGGGCAGGAGGCTGGCAAACAGACCACTCCAAGACAAAGTGGCGAAGGGCACTTTGTCACAGTTCTTATGGGAAGCGTACCTGGGAAAAAGGCCAGTCTGCTTTGGAGTTCTCTTTCAAACTCAGTCTGTGGGGTAATAAGAGGTACTGTAACCATGAGTTCCTTTCTGTCTGCATCCCTGTAGTCCTCGGCCGCCTCCTGCTCCTCATGATGGAACTCTGTCTGAAAACTAGCCGGTTCCATCCTGCTGTAGCCAGGGGCGCTGTACGGATACTAGCGTTGCCCTCAATTTGTACTCCACGGAATGGTGTCTCCTGTAGCTGTCCTTCTGACCGTGGGAACAATTCCGCCACTTGCCACCAAATGTAACGGAGCTGGAACACGCAGTCCAATATCTCCGCTGGTATACGGTCTAATACCCAAGAGGCACTACAGTTTCACCATTCCCGACCTCCCATATTGGACGACACACAATTTGGGAGTCAAATGAATACTGACTTTATTTTGTTCTGTAGAAATATTTATACCCATTCCTTCCCACAGGCAATACACATGCCCATATTTGGCCACACAATACACATAAAGAGAACAATAGGTGGGTCACACCTCCCCGAGGCTCCCTGGCAACTTTGATACAATCAGACATTGATTCAATTACACTTCTTTGTTCTTATCTGAGAATGAAAACACTGTATACAATAGACTTCCTTTATCTTATGCGGAGTCTCTGTAACAGGATTATCTCCCATGCCAAGTAGTTGCAAATGTCTGGGACAATATTCTGCAGAGCATAAACCAACATACATATAGTAGGATCATATTTTACCATAATAATCATAAAACAGGGTAAAACAGTGATGGGTTCCGCTACAGTATTCTCTGTGCGCAGCACCCCTGCTGGGCGGGTATTCTCTGTACGCAGCACCCCTGCTGGGCGGTTATTCTCTGTGTGCAGCACCCCTGCTGGGCGGGTATTCTCTGTACGCAGCACCCTTGCTGGGCGGGTATTTTCTGTGTGCAGCACCCCTGCTGGGCGGGTATTCTCTGTACGCAGCACCCCTGCTGGGCGGTTATTCTCTGTGCGCAGCACCCCTGCTGGGCCGGTATTCTCTGTACGCAGCACCCTTGCTGGGCGGGTATTTTCTGTACGCAGCACCCCTGCTGGGCGGTTATTCTCTATGCGCAGCACCCCTGCTGGGCGGGTATTCTTCTGTACGCAGCACCCCTGCTGGGCGGGTATTCTCTGTACGCAGCACCTCTGCTGGGCGGGTATTCTCTGTGCGCAGCACCCCTGCTGGGCGGGTATTCTTCTGTGCGCAGCACCCCTGCTGGGCGGGTATTCTCTGTACGCAGCACCTCTGCTGGGCGGGTATTCTCTGTACGCAGCATCTCTGCTGGGCGGGTATTCTCTGTACGCAGCACCCCTGCTGGGTGGGTATTCTCAGTACGCAGCACCCCTGCTGGGCGGGTATTCTCTGTACGCAGCACCCCTGCTGGGCGGGTATTCTCTGTACGCAGCACCCCTGCTGGGCGGGTATTCTCTGTGGGCAGCACCCCTGTTGGGCGGGTATTCTCTGTACGCAGCACCCCTGCTGGGCGGTTATTCTCTGTGCGCAGCACCCCTGCTGGGCCGGTATTCTATGTACGCAGCACCCTTGCTGGGCGGGTATTTTCTGTACGCAACACCCCTGCTGGGCGGTTATTCTCTGTGCGCAGCACCCCTGCTGGGCGGGTATTCTCTGTACGCAGCACCCTTGCTGGGCGGGTATTTTCTGTGCTCAGCACCCCTGCTGGGCGAGTATTCTCTGTACGCAACACCCCTGCTGGGCGGTTATTCTCTGTGCGCAGCACCCCTGCTGGGCCGGTATTCTCTGTACGCAGCACCCTTGCTGGGCGGGTATTTTCTGTACGCAGCACCCCTGCTGGGCGGGTATTCTCTGTACTCAGCATCTCTGTTGGGCGGGTATTCTCTGTACGCAGCACCCCTGCTGGGCGGGTATTCTCTGTGCGCAGCACCCCTGCTGGGCGGGTATTCTCTGTACGCAGCACCCCTGCTGGGCGGGTATTCTCTGTACGCAGCACCTCTGCTGGGCGGGTATTCTCTGTACGCAGCATCTCTGCTGGGCGGGTATTCTCTGTACGCAGCACCCCTGCTGGGCGGGTATTCTCTGTACGCAGCACCCCTGCTGGGCGGGTATTCTCTGTGCGCAGCAGCCCTGCTGGGCTGGTATTCTCTGTACGCAGCACCCCTGCTGGGTGGGTATTCTCTGTACGCAGCACCCCTGCTGGGCGGGTATTCTCTGTACGCAGCACCCCTGCTGGGCGGGTATTCTCTGTACGCAGCACCCCTGCTGGGCGGGTATTCTCTGTGCGCAGCACCCCTGCTGGGCGGGTATTCTCTGTACGCAGCACCTCTGCTGGGCGGGTATTCTCTGTACGCAGCATCTCTGCTGGGCGGGTATTCTCTGTACGCAGCACCCCTGCTGGGCGGGTATTCTCTGTACGCAGCACCCCTGCTGGGCGGGTATTCTCTGTGCGCAGCACCCCTGCTGGGCCGGTATTGTCTGTACGCAGCACCCCTGCTGGGCGGGTATTCTCTGTGCGCAGCACCTCTGCTGGGCGGGTATTCTCTGTACGCAGCACCCCTGCTGGGCGGGTATTCTCTGTGCGCAGCACCTCTGCTGGGCGGGTATTCTCTGTGCGCAGCACCCCTGCTGGGTGGGTATTCTCTGTACGCAGCACCCCTGCTGGGCGGGTATTCTCTGTACGCAGCACCCCTGCTGGGTGGGTATTCTCTGTACGCAGCACCCCTGCTGGGCGGGTATTCTCTGTACGCAGCACCCGTGCTGGGCGGGTATTCTCTGTGCGCAGCACCCCTGCTGGGCGGTTATTCTCTGTGCGCAGCACCCCTGCTGGGTGGGTATTCTCTGTGCGCAGCACCCCTGCTGGGCGGGTATTCTCTGTACGCAGCACCCCTGCTGGGCGGGTATTCTCTGTACGCAGCACCCCTGCTGGGCGGGTATTCTCTGTACGCAGCACTTTCTCACAATAATATAAAACATTAGTGGTTATAGCACCATTCAGCGTGGCCGTGCCCTGGGGCGCACACATGACGTAAGGCGATGGGCGCCCATCCCAGTCATTCCTCCGCAGTGAGGTGTCCGGCTCAGCAAGTCCACGCCTAGTGAGGTCACCTTTGTAGTTTGGCTTTTATATGAAGTTGAAAGGCTTTGCTTAAAGCTTTTGATGCTCCCCCTCCCCACACCCCCTCCCCACACGCACAACCTCAACACTCAGCGGCTTCCAACATGACATCATCACAAATAAGGGTACATTAGTGCTATAAATATCATCAGGTCAGTGAGGGGCGAATCAATGAACCCCCAGACTGGGGTACTAACCTGACCCCCAGACCCCATAATACAGGTGGTAACCACTTGTCCTGCAAGATACTCTGCTGCAAGATACTATGCCGCAAGATACTATACTGCAAGATAATATGCTGCAAGATACTATGATACAAGATACTATACTGCAAGATACTATGCTGCAAGATACTATGCTGCAAGATACTATACCGCAAGATACTATACTGCAAGATACTATGCTGCAAGATACTATGCTACAAGATACTATGCTACAAGATACTATGCTACAAGATACTATACTGCAAGATACTATGCCGCAAGATACTATGCTGCAAGATATTATACTACAAGATACTATACTGCAAGATACTATGCCGCAAGATACTATGCTGCAAGATACTATACTACAAGATACTATGCTGCAAGATACTATACTACAAGATACTATACTGCAAGATACTATGCTGCAAGATACTATACTGCAAGATACTATGCTGCAAGATACTATACTACAAGATACTATACTGCAAGATACTATGCTGCAAGATACTATACTGCAAGATACTATGCTGCAAGATACTATACTGCAAGATACTATACTGCAAGATACTATGCTGCAAGATACTATGCTGCAAGATACTATACTGCAAGATACTATGCTGCAAGATACTATACTACAAGATACTATACTGCAAGATACTATGCTGCAAGATACTATACTACAAGATACTATGCTGCAAGATACTATACTGCAAGATACTATGCTACAAGATACTATACTGCAAGATACTATACTGCAAGATACTATGCTGCAAGATACTATACTACAAGATACTATACTGCAAGATTCTATGCTGCAAGATACTATACTGCAAGATACTATACTACAAGATACTATACTGCAAGATAATATGCTGCAAGATACTCTTCACTGTATTCTAATACTTTGTATATTATAATAATGGTTGAGTGTATGGTGGTGTTACACATGTTGTATTGTTATATATTACTATATATATATGTATGGATTGTATCACAAGCGGGCCATGTTACCTGGAACATTGTACTGATTAAGTTCTAGATTCTAAGGTAGTTAATATCTACTATGGGCATATAATGGTCTCCCCAACCCCTACCCACCTAACGTGCTCTACACACTTACCAATCTCCCTCTGCATACAATGATCTCCACAACCCTACTCATCTAGTATATTCAATTACCAACCTCTGTCCACATATAATGGTCTCACCAAACCCTACCCACCTAATGTACTCTACCCAATTACCATCCTCTGTCAGTTTACAATGATTTTCACAACCCTACTCACCTAGCAAACTTTATCCAATTACCCTCCATATACAATGGTCTCCTCAACCCTACCTACCTAATGTACCCAACTACCAACCTCCACTTGCATACAAAGCTTTCCCCAAACCCTACTAACCAAATGTATGCAACCCAATTACCAACCTCTGTCCGCATACAATGGCCTCCCCAACCCTACCCATTATAATGTACTGTACCCACTTATTATCTACCCTCCATATACAATGGCCTCCCTAACCCTACCCATTATAATGTACTGTAACCACTTATCATCTGCCATCCATATACAATGGCCTCCCCAACCCTACTCATTATAATGTAATGTGCCCACTTATTATCTGCCCTCCATATACAATGGCCTCCCTAACCCTACCCATTATAATGTACTGTAACCACTTATCATCTGCCATCCATATAAAATGGCCTCCTCAAACCCTACCCATTATAATGTACTGTACCCACTTATCATCTGCCATCCATATACAATGGCCTCCCCAACCCTACCCATTAGAATGTACTGTACCCACTTATCATCTGCCATCCATATACAATGGCCTCCCCAACCCTACTCATTATAATGTCCTGTACCCACTTATCATCTGCCATCCATATGCAATGGCCTCCCCAACCCTACCCATTATAATGTACTGTACCCACTTATCACCTACCATCCATATACAATGGCCTCCCCAACCCTACCCATTATAATGTACTGTAACCACTTATCATCTGCCATCCATATACAATGGCCTCCCCGACCCTACTCATTATAATGTACTGTACCCACTTATCATCTGCCATCCATATACAATGGCCTCCCCGACCCTACCCATTATAATGTACTGTAACCACTTATCATCTACCATCCATATACAATGGCCTCGCCGACCCTACCCACTTAATGTACTTTATCTAATTACCATCCTCCGTCCGCATATAATGTTCTCCCCAACCAAAATCATCATTGTAACGGATCTACTGGCACCCCGACCGGGTACCTCCATTGATGGACGCGTCCTAGTTTGCGTCGAGGCCTACAAGCACCGCACCGGGCACCACAACCACTACAGACTCCACAACCGTCGTAGCTTAAACCTCCCAGGGAGTATGCAGCGCATAGCAATCCCCAGTGTGATATAGCAATCCCCTCCAAGAACGAGACGAGGCTACGTTTTGAAGGGTCAAGCAGAACTGACTTTATTTTGTTGTGCAGAAATATTTATACACATCTCTTCCCACAGGCAATACACATGCCCATATTTGGCCACACAATACACATAAAGAGAACAATAGGTGGGTTACACCTCCCCGAGGCTACCTGGCAACTTTGATACAATCAGACATTGATTCAATTACACTTCTTTGTTCTTATGTCTGATGATGAAAACACTTTATACAATAGACTTCCTTATCTTATGAGTCTCTGTAACAGGATTATCTATTATGCCCAGGTCTGCAATAGTATGGGCTAATATTCTCCAGAGCATAAACCAACATACATACAGTATAATAGTAGGATCATATTTTAACCATAATAATCATAAAACAGGGTAAAACAGTGATGGGTTCCGTTACACACCTCCCCGTGACCATAAGCCGCCATACACAGTCTGATCCCAACGGATCGTCCTGGGGATGTCCGGACAAAAGTATTCGTTGATCAATTCTCTAGTTTGACAACCCATCAGCATTACTGCAATTCACATTTACTCACATTTCACATATCCCCAGATAGCTGGGATCTGAGCGCACAAAACTACCGAATAGCGCTCAGATCCTATTCACACAGTTCAATTGCCATGTAGCTAAAGTCTTTCCCATAGTCTTTCATTATATGAATGGGCTTCATGGCATAGCTATCTGTGGTATCATGGTTCACACAGGGCAAGTAACGAATGACCCCCCTGTATGTAAAGGGCCAGAATGAGGGACATACACTCTGGTATGGCCGAATACTGTGTTTGAAGGGCAATATGTCCCAGGGCCATAGTCGCAGGGCACGAGGCTGGCAAACAGTCCTCTCCAAGCCAAAGTGGCGAAGGGCACTTCGTCACACATCTCCCTTTTGGGGGGAAGTCTAACCAGACACCTGACCTTCTGCCGGTCAGTGCCTCCGTTAGACGATCCACCAACCCACAATAAACCAGTGCTAGAGCAGCCCCCCCACAACAACAAAGTGCAAGAGCAGCCCACCCACAACAAACAGTTACTGCACCTGGATATTTCGCTGTGGTGATCAGGCAACACACTGAGGGGACTTGAGGGGCAGAGGCCAGCGGCACTCTGCCCTGATGCCAGCTCTTCTGCTGGGGTACTTGGGACATATTCCGGCTCAGTAGCCAGGGAAACGTGGGGGTCAGTGGGGGTTAACATTTCCTCTGTTAACCCTGGGGCCACATTAGAAGTTAGCTGGGGAGAGGAATTTGTACTTACCCCCTCCTCCGGTTGTCCCAGTGAGGGTAGTTGGGGATCTGGACAGGCTGTGGGCGCAGAGACCACGGTCCCATCTGCGCCGTCTGGGAGATTGGTGTCTCCCCTTGTTAGGGTAAACTGTCTCTGGGGAGGAAGGACGACACCTTCTGCCCCCTGTGGTTCACACTGCCGCTGGGGGGGAAGGATGACACCTTCTGCCCCCTGGGGTTCACACTGCCGCTCGGGGGGAAGGACGACACCTTCTGCCCCCTGGGGTTCACACTGCCGCTGGGGGAGGAAGGACGACACCTTCTGCCCCCTGGGGTTCACACTGCTGCTGGGGGGGGAGGACGACACCTTCTGCCCCCTGTGGTTCACACTGCCACTGGGGGGGAAGGACGACACCTTCTGCCCCCTGGGGTTTACACTGCTGCTGGGGGGGAAGGACGACACCTTCTGCCCCCTGGGGTTCACACTGCCGCTGGGGGGGAAGGACGACACCTTCTGCCCCCTGGGGTTCACACTGCCGCCGGGTGGGAAGGACGACACCTTCTGCCCCCTGGGGTTCACACTGCCGCTGGGGGGGAAGGACGACACCTTCTGCCCCCTGGGGTTCACACTGCCGCTTGGGGGGGAGGACGACACCTTCTGCCCCCTGTAGGGCCGGTAGAGAGACCTCGGTCCCATCTCTACCTGCCATCTGGAGGTCATCCCAGGACCAGTCAATGAAGTCTGGTTCTGCTTGTCGAGTAGGTTGGGGCTGCACGAAGCTGAGCAGGTGTTGGTAGTCCTGCTCCAGCTCCCACTCTCTTGTTACCAGGTGGGTCATGTCTTTGCTCACCTCGCCTTTGTCATCCCAGACATACATGCCCATCCGGTAGTCGTAGATGTCCCAAAACCTAGACCCCTCCGTGCTGCCAAGATCAATGTCGTCCTCCAAGGCATCCCATAATAAACCCGGCCCTCATAATCATCCCCCTCCGGTAAGTCGTGTTCAGCTGTCCAGGGGGTAAGTCGAACGGTATGCCACCAGAGGGCCTGGTATGCGTTGTCTAGCCAGATCTCTCGCCATACCAGGGTTTCTAGTCTTGTCACCCACTCATCCAGGGGCTGCTCTCCCAATAGATACATCCGCATCGCCACACGCTTCTGTAGCCGCTGCTCATCACTGGGGAGACTCTCACCTCGCCGCCATTGGGCATCTTCCAGGGCATCATACCAGAGTTCCTTTCTGTCTGCATCCCTGTAGTCCGCGGCCTCATCCTCATCATGGAACGCTGTCCGAAAACTAGCCGGTTCCATCCTGCTGTAGTCAGGGGCGCTGTACGGATACTAGCGTTGCCCTCAATTTGTAACTCCAAACGTTACTGGTGTCTCCGTGCTGCTTTTCCTCTTACTAGGACGCCATCCCACCACTGCCAGCCAATGTAACGGATCTACTGGCACCAGACCGGGTACCTCCGTTGATGGACTCGTCCTAGTTTGCGTTGAGGCCTACAAGCACCGCACCGGACACCACAACCACTACAGACTCCACAACCGCCGTAGCTTAAACCTCCCAGGGAGTATGCAGCTCATAGCAATTCCCAGTATGATATAGCAATCCCCTCCAAGACCGAGACGAGGCTACGTTTTGAAGGGTCAAGTTGGACTCTTTTATTTTGTTGTGCAGAAATATATATACACATCACTTCCCACAGGCAATACACATCCCCCATAGTTGGCCACACAATACACATATAGGGACAATAGGTGGGTCACACCTCCCCGAGGCTACCTGGCAACTTTGATACAATCAGACATTGATTCAATTACACTTCTTTGTTCTTATGTCTGAGAATGAAAACACTTTATACAATAGACTTCCTTATCTTATGAAGAGTCTCTGTAACAGGATTATCTCCCATGCCAAGGTCTGCACTAGTCTGGGCCAATATTCTGCAGAGCATAAACCAACATACATGCAGTATAATAGTAGGATCATATTTTAACCATAATAATCATAAAAAAGGGTAAAACAGTGATGTGTTCCGTTACACACCTCCCCCGTGACCATAAGCCGGCATACACGGTCTGATCCCAACGGATCGGCCTGGGGATGTCCGGACAAAAGTATTTGTTGGTCAATTCTCTAGTTTGACAACCCATCAGCATTACTGCAATTCACATTTACTCACATTTCACATATCCCCAGATAGCTGGGATCTGAGCGCACAAAACTACCGAATAGCGCTCAGATCCTCTTCACACAGTTCAATTGCCATGTAGCTAAAGTCTTTCCCATAGTCTTTCATTATATGAATGGGCTCCATGGCATAGTTATCTGGGGTATCATGTTTCACACAGGGCAAGTACCGAATGACCCCCGTGTATGTAAAGGGCCAGAATAAGTGACATACACTCTGGTATGGCCGAATACTGTGTTTGAAGGGCAATATGTACCAGGGCCATAGTCGCAGGGCAGGAGGCTGGCAAACAGTCCTCTCCAAGACAAAGTGGCGAAGGGCACTTCGTCACAATCATGTTCTCTGTGAATTACCATCTGTCTGCATACAATGGTCTCCCCTTCTCACCTAACGTACTCTGCCTAATTACTAACCACCGTCCACATACAGTGGTCTCCCCAACCATAACATACTCAACCCAATTACCATGTGCCACCTCCATACAATGGTCTTCCCAAACCTTGATGCATTTTCCAATGAAAATAATTTAATCCCAAGTGAAGGGACACCAATCTATTGGATGGAATCAACCCCCTCCTCTGGTCCATAGGAGGCCCACTGACCGAGCCTCCGGTGTATTTGGGTCAGAACAACCTGGGGGTGGGTTAATGTTTACTTTGTGCTATCTTTACATGTGGCCTTGTGTATAGACTGGTGAGGGCTTTATTCCTTGGGTCACTTTTGCTCCTAGACTAAGGAAGGGGAAGAACAATTATCCGTTTCTTCTGAGGGTAATGGTGACTTACTATGTTGTGGGGTCTGAGGAGATGTAGAATTAACCCCTGGAGATCCAGAACTCTACCTGATCCTGTTCTGTGAGCAGTTCTATAAAACTTGACATTTATTAAAACCTCAATTATTTTTTTAAGTAAAAACCACTAGCTATTAGATAGACAATAGTTGCCATTAGTTGGCATCTTAAAGCCGCCCTGTCTTGGCACCCTGATGCGGCGTCTTCCTGGAGTGCTCTGAACTGATCCAGCCAAAAGATGAAGAGTCATCCAGTGGACCAATAGGGAATTAGTGAATATATAGAGCCATTATGTGAAGTAATTAAGGCGACTTAGGTAGATATAATGGGCATATCAGTGTAGTAGACATAAGGTTCAGTCCCCATGACTTTTCTGGTATCAGTTACATGAGTGTAAGCCACAAACCATGACCAAGCGCTTAGTATACACGGCGCCTCACATACCACGGCGCGGATCTGTCACTGCTGAGGAATGCTGGGAGAGGGAGATATTACCTAACACTCCCGCACTCACCTGGCTGACGTTAGGAGCCAAATCCCACTTCAGTGATCATCATATTTATAACTTATAGGCAGATTGTTATATAATGTAGCAACAGAAATACTGTATATTATATATATGTGTATTTATATATGTGTGTGTATTTATATATATATGAGTATTTATTTATATTTGTGTATTTATATATATATGTATTTACTGGGGGACACTGCTGGGCACGGGCGTCACACTGGGGGACACTGCTGGGCACGAGCCTCACACTGGAGGACACTGCTGGGCACGAGCCTCACACTGGGGGACACTGCTGGGCACGAGCGTCACACTGGGGGACACTGCTGGGCACGAGCGTCACACTGGGGGGCCTATCAGCATACTGAGCAGTTACTACAGCTATATATATATTTGTGTTTTGAGAGATCATTGCTGGGACATTGGGTCCATTGTCTCCAGTGCAGTTGCCTGCACATTGAGCATGCTTAGTCTCTTTTTATCCAGGTGACTGCACAGAAGACAATGGACCAGTGCATCAGTGGTTTATGAGTAATTAATATCAATGATTTATAATTTGCAAAAGATTACAATGTTTGTGTTGGTGGATCAGAAAGGCTGATAGGCTGCTCAAAATAGCAAACTGTTCACTGTAGGAAAATGCAAAGTTTAAGATAACATTAAAGAGATAAAGTACTTGTTATCACCTATAGTTTTATATTATTCCATAATTGTAACCTCGGCTGTGTTAATAGAACAATCACAGAGACTGTTACAGTTTCCATCATTATTCTTACTTATTCTCTTCCTGCGTGCCACTCCCTTCTGTCAGAACTAATTAGTCACCTTAGATAACGTTATTAGCAGAGATGGAGGACATCTCAATGCCATTTATGCATTAACATATCTAACTTTCAAGCTCATTTATCTAACACTAAAGTGTTTAATAATAATCAATTCCAATTAGATCATATCTGTAATAAATGGGAGCTTTGCTGTGTCCCTAGACAGGGGGATAGTGGT
>CM050168.1:2773762-2793762 GCA_027410445.1 Discoglossus pictus
GGGAGAGGGGGGAAATAGACACAGGGGAGGGAGAAGGGGGAAATAGACACAGGGGAGGGAGAGGGGGGAAATAGACACAGGAGAGGGAGAAGGGGGAAATAGAAACAGTGGAGAGAGAAGGGGGAAATAGACACAGGGGAGGGAGAAGGGGGAAATAGACACAGGGAAGGGAGAAGGGGGAAATAGACACAGGGGAGGGAGAGGGGGGAAATAGACACAGGGGAGGGAGAAGGGGAAAGAGACACAGAGTAGAGAGAAGGGAAAGAGACATGGGGAGGGGGGAAATAGACACAGGGGAGGGAGAAGGGGAAGAGACAAAGGGGAGGGAGAGGTGGGAAAGAGACACATGGAAGGGAGAGGGGGGAAGAGACAAAGGGGAGGGAGAGGGGGGAAACAGACACAGGGGAGGGAGAGGGGGAGAAACAGACACAGGGGAGGGAGAGGGGGAAGAGATAAAGGGGATGGGGAGGGTGGAGGGAAGAGACACAGGGGAGTGAGAAAGGGAACAGACAAAGGGGAGGAGAATGGGGAGAGACACAGGGGTGGGAGAAGGGGAAAAGACAAAGGGGAGGAAAGAAAGACAGGGGAGGCAAAAAAGGGGAAGAGACAAAGGGGAGGGAGAGTGTGGTAGGAGACACAGGGGAGGGAGAAGAGGAAGAGTCAAAAGGGAGGGAGAGGGGGTGGAAAGAGATGCTGCGGAGGGAGTGGGGGGAAAGAGGCACAGGGGAGGGAGAGGGAGAGAAAGAGATGCAGGGGAGGGAGAGGGGGGAATAAGACTAAGGGTATGGAGAGGGGGGGAAGAATCACAGGGAAGAGAGAAGGGAAAGAGACAAAGAGGAGGGAGTGGCGGGAAAGAGACAGGGTAGGGAAAAGGGGAAGAGACACAGGGGCGGGAGAGGGGGGAAATAGATGCTGGGGAGGGAGTGGGGGAGAGACACAGGGGAGGGAGAAGGGGAAGAGGCAAAGGCAAGGGAGAGGGGGAAGAGACACAGGGGAGGGAGAGGGGGGAGAGACAAAGGGTAGAGAGAGGGGCAGAAAGAGACACAGGGGAGGGAGAGGGGTAGAAAGAGACACAGGGGAGGTAGAGAGGGGAAGAGACAAAAGGGAGTGAGAGGGGATGGAAAGAGACGCTGGAGAGGGAGTGGGGGAAAGAGACACAGGGGAGGGAGTGGGGGGAAAGAGACACAGGAGTGGCGAGGATCACCAAAGGCTCTCATTGCGAGGACCGTAGAGTGTGAGTGTGTGTGTGTGTGGGGGGGGGGGGGCAGAGCTCCACTTGTTTTGTTTAAAAGCTGAGCATAAAAAGAACTAAACATGGGATGTCCTAGAAATGTTTTTGTAACACAGTGTGGGGGGGGGGGGAGGGACCTGCAGACCCCAATATGTTATATGGAGGAGGGGGGGGGGGACCTGCAGACCCCAATATGTTACATGGAGGAGGAGGGGGACCTGCAGACCCCAATATGTTATATGGAGGAGGAGGGGGACCTGCAGACCCCAATATGTTATATGGAGGAGGAGGGGGACCTGCAGACCCCAATATGTTACATGGAGGAGGAGGGGGGGACCTGCAGACCCCAATATGTTATATGGAGGAGGAGGGGGGGACTTGCAGACCACAATATGTTATATGGAGGAGGAGGGGGACCTGCAGACCCCAATATGTTACATGGAGGAGGAGGGGGACCTGTAGACCCCAATATGTTATATGGAGGAGGAGGGGGACCTGCAGACCCCAATATGTTATATGGAGGAGGAGGGGGGGACCTGCAGACCCCAATATGTTATATGGAGGAGGAGGGGGGGACCTGCAGACCCCAATATGTTATATGGAGGTGTAGGGGGGGACCTGCAGACCCCAATATGTTATATGGAGGTGTAGGGGGGACCTGCAGACCCCAATATGTTATATGGAGGTGTAGGGGGGACCTGCAGACCCCAATATGTTATATGGAGGTGTAGGGGGGAACTGCAGACCCCAATATGTTACATGGAGGAGGAGGGACCTGCAGACCCCAATATGTTATATGGAGGAGGAGGGGGGACCTGCAGACCCCAATATGTTATATGGAGGAGGAGGGGGGGACCTGCAGACCCCAATATGTTATATGGAGGTGTAGGGGGGACCTGCAGACCCCAATATGTTATATGGAGGAGGGGGGGGGGACCTGCAGACCCCAATATGTTACATGGAGGAGGAGGGGGACCTGCAGACCCCAATATGTTATATGGAGGAGGAGGGGGACCTGCAGACCCCAATATGTTATATGGAGGAGGAGGGGGGACCTGCAGACCCCAATATGTTATATGGAGGAGGAGGGGGGGACCTGCAGACCCCAATATGTTATATGGAGGAGGAGGGGGGGGACCTGCAGACCCCAATATGTTATATGGAGGTGTAGGGGGGACCTGCAGACCCCAATATGTTATATGGAGGTGTAGGGGGGACCAGCAGACCCCAATATGTTACATGGAGGAGGAGGGGGACCTGCAGACCCCAATATGTTATATGGAGGAGGAGGGGGACCTGCAGACCCCAATATGTTATATGGAGGAGGAGGGGGGGACCTGCAGACCCCAATATGTTATATGGAGGTGTAGGGGGGACCTGCAGACCCCAATATGTTATATGGAGGTGTAGGGGGGACCTGCAGACCCCAATATGTTACATGGAGAAGGAGGGACCTGCAGACCCCAATATGTTATATGGAGGAGGAGGGGGACCTGCAGACCCCAATATGTTATATGGAGGAGGAGGGGGGGACCTGCAGACCCCAATATGTTACATGGAGGAGGAGGGGGACCTGCAGACCCCAATATGTTATATGGAGGAGGAGGGGGGACCTGCAGACCCCAATATGTTATATGGAGGAGGAGGGGGGGACCTGCAGACCCCAATATGTTAAATGTAGGAGGAGGGACCTGCAGACCCCAATATGTTACATGGAGGAGGTGTGGGGGGGCCTGCAGACCCAAATATGTTATATGGGGGGGGTGGGGGGACCTGCAGACCCCAATATGTTACATGGAGGAGGGGGGGGGGACCTGCAGACCCCAATATGTTATATGGAGGAGGAGGGGGACCTGCAGACCCCAATATGTTATAAGGAGGAGGAGGGATCTGCAGACCCCAATATGTTATATGGAGGAGGAGGGGGACCTGCAGACCCCAATATGTTATATGGAGGAGGTGTGGGGGGGCCTGCAGACCCCAATATGTTATATGGAGGAGGTGTGGGGGGGCCTGCAGACCCCAATATGTTATATGGAGGAGGAGGGGGACCTGCAGACCCCAATATGTTACACGGAGGAGGTGTGGGGGGGCCTGCAGACCCCAATATGTTACATGGAGGAGGAGGGGAACCTGCAGACCCCAATATGTTATATGGAGGAGGTGTGGGGGGGCCTGCAGACCCCAATATGTTATATGGGGGGTGTGTGGGGGGGACCTGCAGACCCCAATATGTTATATGGAGGAGGAGGGGGGACCTGCAGACCCCAATATGTTATATGGAGGAGGAGGGGGGGACCTGCAGACCCCAATATGTTATATGGAGGAGGAGGGGGGGACTTGCAGACCCCAATATGTTATATGGAGGAGGAGGGGGACCTGCAGACCCCAATATGTTATATGGAGGAGGAGGGGGACCTGCAGACCCCAATATGTTACATGGAGGAGGAGGGGGGACCTGCAGACCCCAATATGTTATATGGAGGAGGAGGGGGGGACCTGCAGACCCCAATATGTTACATGGAGGAGGAGGGGGACCTGCAGACCCCAATATGTTATATGGAGGAGGAGGGGGGACCTGCAGACCCCAATATGTTATATGGAGGAGGAGGGGGGGACCTGCAGACCCCAATATGTTAAATGGAGGAGGAGGGACCTGCAGACCCCAATATGTTACATGGAGGAGGTGTGGGGGGGGCCTGCAGACCCAAATATGTTATATGGGGGGGTTGTGGGGGGGACCTGCAGACCCCAATATGTTACATGGAGGAGGAGGGGGGGACCTGCAGACCCCAATATGTTACATGGAGGAGGAGGGGGACCTGCAGACCCCAATATGTTATATGGAGGAGGTGTGGGGGGGGCCTGCAGACCCCAATATGTTATATGGAGGAGGAGGGACCTACAGATCCCAATATGTTACATGGAGGAGGAGGGACCTACAGATCCCAATATGTTACATGGAGGAGGGGGGGGGGACCTGCAGACCCCAATATGTTATAAGGAGGAGGAGGGATCTGCAGACCCCAATATGTTATATGGAGGAGGAGGGACCTGCAGACCCCAATATGTTATATGGAGGAGGAGGGGGACCTGCAAACCCCATTAGGGTAAAAGGAGGAGGAGGGGGACCTGCAGACCCCAATATGTTAAATGGAGGAGGAGGGGGACCTGCAGACCCCAATATGTTATATGGAGGAGGTGTGGGGGTGGCCTGCAGACCCCAATATGTTATATGGAGGAGGAGGGACCTACAGATCCCAATATGTTACATGGAGGAGGAGGGACCTACAGATCCCAATATGTTACATGGAGGAGGGGGGGGGGGGGACCTGCAGACCCCAATATGTTATAAGGAGGAGGAGGGATCTGCAGACCCCAATATGTTATATGGAGGAGGAGGGACCTGCAGACCCCAATATGTTATATGGAGGAGGAGGGGGACCTGCAGACCCCAATATGTTATATGGAGGAGGAGGGGGACCTGCAGACCCCAATATGTTACACGGAGGAGGTGTGGGGGGGCCTGCAGACCCCAATATGTTACATGGAGGAGGAGGGGAACCTGCAGACCCCAATATGTTATATGGAGGAGGTGTGGGGGGGGCCTGCAGACCCCAATATGTTATATGGGGGGGGGTGTGGGGGGGACCTGCAGACCCCAATATGTTATATGGAGGAGGAGGGGGGACCTGCAGACCCCAATATGTTATATGGAGGAGGAGGGGGGGACCTGCAGACCCCAATATGTTATATGGAGGAGGAGGGGGGGGACTTGCAGACCCCAATATGTTATATGGAGGAGGAGGGGGACCTGCAGACCCCAATATGTTACATGGAGGAGGAGGGGGGACCTGCAGACCCCAATATGTTATATGGAGGAGGAGGGGGGGACCTGCAGACCCCAATATGTTACATGGAGGAGGAGGGGGACCTGCAGACCCCAATATGTTATATGGAGGAGGAGGGGGGACCTGCAGACCCAAATATGTTATATGGAGGAGGAGGGGGGGACCTGCAGACCCCAATATGTTAAATGGAGGAGGAGGGACCTGCAGACCCCAATATGTTACATGGAGGAGGTGTGGGGGGGCCTGCAGACCCAAATATGTTATATGGGGGGGTTGTGGGGGGGACCTGCAGACCCCAATATGTTACATGGAGGAGGAGGGGGGGACCTGCAGACCCCAATATGTTACATGGAGGAGGAGGGGGACCTGCAGACCCCAATATGTTATATGGAGGAGGTGTGGGGGGGGCCTGCAGACCCCAATATGTTATATGGAGGAGGAGGGACCTACAGATCCCAATATGTTACATGGAGGAGGAGGGACCTACAGATCCCAATATGTTACATGGAGGAGGGGGGGGGGGACCTGCAGACCCCAATATGTTATAAGGAGGAGGAGGGATCTGCAGACCCCAATATGTTATATGGAGGAGGAGGGACCTGCAGACCCCAATATGTTATATGGAGGAGGAGGGGGACCTGCAAACCCCATTAGGGTAAAAGGAGGAGGAGGGGGACCTGCAGACCCCAATATGTTAAATGGAGGAGGAGGGGGACCTGCAGACCCCAATATGTTATATGGAGGAGGTGTGGGGGTGGCCTGCAGACCCCAATATGTTATATGGAGGAGGAGGGACCTACAGATCCCAATATGTTACATGGAGGAGGAGGGACCTACAGATCCCAATATGTTACATGGAGGAGGGGGGGGGGGACCTGCAGACCCCAATATGTTATAAGGAGGAGGAGGGATCTGCAGACCCCAATATGTTATATGGAGGAGGAGGGACCTGCAGACCCCAATATGTTATATGGAGGAGGAGGGGGACCTGCAGACCCCAATATGTTATATGGAGGAGGAGGGGGACCTGCAGACCCCAATATGTTACACGGAGGAGGTGTGGGGGGGCCTGCAGACCCCAATATGTTACATGGAGGAGGAGGGGAACCTGCAGACCCCAATATGTTATATGGAGGAGGTGTGGGGGGGGCCTGCAGACCCCAATATGTTATATGGGGGGGGGTGTGGGGGGGACCTGCAGACCCCAATATGTTATATGGAGGAGGAGGGGGGACCTGCAGACCCCAATAGGTTATATGGAGGAGGAGGGGGGGACCTGCAGACCCCAATATGTTATATGGAGGAGGAGGGGGGGACTTGCAGACCCCAATATGTTATATGGAGGAGGAGGGGGACCTGCAGACCCCAATATGTTATATGGAGGAGGAGGGGGACCTGCAGACCCCAATATGTTACATGGAGGAGGAGGGGGGACCTGCAGACCCCAATATGTTATATGGAGGAGGTGTGGTGGGGCCTGCAGACCCCAATATGTTATATGGGGGGGGGGACCTGCAGACCCCAATATGTTACATGGGGGGGGGGGGGTCATTTTGCACAGACCATAAGGTTTCAGTGTAAACAGATATTTTTACCATTATATATGTTTCTTGGACACTTTGCCGTATTACGTTTTTCTTGTCACATATATATTTTTGGGTGATAAGGTTACTGAGGAAGCTAAAAGAGCGAAACGCGTCTTACATTTTGGTCATTTTGATTGAGTTTTTGTTTTTATGAGACATTTCATTTGTGATTTCTGATCTTTAGGTCTCCTGGGGCGACATCCCCCGTAGAATCTGGACCCCGTCGGCGCCGCTCTATTTGAAGATATATATATATATATATATATATATTACACACGTGGGGGTTTAGTGTATGGTGAGACCTTTTTCTAAAGACACATCAAGCCAGTAAATAAAGTCACAGTGATGTAGATGTATAGTCCTTAGGGGGGAAATAAAAATAGGACCCCCCCCATATGCAGATCTGACACTTTGTATCAATGGGTAAGCTGCTAAAGTGACACAGTGGAGCCTCAAATAAGGTTCAATTTAAATCTCCTTTATCAACTAATCTGTATTGAAAATATCAAGTAAGCCCACATCCTTTCTGATCCACCCACACACTTAGTGTGAAGGACACAGATTAATATTAGACACCATAACAGGATTTGCTGATTTCTCACATATTTCCAGCATTTTTTTGCAATATTTGTAATGTTTTTTGATGTCATTTCCAGTCTCATATTTCACAAGAACTGGATCTTACACCAAAAAAAGCTCCTTGTGTCAAAAACCACAACTTCCAGAACTTGTGCAAAATAAGATCCAGTTGTGTAAGTGTAATATTTCTTAGTATTACCCAGAAACACGAGACATTACATTATATTATTACATTATTTATTTCACATCGCAAATAAGTCATTAAATACATAAAATATTAAATATATAAATAAATAAAGTGCAAAGGTCACAGGTCACCGCCAGCCCCTATAAGGTGCAGATTCGGGACCTTTTTAGTGTTCTCAGTCTGTGCAATAACTGGGACCCCCCATCTCTGTCCGGGGGGCTCCTCAGGCATGGCCCCACCTCAGTGGCCGGACATTGGTCAGTCTCTTTCAAGTACTCCAGGTGTTAGAGGATTGCTACTCAGTCCTTGCAGCTGACCCTGTGGATGTAGCAGGTCAGGGTGTCCATGGGTGATGGAGCTGGCACCGGGGCCCTGCTGGGCATCTCTGTGCTCTTGTTGTAGGGGGCTGCTGGGTGGGCCCCCCTGGCATGGGCTGGTGCATGCTGGGTAATGATGGCATCGGCTGGTGCATGCTGGACCCCCAGGGCAGTCTGGGTAATGATGGCATCGGCTGGTGCATGCTGGGTAATGATGGCATCGGCCGGTGCATGCTGGACCCCCAGGGCAGGCTGGGTAATGATGGCATCGGCTGGTGCATGCTGGGTAATTATGGCATCGGCTGGTGCATGCTGGACCCCCAGGGCAGGCTGGGTAATGATGGCATCGGCTGGTGCATGCTGGGTAATGATGGCAGCTGGCCCCGGCTCCTCACAGCACACCTGCCCCAGCACCACCAGGCTCAGCACATACAGCCACCTCAGGGCCCGGTCAGTCTCCGGGGGCGGCAGGTATCTCCGGACCTTGGCCGGGTACATGACCCTGCGGGGTCTCCGGGCTCTGACCCCCGGCTTCCTCTGAGGTTGGGGCTCAGCATCGAAGGTGAACACCTCGGGCAGGCTGCTCCGGGTTAGTGGCCTTGGGCGGCCCAGGCAGGAGAGCTCCGGGGCGGGCCTAGGGCGGCTCATACAGGAGGGCTCTGCCTGGCATGAAGGCTCCGGGGCCGGCAGGCTCAGAGCCGGTCTGTGTCGGGATCTCTTACTGGACTCTACACACATTATGATGCTCGGTAGTGACGTCACTTGTAGTGAGATAGTGCGAGAGCCAAGAGAAGAATGAGGAGAGGGACAAGAGCACAGGCTTATATAGAGACCGAGAGAGGACACGCCCATCTACCATAGGAAACGCCCACCCACTCAAGGACACGCCCACCCACTCATAGACACAATATCAATGGGAGGGGGAGAGAGAGGGATGAGAGAAGGAAAGAGGGAGGTGGGAGAGAGAAAGAAAGAGGGAGAGAGAGAGAGAAAGAGGGAGGTGGGAGAGAGAAAGAGGGAGAGAGAAAGAAAGAAAGAGGGAGGTGGGAGAGAGAGAGAAAGAGGGAGGTGGGAGAGAGAGAGAGAAAGAGGGAGGTGGGAGAGAGAAAGAGAGAGAAGGAAAGAGGGAGGTGGGAGAGAGAAAGAGAGAGAAGGAAAGAGGGAGGTGGGAGAGAGAAAGAGAGAGAAAGGTGGGAGAGGAAGAGGGAGGTGGGAGAGAGAAAGAAAGAAAGAAAGAGGGAGGTGGGAGAGAGAAAGAGAGAGAAAGAAAGAGGGAGGTGGGAGAGAGGAAGAGGGAGGTGGGAGAGAGAAAGAAAGGGAGGTGGGAGAGAGAGAGAAAGAAAGAGGGAGGTGGGAGAGAGAGAAATGAGAGAAAGAAAGAGGGAGGTGGGAGAGAGAAAGAGAGATAAGGAAAGAGGGAGGTGGGAGAGAGAGAGAAAGAAAGAGGGAGGTGGGAGAGAAAGAGAGAGAAAGAGAGAAAGAAAGAGGGAGGTGGGAGAGAGAGAGAAAGAAAGAGGGATGGTGGGAGAGAGAGAAAGAAAGAGGGAGGTGGGAGAGAGAGAGAGAGAAAGAAAGAGGGAGGTGGGAGAGAGAGAGAGAGAAAGAGGGAGGTGGGAGAGAGAAAGAGAGAGAGAGAAAGAAAGAGGGAGGTGGGAGAGAGAAAGAAAGAGGGAGGTGGGAGAGAGAAAGAGAGAGAGAGAAAGAAAGAGGGAGGTGGGAGAGAGAAAGAAAGAGGGAGGTGGGAGAGAGAAAGAAAGAGGGAGGTGGGAGAGAGAAAGAGAGAGAGAAAGAAAGAGAAGGAAAGAGGGAGGTGGGAGAGAGAAAGAAAGAGGGAGGTGGGAGAGAGAAAGAAAGAAAGAGGGAGGTGGGAGAGAGAAAGAGAGAGAGAAAGAAAGAGAAGGAAAGAGGGAGGTGGGAGAGAGAAAGAGGGAGGTGGGAGAGAGAAAGAGGGAGGTGGGAGAGAGAAAGAAAGAGGGAGGTGGGAGAGAGAAAGAGAGAGAGAGAAAGAGGGAGGTGGGAGAGAGAGAGAAAGAAAGAGGGAGGTGGGAGAGAGAGAGAAAGAAAGAGGGAGGTGGGTGGGAGAGAGAAAGGCAGAGGGGGGAGAGCTATCTATTTATCTATCTATTTATCTATCTATCTATCTCTATCCCTCTATCTATCTATCTATCTGTCTGTCTATCTATCTATCTATCTATCTATCTATCTATCTATCTATCTATCTATCTATCTATCCCTCTATCTATCTATCTATCTATCTATCTATCTATCTATCTATCTATCTATCTATCTATCTATCTATCTATCTATCCCTCTATCTATCTATCCCTCTATCTATCCCTCTATCTATCTATCTATCTATCTATCTATCTATCTATCTATCTATCTATCTATCTATCTATCTATCTCTCTATCTATCCCTCTATCTATCTATCTATCTATCTATCTATCTATCTATCTATCTATCTATCTATCTATCTATCTATCTATCTATCTATCTATCTATCTATCTATCCCTCTATCTATCTAGCTATGACGTGATGTCTGGAGATACATGGAGGGTCCCCGGCACCTAGTGACGTGATGTCTGGAGATACATGGAGGGTCCCAGGCACCTAGTGACTTGATGTCTGGAGATACATGGAGGGTCCCAGTCACCTATTGATGTGATGTCTAGAGATACATGGAGGGTCCCAGACACCTAGTGACGTGATGTCTAGAGATACATGGAGGGTACCAGGCACCTAGTGACGTGATGTCTGGAGATACATAGAGGGTCCCAGGCACCTAGTGACGTGATGTCTGGAGATACATGGAGGGTCCCAGGCACCTAGTGACGTGATGTCTGGAGATACATGGAGGGTCCCCGGCACCTAGTGACGTGATGTCTGGAGATACATGGAGGGTCCCAGGCAACTAGTGACGTGATGTCTGCAGATACATGGAGGGTCCCAGGCACCTAGTGATGTTATGTCTGGAGATACATGGAGGGTCCCCGGCACCTAGGGACGTGATGTCTGGAGATACATGGAGGGTCCCAGGCACCTAGTGACGTGATGTCTGGAGATACATGGAGGGTCCCAGACACCTAGGGACGTGATGTCTGGAGATACATGGAGGGTCCCAGGCACCTAGTGACGTGATGTCTGGAGATACATGGAGGGTCCCAGACACCTAGTGACGTGATATCTGGAGATACATGGAGGGTCCCAGACACCTAGTGACGTGATGTCTGTAGATACATGGAGGGTCCCAGGCACCTAGTGACGTGATGTCTGGAGATACATGGAGGGTCCCAGGCACCTAGTGACGTGATGTCTAGAGATACATGGAGGCTCCCAGACACCTAGTGACGTGATGTCTGTAGATACATGGAGGGTCCCAGGCACCTAGTGACGTGATGTCTGGAGATACATGGAGGGTCCTAGGCACCTAGTGACGTGATGTCTGGAGATACATGGAGGGTCCCAGGCACCTAGTGATGGGATGTCTGGAGATACATGGAGGGTCCCAGGCACCTAGTGATGGGATGTCTAGAGATACATGGAGGGTCCCAGGCACCTAGTGACGTGATGTCTGGAGATACATGGAGGGTCCCAGGCACCTAGTGACGTGATGTCTGGAGATACATGGAGGGTCCCAGGCACCTAGTGACGTGATGTCTTGAGATACATGGAGGGTCCCAGGCACCTAGTGACGTGATGTCTAGAGATACATGGAGGGTCCCAGGCACCTAGTGACGTAATGTCTGGAGATACATGGAGGGTCCCAGGCACCTAGTGATGTGATTTCTAGAGATACATGGAGGGTCCCAGACACCTAGTGATGTTATGTCTAGAGATACATGGAGGGTCCCAGGCACCTAGTGACGTGATGTCTGGAGATACATGGAGAGTCCCAGGCACCTAGTGACGTGATGTCTGGAGATACATGGAGGGTCCCAGGCACCTAGTGATGTGATGTCTGGAGATACATGGAGGGTCCTAGGCACCTAGTGACGTGATGTCTGGAGATACATGGAGGGTCCCAGGCACCTAGTGACGTGATGTCTGGAGATACATGGAGGGTCCCAGACACCTAGTGACGTGATGTCTGGAGATACATGGAGGGTCCCAGGCACCTAGTGACGTGATGTTTGGAGATACATGGAGGGTCCGGGCCCCAACAAAGAGTCATGTCCTGCCATTACATGTGTCAGGTGTTTAATGGACCACCATAGATCCCAATACATATTCTGCTTTATTTTAAAGAAATAAAATGATTAATGGACACAGTGTTTTATATCATTAAGAAAGTAGAAAACAACAAGGCGGCGAAACAAATACATATATACTTTATACTATCTCTACAGCGCACCCAGTGATTGTTAGCACCCCCCACATAGCACCCACCCCTCTCAGCACCCACCTTACATAGCAGCCATCTTTATCTCCTTAGCTCCCCCTCAAGGATCTCATCCTCCCTGTTCTTTGCTCTTTCACCTCTTCCCTGATACACATCCCAGCGTGCTGAACTACTTCACACTGCCATCTTGGAGCTTCGGTAGAATTTTTTTTTTTGTAAACACAGAGCAATTTTTGGCCAGGGGGCTGTGTGGCCAAGGAGGCCCAGGGGTGGCTCTGGTGGGTTGCGGCATTGTGGCTCTGGTGGGTTGGGGCATTGTGAGGGAAGACCCATGTGGGGGGGCCCTACACCACAAAAAAATGAAGAGCAAAAAAAGTTACACAGCACACAGCATTTATCAAGTCTAGTTCTTCGAAAAAGTCTATGCCGCGCTGATCACGCCACTTTGCATATTTTAGTAAAACGACCCGTAATCCGCTAATCCTCTAGTAAAACATCATAGACACATATTTTAAGGGAGACACGTAAATTACACGCTACATTGCACGGGAAATACCTGTTGAGGACGCCCGTGACCTCAGAGATGGCTTATCATGGCGTCACAGCGTGACGGTGCGTAACAATCCGTGTGACTGTACAAAGCCTTAATCCCAAGATACTCCGTAGTCTGGAGGGACCCGCGCACACGTCACGTGACACCACAATTAATCATAATAACACATTTTTTAGCTCCCTTTTTGGTTTCTGGCGACTTTAGAGCCTGAATTTGGTTCTATATTTAAACTGAATTTTTTTTTTTATAAATATGCAGCATCCAATATCAGGAATGGGTCATAGGAAGTCGGACATGACCGAACCACTGAACACAAAAAATCGGAAATATCTGGTGTGTCTCTTAAAATTCTTATTTTGAATAAAATAACATGGAAGCCCTCGTACCCCACAAGACGGATGTGTCATCCAATGATAAATCCGGACCGTAGTGCTGGGTCCATCTATTTTTGGATAAGAGCATCTTGCAATATATAAATATTAGATTTTTTCCATTTTCGCCCTAATAAATCACCTCTGGTCGCGACCCTGTCTGGTGGTTTTCCTAATGAATCTCGCCCCTAACGCGCGTTTCGCTGCACGTTGGCACGCAGCCAGCACTCTCAGTGGGAGATTCCACTGGCAGAGATTTACGGAGGTGGAAAGAAACTAGAAGTGTTGTCATAATAAGAACACAAAGGTCAGGGTTCAAGGCCGTCTGTAATTAGATATTAATTGGCAGTCTCAGGAATATTGTGATCAGTGTGTTTATTTGTGGTCTTTTGAATAAATTACATTGCTAGTGAACAAAAAACAATCTTTACTTTTTTTTTTACTTTATATGCAATTATCTTTTATTGTGGAATTTAAAGATTGTGTCCTTGTAAACTAATGAGCATTCATTAGTCTTAAAGAAAGCACTCAGAGATTGTGCAGAAAAGCCATAAATTATTATTATTATTATTATTATTTTATTATTATTATTATTATTTTATTATTACATAAATATTGGGCCTATAACCAAGTTTATCTGGCATTGTCTATACAAACTGTAGCAGGGCGTGATGCTCACTGTAGCAGGGCTTAGTTGGTAGGTAAATGTGCGCCACACCTGGCCTTTTTCAGTATATATTCATGATCAATGTAAAAGTTGTTTATACTGATCTCCACTATATATACTTTGTGGCCATTTAAAGGGATTTTTCAGCTCTTTAAAAATAGACACCTAATATTGGAAAGATCATGTTATAGCGGCAATGTCCACCAGATGGCAGCTCTGTGCAGGAAATCCCTTCACATTTCACATAAAGAATCATGGGAATAAAAGTGGGAATTTATTACTTTTTACGTCACATTGTAATTAAAAACTACAAAAAAAGACAAAAACTAGTTATAAATGTGTGAGTACACCTTTAAATCTGCTCACAATAACGCCAACTGACCACACCCACTGCGTATAAATGGCCCATAAGACTGGGAGGAAAAATTAAAAAATAACTTTTATTGATATATAATAAAAAACTGGTTAAAAAATGGACGGTTAAGAACAAATACAAGCAAAGACCGTCCCACTATATTTAGTAGTAGTAATGGCGTCCCACGGGATATAGTAGTAGTAACGGTCTTTTCTTGTATTTGTTCTTAACCGTCCGTTTTTTAACCAGTCTTTTTGGGTATGAGTCTATCAGCATGGCACATTGGGACTTGACTCTTCTTTGCTCTGTCAGATTGCGAGGGCATCTCCTGGGCACAGCCCTCTTCAGATCACAATCGGATTCAGGTCTGGGCTCTGGCTGGGCCATTCCAAAACTTTAATCTTCTTCTGGTGAAGCCATTCCTTTGTTGATTTGGATGTATGCTTTGGGTCGTTGTCGTGCTGACAGATGAAGTTCCTCTTCATGTTCAGCTTTCTAGCAGAAGCCTGAAGGTTTTGTGCCAATATTGACTGGTATTTGGAACTGTTCATAATTCCCTCTATCTTAACTAAGGCCCCAGTTCCAGCCCCAAAGCATGACGCTGCCACCACCATGCGTCACTGGGGGTATGGTGTTCTTTTGGTGATGTGCAGTGTTGTTTTTGCGCCAAACATATCTTTTGGAATTATGGCCAAAAAGTTCAACCTTGGTTTCATCAGACCATAACACCTTTTCCCACATGCTTTTGGGAGACTTCAGATGTGTTTTTGCAAAATGTAGCCTGGCTTGGATGTTTTTCTTCGTAAGAAAAGGCTTTCGTCTTGCCACTCTACCCCATAGCCCAGACATATGAAGAATATGGGAGATTGTTGTCACATGTACCACACAGCCAGTACTTGCCAGATATTCCTGCACCTCCTTTAATGTTGCTGTAGGCCTCTTGGTAACCTCCCAGACCAGTTTTCTTCTCGTCTTTTCATCAATTTTGGAGGGAGCTCCAGTTCTTGGTAATGTCACTGTTGTGCCATATTTTCTCCACTTGATGATGACTGTCTTCACTGTGTTCCATGGTATATCTAATGCCTTGGAAATTCTTTTGTACCCTTCTCCTGACTGATACCTTTTAACAATGAGATCCCTCTGATGCTTTGGAAGCTCTCTGTGGACCATGGCTTTTGCTGTGGGAGGCGACTAAGAAAATTTCAGGAAAGACCAACTAGAGCAGCTGAACTTTATTTGGGGTTAATCAGAGGCACTTTAAATGATGGCAGGTGTATGCTGACTCCTATTAAACACGATTTGGAATGTGATTGCTTGATTCTGAACACAGCTACATCCCCAGTTATAAGAGGGTGTGCAGACTTATGCAACGACATTATTTTTATTTTTTATTTTTCTTCCCTCCACCTAAAAGATTTCAGTTTGTTTTTCAATTGAGTTGTACAGTTTATAGGTCACATTAAAGGTGGAAAAAGTTCTGAAATGATTTATCTTTGTCTCATTTTTTTACAGCACAGAAACCTGACATTTTAACAGGGGTGTGTAGACTTTTTATATCCACTGTACATCCGTGTGCAGTAATCTCATACATACAACATACATGTTCCCAGCTACTATATGTCCCAAAGCTTCTAAGAATAGCTCTGTTGCACAAGCAGGCAGCAGCTTGTCTTCCACCTGGACAAACATTGAGATGAGGCTGAATCACAGAGGAATGTTCTTATAGTGTGCTCAGCAGGTACACCCGCGCACAAATAGAACTCCCCGACTGGCTCCTAGAAGGGTATATCTGGCTCATAATGTCTGGTGCAGGACTTTAGCACCATCGAACGGTGGGGGGAGTATAACACCCCAATACATGACAAGTACTGCGGCCCTAGACCTAAACTACAATGTTTAATATACAGCCTCTATTTTATTGCCTGGGTATATACGCCATCTCCCTGTATCATGGTGGATATATATATGTTATATAGTGCAGCACACTGCAAGCCTGCCACTTCATACCTGGTGCTCCAGATATGAGCGCCTCTATA
The DNA here is from genome assembly GCA_027410445.1 of Discoglossus pictus. Taxonomy (NCBI): domain Eukaryota; kingdom Metazoa; phylum Chordata; class Amphibia; order Anura; family Alytidae; genus Discoglossus; species Discoglossus pictus. Next base: position 2,789,837 of record CM050168.1, read on the forward strand.
CACATTATTATTATACTTTATATGTATACATTGTATCAGTTACACTAACACGTTGCAGCCGTATTTGGGGTGTATTCGGTGGATGTGAGGCCTTATTAGTCACTTTCTCAGTGTAGGTGTCAGAGCCCCAGGGGGCACCCGCCCCTCACTGCAATATTGACATAAAGATTATTACTCAATGTCATGAAGGTATGCGTGTAATAATACTCCGGCATGTTAAGTGCAACATCTGTGTAATTCAGGATTAGAGAGAAACCAGCAAGTTATTTTTAGACGGCTTTAATTAGTTCTGGAAAAACAGATGCGATCTTAAAGGGACACAGACAAGGTCCTGGTTACTGCAACACATTTCAATGTCTAAGTTTCCTTATCACGGGTCATGAACTAACTGTCACAGTGATGGTCCATAAGCATAAAAAGGTGCAATGACAAACAATTAAACACCTCTGTGACTATGCCATTTGTCCAGTTGGGCACGCTCATCTTCTTTATATATATATATATATATATATATACCTAATAAATGACCAGCCCTAGATAAGGAGACATATAGGGAGCGTATAGGTAGCATATAGAGAGCATATAGGGAGCATATAGATTGCGTATAGAGAGCATATAGGGAGCGTATAGAGAGCATATATGGAGCGTATAGAGCGTATATAGAGAGTGTATAGGGAGCGTATAGACAGCGTATGGAGAGTGTATAGGGAGCTTATAGGAAGGGTATAGAGAGTGTATAGAAAGTGTATAGGGAGCGTATAGGGAGCGTATAGAGAGCGTATAGGGAGCATATATGGAGCATATAGGGAGCGTATAGGGTGCGTATAGGGAGCGTATAGAGAGCATATAGGGAGCTTATAGAGTGCATATAGAGAGCATATAGGGAGCGTATAGAGAGCATATATGTAGCGTATAGAGCGTATATAGAGAGTGTATAGGGAGCGTATAGACAGCATATAGAGAGTGTATAGGGAGCTTATAGGAAGGGTAAAGAGAGCATATAGAAAGTGTATAGGGAGCGTATAGAGAGCGTATAGGGAGCATATATGGAGCATATAGGGAGCGTATAGGGTGCGTATAGGGAGCGTATAGAGAGCATATAGGGAGCTTATAGAGTGCGTATAGGGAGCGTATCGAGAGTGTAAAGAGAGCATATAGGGAGCGTATAGAATGCGTATAGGTAGCATATAGGGAGTGTATAGAGAGCGTATAGGGAGCGTATAGAGTGTGTATAGGGAGCATATAGGGAGCGTATAGGGAGCATATAGAGAGCGTATAGGGAGCGTATAGGAAGGGTATAGGCATCGTTTCGACAGCGTATAGAGAGTGTATAGGGAGCATATAGGAAGGGTATAGAGAGCGTATAGAAAGCGTATAGGGAGCATATAGGGAGCATATAGAGAGCGTATAGGGAGCGTATAGAGTGCGTATAGGGAGCATATAGGGAGTGTATAGGGATCGTATAGAGTGCGTATAGAGAGTGTATAGGGAGCATATAGGAAGGGTATAGAGAGCGTATAGAAAGCGTATAGGGAGAATATAGGGAGCGTATAGGGTGCATATAGGGAGCGTATAGAGAGCATATAGGGAGCATATAGAGAGCGTATAGGGAGCGTATATGGTGCATATAGGGAGCGTATAGAGAGCATATAGGAGCGTATAGAGAATGTATAGAGAGTGTATAGGGATCGTATAGAGTGCGTATAGAGAGAGGATAGAGAGCGTATAGGGAGCATATAGAGAGCGTATATGGAGCGTATATGGAGCGTATAGGGAGCATATATGGAGCGTATAGGGTGCATATAGGGAGTGTATAGAGAGCATATAGGGAACGTATAGAGAGAGTATAGAGAGCACATAGGGAGCGTATAGAGAGCATATAGGGAGCGTATAGAGAGTGTATAGGGAGCATATAGGAAGGGTATAGAGAGCGTATAGGGAGCATATATGGAGCATATAGGGAGCATATAGGGAGCTTATAGAGTGCGTATAGGGAGCGTATAAAGAGTGTATAGAGAGCATATAGGGAGCGTATAAAATGCGTATAGGGAGCATATAGGGAGCGTATAGAGAGCGTATAGGGAGCGTATAGAGTGCGTATAGGAAGCATATAGGGAGCGTATAGGGAGCGTATAGAGAGCGTATAGGGAGTGTATAGGAAGCGTATAGGCATCGTATAGAGAGCGTATAGAGAGTGTATAGGGAGCATATAGAGAGCATATAGGGAGCGTATATGGTGCATATAGGGAGCGTATAGAGAGCATATAGGAGCGTATAGAGAATGTATAGAGAGTGTATAGGGATCATATAGAGTGCGTATAGGGAGCATATAGAGAGGGTATAGGGAGCGTATAGAGTGCGTATAGGGAGCATATAGGGAGCGTATAGGAAGGGTATAGGCATCGTATAGAGAGAGTATAGAGAGCATATAGGGAGCATACAGAGAGCGTATAGGGAGCGTATATGGTGCATATAGGGAGCGTATAGAGAGCATATAGGAGCGTATAGAGAATGTATAGAGAGTGTATAGGGATCGTATAGAGTGCGTATAGAGAGAGTATAGAGAGCAATAGGGAGCGTATAGAGCGCGTATATGGAGCGTATAGGGAACATATATGGAGCGTATAGGGAGCGTATAGGGTGCATATAGGGAGCGTATAGGTAGAGTATAGAGAGCACATAGGGAGCGTATAGAGAGTGTATAGGGAGTGTATAGAGTGTGTATAGGGAGCATATAGGGAGCGTATAGGGAGCATATAGAGAGCGTATAGGGAGCGTATAGGAAGGGTATAGGCATCGTTTAGAGAGCGTATAGAGAGTGTATAGGGAGCATATAGGAAGGTTATAGAGAGCGTATAGAAAGCGTATAGGGAGCATATAGGGAGCGTATAGGGTGCATATAGGAGCGTATAGAGAATGTATAGAGAGTGTATAGGGATCATATAGAGTGCTTATAGGGAGCATATAGAGAGCGTATAGGGAGCGTATAGAGTGCGTATAGGGAGCATATAGGGAGTGTATAGGGATCGTATAGAGTGCGTATAGAGAGTGTATAGGGAGCATATAGGAAGGGTATAGAGAGCGTATAGAAAGTGTATAGGGAGAATATAGGGAGCGTATAGGGTGCATATAGGGAGCGTATAGAGAGCATATAGGGAGCATATAGAGAGCGTATAGGGAGCGTATATGGTGCATATAGGGAGCGTATAGAGAGCATATAGGAGCGTATAGAGAATGTATAGAGAGTGTATAGGGATCGTATAGAGTGCGTATAGAGAGAGGATAGAGAGCGTATAGGGAGCATATAGAGAGCGTATATGGAGCGTATATGGAGCGTATAGGGAGCATATATGGAGCGTATAGGGTGCATATAGGGAGTGTATAGAGAGCATATAGGGAACGTATAGAGAGAGTATAGAGAGCACATAGGGAGCGTATAGAGAGCATATAGGGAGCGTATAGAGAGTGTATAGGGAGCATATAGGAAGGGTATAGAGAGCGTATAGGGAGCATATATGGAGCATATAGGGAGCATATAGGGTGCGTATAGGGAGCATATAGGGAGCTTATAGAGTGCGTATAGGGAGCGTATAAAGAGTGTATAGAGAGCATATAGGGAGCGTATAAAATGCGTATAGGGAGCATATAGGGAGCGTATAGAGAGCGTATAGGGAGCGTATAGAGTGCGTATAGGGAGCATATAGGGAGCGTATAGGGAGCGTATAGAGAGCGTATAGGGAGTGTATAGGAAGCGTATAGGCATCGCATAGAGAGCGTATAGAGAGTGTATAGGGAGCATATAGGGAACGTATATGGTGCATATAGGGAGCATATAGAGAGCATATAGGAGCGTATAGAGAATGTATAGAGAGTGTATAGGGATCATATAGAGTGCGTATAGGGAGCATATAGAGAGGGTATAGGGA
>CM050168.1:2808762-2862837 GCA_027410445.1 Discoglossus pictus
CCTTGACCTCCTTGACCTCCATGTGAGGTCTACTCAGGTCTCCTACAGTCTGTTCAGGTTGGGGCTCTCTTTGGCCAAAGCTCCGGCGACTGTCTCTTTATAGAGCACCGTCTTCAGTCTCTGTATTTTCTTTTGCCAAGTAGGCAGATTGTCTCTGTAGCAACATCTGGAGCTGCTCGGAGAAGGTCATTGCGCCATGTTTGCTAGATTTCGATGGTCTATAGGAGCGATGATGAAGATATATGGCGCCTGTCCCAGAGTGTTGGGAAACGTCCCATTTGTCTCTTTTTCAGAAGTTCTTGGCATGTGGTGGTCTCTCAAGTCAGTGAGGACCAGATTTGTGTCATTGCTTTTGGGCGCCATGGTGGTATTGGTACTGGGCTCCATCGCCACAGGTTGGATGCTATAAAGCAGTGGAAGACATTGACCCATCTCAATGTCACTTTGGTCAGGATCTTCTATGAAGATCTGCAAGAGGACAACTGCTCCAAGAATGAGCAACCACTTCTTGACTGTATCCTTCTCCTTCGGTGGCAGGTATTTCCTCACCTGAGCTGGATACAAGACCCGTACCGGCCTTCTCCTGCGCGGTGGCCCTTGGTGGACCTTCTTGGGCAGTTGTGATATCAGGTCTGCTTTGGTTGGCATGCATGGCTTTAGACTGACCGGCTGCAGACACATCTTGGTATGGTATAGATATAACAGACAAGTAGTCACTCGGTGCGGTCTCTCAGAAGCTGTCTCGTTTGGCGAGTAACAAGAGCACGTCTCGTTGAACGGTTCTCATCTCGTCTCTGGCTTTACCTGATCTTTAAATACTATTTTCAAAGGGTGAGGTCACTGACCCGTAGGAGGGGCGCACTCTCTTTCTTGGCAAGTGTCACATGAGCATGCCATCTTAAGACGTCTCACAGGTGAACTTCATTAAGTAAACAGTGCTTAGAGATCTTCCCTGGGGAGCTGTCATGTGATCGGCAGATGTTCCTCAGGAGGAGATCCCTCTATTGTTCCTTTGCTTCAGGTTCTTACCTGATTGAAATTCTTGAGTTAAAGGGCCAGCGCAGATCAAAAATGTGTACTGTGACTTTAAGAGATCATTTTGTAAACATTACGCTTTGTGATAAATAAGCGTCTGTACAAAAAAATATAAGTGGCGCTGTCGCCCCAAATCAAATAATGTGTAGGTCATTCTTGAAATGCATGAAAAACTGGCTGTATGTTGTGTTATCCATTTTTTTCCAAAATGAATCAATCCTGGGAAATTCTGTATTGTTGTTGTTCCATTTGTATGCCAATGAGCAGCTCATGCATGTTAATTATCTGCTTAGATATCTTAATTAAGATTACAGGCTGTTTGTCTGTCTCTCTAATGGCCAAGATAAAGACCCCCAATGTTATCTGACAGTTAGACCCCCCCCCCCCATAAAGTACTCCGAGCAGCACATTAGCAAACAGGAGCCCGCAGAGTCATTTGTAAATATTGCAGAAATTATTTATTGCAGAAAAAAACTGCTAGTACAATGTAGGGATAGCTTCAATGCTCTTTAAAATGAAATCGAGTTTCCATGAGACTGGATTTACACTTTCTCCCAAGTCCCCTTATCTAGGGCCATTCATTCACTCTCACATTGGGGGCTGATAAAGGAGTAGAGCATGCCAAGATTGATCAATGTAAAGTCCCTGTCATTATACTTATTTACATCAGCTGGGCATACTGCTCTTCTTTATCAAATGCCAATGTGAAACTTAATTAATGGACCTAGATAAGGAGACTTAGAGAAAGGGAGATCTATCGCCAGAGGTGGAGCTGGAAAATGGAGGGCATACTGACACTCCCATTGCCACTTGTACTTGCCCCTTAATAAATCTCCCTCCTCCTTCATTTACTTACCCACAAACAGCCCTCCTCCCCTCAAGACCCCCCCAACCCCAGCCACTGCCCCCCCATCCAATGGTGCTCCTAATAACCCCCAAACCCCTTCCCAGAGAAGCACCTTTACCTCAAGACCCCTCCCCCATCCGCTGGCCCCAAAATCAAGACCCCCCATCCAATGGTGCTCTTAATAACCCCCAAACCCCTTCCCAGAGCAGCACCTTTACCTCAAGACCCCTCCCCCAGCCGCTGACCCCAAAATCAAGACCCCCCCATCCAATGGTGCTCCTAATAACCCCCAAACCCCTTCCCAGAGCAGCACCTTTACCTCAAGACACCTCCCCCAGCCGCATGTCCCCAAAATCAAGACCCCCCATCAATGGTGCCCCTAATAACCCCAAACCCCTTCCCAGAGCAGCACCTTTACCTCAAGACCCCTCCCCCACCTGCTGACCCCAAAATCAAGACCCCCCCATCCAATGGTGCTCCTACTAACCCCCAAACCCCTTCCCAGAGAAGCACCTTTACCTCAAGACCCCCCCCCATCCAATGGTGCTCTTAATAACCCCCAAACCCCTTCCCAGAGAAGCACCTTTACCTCAAGACCCCCCCCATCCAATGGTGCTCCTACTATCCCCCAAACCCCTTCCCAGAGCAGCACCTTTACCTCAAGACCCCCCCATCCAATGGTGCTCCTAATAACCCCCAAACCCCTTCCCAGAGCTGCACCTTTACCTCAAGACCCCTCCCCCAGCCGCTGACCCCAAAATTAAGACCCCCCATCCAATGGTGCTCCTAATAACCCGCAAACCCCTTCCCAGAGCAGCACCTTTACCTCAAGACCCCCCCCCATCCAATGGTGCTCCTAATAACCCCCAAACCCCTTCCCAGAGCAGCACCTTTACCTCAAGACCCCCCCCATCCAATGGTGCTCCTAATAACCCGCAAACCCCTTCCCAGAGCAGCACCTTTACCTCAAGACCCCTCCACCTGCCGCTGACCCCAAAAACAAGACCCCCCATCCAATGGTGCTCCTAATAACCCGCAAACCCCTTCCCAGAGCAGCACCTTTACCTCAAGACCCCCCCCATCCAATGGTGCTCCTAATAACCCCCAAACCCCTTCCCAGAGCAGCACCTTTACCTCAAGACCCCTCCCCCAGCCGCTGACCCCAAAATCAAGACCCCCCCCATCCAATGGTGCTCCTAATAACCCCCAAACCCCTTCCCAGAGCAGCACCTTTACCACAAGACCCCCCCGCCCCTCCGCCGCTGACCCCTCAGAATACAAGTGACCATTTGGTTCTTCCCTGCATCTCCCACCTCCCCAAACAACAATGACGGATAAAGTAGATCTAATTGGTATATCCCCCCCCCCCCCTTTAGTTCTGATGATTTCTTGCTCTGATGTTCAATGTGTTTATAAACTGCAGCGCCGCCTGCGTCGCGGAACTTATTATATACACGGTATCCATGGCCGCCATATATTTATCTAAACTGAGCCCTTGTGGTATGTGCACTAATATAGAGCTATAATTAGACAATTTATTCACTAATTACTTTCTCGTTACTAATCCAGTGAGGAAGTGATTATACCTGCTGGGATTCTGCAGAGCGTCGCGTGTAAGTGGACTTTCACAGGTACAAGGATAAATGTATTTCCTCCAACACGATCCAATCCGGCTTCTGACCCCAGGCCTCCACTGAGACAGCTCTCACTAGAGTCACTGATGGGCGCTATCTGGGATGGGCGCGATCTGGGATAGGCGCGATCTGGGATGGGCGCAATCTGAGATGGGCGCGATCTGGGATAGTCGCAATCTGGTGGGATTTACCTTGGTTTTTATGAGTGTCTTTTCTCTAGTTTTTGCCCTAAATATTCCCTCACTCACCAATGGGAAGGTCTCTTCCATTCGTTGGGTTATTATTTACAGTAACCTTAGTTATGGCGTAACTCATTGTGTTTTTTAGACCACTCACTTATGAAACAAGACTAACTTTGCTCTTCTAAAGGTCACTGATGACCTGCTCACGCCATGTCAGCCGGTCCCCTCTCTATTCTTTTTCTCCTGGATTTCTCTGATGCCTTTGATACCTTTGGCCACCATTTTCTTATCCAAATCCTCCACTCTCCTGGTGTCCATGACGCAGATCTCTCATGGTTCTGTCTACTTTTCTGGCACATCGTCTTAGCCTCACCCCCTGATTGTTAGCATACCCCAATATACATCAGTCCCCCCCAATTAACTAGCCAATATATAACCGGTCCACCATTTCACCGGCCAATATAAATGAGTCCCCCCAGCTCACCACCAGCCAATATAAATATGGCACCAGCTAACAATCCAATATAAATCCATCCCACCAGCACACTAGCCAATATAATTCCAACCCCAACTCACTGGCCAATTAAAATCCCCCCCCCCCCCCCGTGCCACACTACACTGGCCTATAACATTCCTATTTGATTATTTCCGTATCTACGAATATTCTGATCCAGAACTCAGGTGCTGAGCATCTTCTATACGTGGTGTATAAAAGGTAGAGGTAATCATGGGGTTAACAGCAGTGTGTGCCTCGGCTGACCTTCTCATGGAGAATTTGACACGTGTGTGGTATGACAGGTAATCTCGCATGACGCGGGACGCTTGTCTGGCTGCTTACGGAGGAGACCCAGTCGCCCGGGTTCCCTCGTCACGTTACATTGACCTCTTGTCAGTTTATTTTGTTAACAGCGGCTAAGACCTTGTCCAACCAGCTTTCAGTAAATGTCCAGGGTCAGGGAGCCAACTGACCCCCAGACGTGGCCTGGAAAAGGTTACTGAGTTCATGTCCTGATGGCCACCATGACACTTTATTATGTTATATTTATATATTTATTTTTATGTTTATATTGTACATTTTTTATCTTTACACATCATTATATTATACGCTCGACTTGCCCGTCAAAAATGACGGAGCAATAAAATGTGAAGCCACGGCGATGCTTTCTGCACTCTGAGGACCTTCGGCGCTCATTGCGAGTCTCTCCACTGCAGTACTTTTGCTCCTATGTGCAGCTTCGGCACTCATCACAAAGACAGATACATATATCTATATTTTCTATATAGTGTCTCTTCCCCCATCTCCCTCCCCTGTCGGGACCCGACATATGCTAATGACGTGACGCGCATGTGATGTAACGCCATTTGCATATGCCGGGTCCCGACACAGCCGGAAGACCGGCGGAGGAGCAGCTGATAGAAGGTAAGAGAGGGGCAAGAGAGAGGGGGAGGTAATTAGAGAGGGGTAAAGTGATGACGAGGTGGGTTGAGGATGAGAAGGGAGGATGAGAAGGGGGATTTAGGAGGGAGGATGAGGAGGATAATAATGGAGGGTCGTGTAGCCTCATTTTAATTTTCTTTGAGCGACATTTTTTTTCTCGCATGGCCGATTCTCGACTGCCGAAACTCTGCAAAATCGACTTAAATTTTTGTTCCGCCTCACTCCGAGACATCCCGGCTGTTCCCCCATGCTGTGTGTGATGTTTTTTTTCTATTTTCTTTTTTTGTATTTTTTGTGTTTTTCGTGTTTTTTGCTTAGCACGCTTCGGTCGTTAACTTCGTATTTTTCCTATCTCGTATTTTTTTTTCTAAGTCCCGCGTTCGTCAACTGCTTGCAGCCTAAGGCAATCCCGCGTCTCCTAAGTGTTTGGAGGCTAAGTCCCGCGTGTTTCATTGACTCCACTACTCGCCTCGCAGACGACGAGCGCCTTTGGCGCTCATCGCCCAAGTGCTTACGAGTTGTAGTGCCTTAATGGTTTGCCTCGCTACACAAGGCTTGCAGGCGATGAGCGCATTTGGCGCTCATCGCCTAAGTGCTGTGCTGCAAGTTTTAGTGCCTTAACAGCTCGCATCACCACGCGAGGCTCGCAAGCGATGAGCCCCTTCGGCACTCACCGCCTAAGTGCTGCGAGTTAACAGCTCGCCTTGCTAAGTGGTACGCACCATGCAAAGCGTGACAACGTCTCGTAGTTCGACAATTATAATATGTGATTATATTGCTATATATATAAAACTTATACTAAAGCAAAAATCCGGCAAAATATAATAGATATAATGTATAAATAAACTTATAATTGTGTTTTACATTTCTCATAATGAATAACTATAATATGTATAATAAGTGAATACTCTAATCCTATTTACACTACATTGAGTCTTAGTAAAGGGTTGTTGTAAATGGAACATACTCCGATTGGACTAATGTGGTAAGTGGGGTTCCTCAGGGTTCAGTATTAGGGCCTCTCCTTTTTAACATATTTATTAATGACTTAGAGGTAGGATTGGAGTGTGGTGTCTCCATTTTCGCTGATGACACAAAGTTGTGCAAGGTAATTAAATCAGATAGTGATGTGCTTTCCCTCCAAAGGGATTTACATAAAATTGAGGAATGGGCATCTAAATGGCAGATGAGATTTAATACGAATAAATGTAAGGTTATGCATCTGGGAAGGAAAAATAGCCATGCAATTTATAATCTTAATGGAGCAAATCTCGGTGTATCAGATATTGAAAGGGATTTGGGAGCGTGTGGACAACCACCTAGGTAACAGTGCTCAAAGCCAAGCAGCAGCTGCAAAGGCCAATAAAATATTAGTATGTATTAGGAAGGGTATAGAAGCCAGGGAAGCAAATATAATTCTGCCACTATACAAGTCTCTAGTACGCCCTCATTTGGAATATGGAGGACAATTTTGGGCACCACTTCATAAAAAGGACATTTTAGAGTTGGAAAAAGTACAGAGGAGGGCAACAAAACTAATAAGGGGAATGGAGGGGCTAAGTTATGAAGAAAGACTAACCAAATTACACTTATTTTCTCTAGAAATCAGAAAAATGAGAACATTTATTTTTTCCTGTAAATGTATCATTAGTATAAGTAGAGAGGGGATACATTAGTGTAGGGAGGGGTAGGTCAGAGGTGGACAGGGGGTATTGGAATATGACACCTGCCCCCTCCCTCACACATGCTCACAATCAGGGAGCTTGCAACAGTAGATGCAAAGACTGTCCTGCTGAAATGTAAGCACCCCCCCACACACAATGTCCATGGATGCCTCCAATGAACATTTTTTTTTATTAAAAACGGACTTTATGACATTTGCTGCCTAATTTTGTCTTTAGAACTCGTATATTTGAGTAAATTCCTGTGTGCTAAGAAATGGAGAATGTCCAGCGGCTCGGGGGGGGGGGGAATAGGCAGCTCTTGTAAATGTCACGTCTCCTGAGGGGGGGATTAAAAGGTCACAGTAACAGAGCATAGAAATACCAGAGTGTAATTATACAAATGTCAGTTATTATCTATTAGCATCAAAATAGACAGCATCTACCTATCTATCCCTCTATCTATCTATCTATCTATCTATCTATCTATCTATCTATCTATCTATCTATCTATCCCTCTATCTATCTATCTATCTATCTATCTATCTATCTATCTATCTATCTATCTATCTATCCCTCTATCTATCTATCTATCTATCTATCTATCTATCTATCTATCTCTATCTATCTATCTATCTATCTATCTATCTATCTATCTATCTATCTATCTATCTATCTATCCCTCTATCTATCTATCTATCTATCTATCTATCTATCTATCTATCTATCTATCTACCTATCTATTTATCTATCTAACTATCTATCTATCTATCTATCTCTATCTATCTATCTATCTATCTATCTATCTATCTATCTATCTATCTATCTACTATCTATCTATCTATCTATCTCTATCTATCTATCTATCTATCTATCTATCTATCTATCTATCTCTCTATCCCTCTATCTATCTATCTATCTATCTATCTATCTATCTATCTCTCTCTCTCTCTCTCTCTCTCTCTCTCTCTCTCTCTCTCTCTCTCTCTCTCTCTCTCTCTCTCTCTCTCTCTATCTATCTATCTGTCGGTCTGTCTGTCTGTCTATCTATCTATCTATCTATCTATCCCTCTATCTATCTATCTATCTATCTATCTATCTATCTATCTATCTATCTATCTGTCTGTCTGTCTGTCTATCTATCTATCTATCTATCTATCTATCTATCTATCTATCTATCTATCTATGTATCTATCCCTCTATCTATCTATCTATCTATCTATCTATCTATCTATCTATCTATCTATCTATCTATCTATCTATCTATCTATCTATCTATCTATCTATCTATCTATCTATCCCTCTATCTAATCTATCTATCTATCTATCTATCTATCTATCTATCTATCCTGCTGTTTGTCTCCTTCCTGATAAGGTCATCTAGGGATGAAAGGGGGTTTATATGAGAGTTTTATTACAAACCTGATCAGATACAATGCCAAACAATCATCCATAAGATGCCCCCAGAACAAGAGCGAAGACCACGAGGGACGTTGCTCACATTTATTTCTTTGCTGCATCTGATAATGAATCAATGAAACTCTCAAAGCAGAAAGGACATCTTTAAATGGGGTGCTTGTCCCTGTCAGCCAATGAGCAGTAACATTGACACACGAGTCATCCTTGTCTGCCATAGACACACACTCTGCCCATGTCTGGTTAGTTTTTATGAAGTTTAGGCAGGATTTTCATTTTTTTCTGCAAAACACAATATTTGGAGCTGCTCTTTTAAATGCATTAAAAAGAAACATGTGTCATGTCTCTTTAACACAACAATAAAGAGCATTGTGTTGATACATGCTTTATCATTAAATATATCACTGCTTTCTAGACAAGGGTGCATCCCCTTTGAACTTATAGAGGGCGGATACCAGCAGCATCCCAGACTGATCTTTCAATAGTTTATTATTAAACATTGCTTTTATAAACCATTGGATATTAATTGTATCGATGACCAATGTCTAATCAAAGCTTCTAATTCTTGTTGTTAGGACGCTGCAAATTGGCGCCGTCCCTTGCATTTTACCCGTGGTGTGCCATGCAGAGTTTACTGCCATCATGTTACAGCGAGTTTTATTTTCTTGCCATGACCTCGATTCTCTGCGTACAACTTGTGTCCTGATATTCCTCTGCAATTCAGGATTAATTAGTGTGGTTGCAAAGAACAAATATTGACATTTCGGACAAGAATCTTTATCTATGACATCACCCTGTAATCAGAGCTGGCGCGCTGCTACTTGTCACGTACTCTGCACAAATCGCATGTGAGGTGCGAACATACTAAACAGCGGAGCATGGATGATATGTGAGATAGAGGACAACCTTGTCTTGTACATACCAGCATCATAGATCAACAAGAAAGACAAAAATTTCTTAATCCACTTAAATATTCTAACTGTGCAAAAAATGTGTGAAAGCAACATATAATCTAAATATTATTACAGTGCGATCATTTTATAACATACGCAAAGTGCAAATCTGCAAATAAAGTGCTAATAAAGCTTAAACAAACACAGCCTTATTAAATTGCGATTTGGCCAATTGAATAGGGCTCTATACATAGCATTTTTATTTTGCAGAAGTTTTTAGTTCACTAACTAAAAACTTCTGTAAAAAAATACTCTATGTGCTTATATAGAGCCCTATTCAATTAGCCGAATCGCAATTTAATAAGGCTGCAAGTGATTTATTCCAAATGTGCAAGACGTAAAATAATATACATATAAATTATGTAAAAAAGCATAGACCCCCAAAGTCACAAATTAATTCAGTTTTCGTTATATGCAGGGGTGGAAATACCAGTGGTGCAGGAGGTGCAATGCAACAGCCCCCCCCCCCTCAGGGGGCAGTGCTGTGTAATTTAAATATTTAGCATTTTATCGTGTTCTATAGTGTAGGACCCACCAAGGCCACCCACCCCACTCGATCCCACCTCAACCTCCCCTGGGCCCTCCTGGGCTTCCTTGTTCATGCACCCACACTGGTCAGAAAAAGATCTGTTGTCTGTTTTAAAAGAGAGCATTCCTAATAAAGCTCCAAGAGGTGGCAGTGTGGAGCAGGAGGCAAGAGATACAAGTATTTGGGGGATGGGAGCAAAGAATATATGGATGGATGCTATGTGAAGATAACTACTGAGAGTAGTGCGTGCTGTGAGGGGATGGATACTGAGAGAGGTGGGTACTATGTGGGATGGATACCAAGAGAGGTGGGGGCTGTGAGGGGATGGATACCAAGAGAGGTGGGTGCTGTGTGGGGATGGATATCAATAGTGGTGAGTTCTATGAGGAGACCGATACTGAGAAAGGTGGGTACTGTTTGGGGATAGATACCAAGATCGGTGGGTACTGTGTGGGGATGGATACTGAGAGAGGTGGGTGCTGTGTGGGGATGGATACTAAGAGATGTGGGTGCTGTGTGGGGATAGATACCAAGAGAGGTGAATACTGTGCAGTGATGGAAACAGAGAGAGGTGGGTGGTGTGTGGGGACAGATACCAAGAGAGGTGGGTACTGTGTGGGGATGGATATCAAGAGAGGTGGGCGCTGTGAGGGGATGGATACTGAGAGAGGTGGGTGCTGTGTGGGGATGGATACTGAGAGAGGTGGGTACTGTGTGGGGATGGATACTGAGAGAAGTGGGTACTATGTAGGGATGGATATCAAGAGAGGTGGGTACTGTGTGGGGATGGATACTGAGAAAGTTGGGTACTGTGTGGGGATGGATACTGAGAGAGGTGAGTACTGTGTGGGGATGGATACCAATAGAGGTGGGTGCTGTGTGGGGATAGATACTGAGAGAGGTGGGTACTGTGTGGTGTTGGATACCAAGAGAGGTGGGTGCAGTGAGGGGATGGATACTGAGAGAGGTGGGTCCTGTGTGGGGATGGATACTGAGAGAGGTGGATGTGGTGAGAGATCTGTGATCCGTTATATTTTACCCCTATGTTTACCCCATATACTTCATGCCACATGGGCACAGCTGGTTGAGGTTTTTTCTTCTGTTATTTTCGTTTTTTGTCTGTTTTCTACTTTTAGTCTCTTTTTCCTTTTTGTTATTCACACACTTTATTTCTTTACTCTCTCTCTCCATGTTTATGGAAAAATAGCAAAATATATAATTAGCAATGACAATTTATTTTGACTGTTTGAACAGACACTGTGCTTGTCACTGTATGTATTGTAATTTTCAGGGTATTTTACCAATAAATACATATGGAACTTTTGTTTGAAGAATAGCTTGCAATTATGGGGATAGCAATGTCTTCAGTGGAGCAGAGATGGTCACGTATGTAAGAATCCTCCCAGAAGCCATGGTATGATCACTTATTTTGCATTGCTCTCCATTTATAGTAAGGTAAATTCAACTGGGTCAGAAAACTAATAGTGCAGGTAGACCTAAACTGAGCTCACTTCCTACTTCATGCGCCATCTTGGAGGTGGCGACAGTGAAGCAGTGTTGGTAAAGGTTGGTTAAGGGCAAAAAAATTTAAGCACCGGATGGGTTCCCATCTGTGTTACCAAAAGTGGGGGACAGGGCTGAGGAGGAAACTGCTTAAAGAAACAAATGCTAAAGAGCTGTAGTCCCACCCCCACAGAAGCTGTGCATTTGTAAATGTGATGCAGTGCCGATGTTCCCTCTCTACCTATGAGACGGGTATCTCTACCTTGACGCAATGAGTGTATAGCACAGAGTTCAGACATCTCCCACTGGTGAAGTGGATGAGAAACGTGGAGGTGGCAAAGGAGTTCCGAGGTGAGCTATGTGCAGTGGACGGAAGCTAGAATGCACCTACTGACATTACAACAAGTTGATGGGAAATAGAAAAGACACTCATATGTTGACCGCAGGATAGCTCCCTTAGTTTTGCACTTAACCCCATAAGCGAGGCTTACACTGGGAAACCTACAATGGGTTAAAAAGTAAGTGCAAGTGCAAACAGCGATATATGTACATTTTTATACTGCTGATACTACTCACTGGTTACTAAATATTGTCCATTAAGATTGGATATAGTATAGAAGATATCAGCTGGAGCTGGAGGAGACTCTATACGGCCTCAAAGTGAACTATTGAGACTTTTAATTTTGATGTCTGCCTTCACTTGTAATCTTAAAGAGAATATCTCCACAATCCTATCGTGGTAGGACGAATTGAGGGACTTTATCTGGTTCAAGATCAAATACCACTGTAGCAGAAGTAGCTTATGAGATAAGCCAAAGTGACTATTTGTAGTTAATACCCTTTTGATGACTCCAATTTCTTAATATTACCCCCCCCCACCCCCCAAAAAAAGGAGACTCTGACTTTACCATTTGTTGTTTATAAAGAGTCTGAGAATATTATGATTTACTTTAACCCTGTCATATTGTGTGGCTCAGAGCCTGAGAATTATTCCTAGGCACGCGTGGTGTTGATCATGAAACCAAAGTTATATCTGCCCTGGGTAAGGTCAGAAGAGATAGAAAATAGAGTGGAATCCCTCTGGGCATAAAATCAAAGCCTGGTAAATGAAATGAAGGTCACAAGAGAGGAAATTATTTGTTACAACATTAAGCTGACTCCTTGGAAGATCTCTCTAGGAGAAATAATCTCAGAATCCAGGGAATTCCGGAAAGCATATCCTTAAGTGACTTGAGAAATTATGTACCGGGCTTCTTTGAACTTATTTGAATTTTGTTAAAGATACCATATCATTGTTATCTTTTCTGTTAACACACAACTACTTTTTATATAACAATGAGTTCTACCACCAAATCCGAGGGACAGTGACGGGCACGCCTTGTGCTTCAACATATGCCAACCTATTCCTCAGATGGTGGGAAGATAAGATAGTGTTTAATGAAGACAATTCAACCTTCACAGATCTGATAGGAATTCGGATGAGATTCATAGATGACATACCGTATTGGTCCGAATATAAGCTGCACCTTTTTTCTGATTTTTGAGCTTGCGAGTTAAGGGTGCGGCTTATATTCGCGACCGTCAAAAAATCATTGCCGATTTGCGAACTTTACTTGTAACGCGTGCGACTTCTATTCTCGAATGCAAAATGACTGCCGATTTAGACTGCAGTATTGAATAGCGGTTTACGGTTTTAGTGATTCTAACATCCTGTAAAGCCTGTAACCTGCAAAAAAAAGCCTGTTTCTTGCAATGGCTGATCACTTTGAGAGTCTTTTTCTCTCCAATTTTACGGGTGCGGCTTATATTTGATTACTATCTTTTTTCTATTTTTTCCCCTTGCACTTCACGGGTGCGGCTTATATGCGGGTGCAGCTTATATTCGGACCAATACAGTATTCCTGACTTGGAATGGCTCTGAAGAATTACTGCGAAAATGTATTGATCAACTAAATGTAAAAAGCATGAGTCTAAAATTTACATATACAGCAAATCCGGACATAGTATATTTCCTGGATCTAACAATCCTGAGGACAAATTAAATATGATTGTTACAAAAACATTTTGCAAATAAACAGCTACAGATAGCTTATTTCTTAACACCAGTCATCATCCAAAACACCTACTAGACAGTATTCCCTACGGACAATATCTCAGGTTAAGGAGGAACTGTTCTAGAGATGATAAGTCCAAGCCAGATAACTCTACAACAGGTTCAAGGATCGTGGCTATTCACACATAAGGCATATGCCCGGGCAAAGTCCAAGACCAGATTGGAATTACTGCCCACTAATTCTAAAATGAGAGAAGCACCGGAGGATAAAATCAGGATGATGGGAACATTTAGTTCCCAACACAACGAAATATACTCAATCTTTAAAAGATACTGGCATATTTTATTACTGGGCAAAGATTTAAGGGAAGTTTTGACAGAAAATCCTTCAATAACTTATCGAAGAGCAAATACATTAAAGGATAAACTTGTACATAGCCATTTTACCTTGTACCCGGAAACAGACCAAACATGGTTATCCAGAGGGATTGCAGGATCCAGACCCTGCCATGGATGCAAGGCGTGTAAATTTATGATGAATACTAAGACATTTATGGACGCCTCTAAAAAACATGAATATGTAATTCGGGAATGTATAAATCGACAAACCACATCAGTCGTATATTGAATGCAATGCAAGTGTGGACTTCAGTATGTGGGAAAGACATGCGGCCAACTGAGGGGGAGAGTCTTAGAACACATAAACTCAGTGGTAAACAAAGCAGAATTTCGAGACGTGTAAATGAGCTGCACACCAGAGATAGTAGTAATCTAAATTTCTGTGGTATTGAAAAAATAAATATGAGCAAAAGAAGAGGAGATACAGTCATGATGCACGATGGATATTCCAGCTAAAAAGTCATTAAATTAAGCTTTCGGGAGATACGGAATTTGCAAATGTAGCCCGTAAGTTATTTTGCTATTCAATTGGCGTCTTTTTACGGGCTCTAATTGAGTTATGGCTCCGGCCTCCGATTCCTTGCGATGGTTACATCACAAGTTAATGCCCCTCGCTAAGCAAGCTGTCAAGCCCGCAAATGGCAAAAGTCGAACCACAAGTCACGGGTACCAAGAAGGACTTGCAAAGTGCTTAATAACATGTCCGGAGCACTATAAACGCAAATATACACACTACTGTATGCTAAATTAAACATTCTCGCAAATCGGCCGAAAAAAATACTATATTTCATGTTTAATTTCTGTGTTATATCAATCCTGGCAATCAATGTGTTAATACATATAATGGAACTCGCACCTAATAGAATATCATATTTACGGCTTTATCAATATTGCATTATATCTGGAATGTGAGTCCGATCGTAACTTTTAATTCAAGCCCGTAGGACTTTGAAATCCAAACTCCATTTTCCATTGAAGTAATGATGACGATCTCTGTTTTCATTTACTATTTTGAATCAGGAGTTATGATCTTGCGTAGATTGTGTTCAAGCTCGCGAATGCTACACGCGACAGCATGGTTAACGATGTGCGCTATTGGGCTGGGACTTGCGGGCTCGGACAATATAATAGCACCATAAGTTGCGGACGCTGCAGTCATACAGCAGGCCCGCAGACTTACGGCCTACAACCCGTGACTTGCGGGTCTTTAATTGAATAAGGCTATCCAAAAACTAGTATCCTCTGAGGATGAGAAGACACTTTAACTGTCTCAGCTATGAACATTTTGTTAAATTACTTTAGACACTAAGAGATGAAATATCTCAAGTAGTAGATGAAAACACAAAAGTTATATCTGCCCTGGGTAAGGTCAGAAGAGATAGAAAATAGAGTGGAATCCATCTGGGCAGAAAATCAAAGCCTGATAAATGAAATGATGGTCACAAGAGAGGAAATGATCTGTTACAACATAAAGCTGACTCCTTGGAAGATTTCTCTAGGAGACATAACCTTCGAATCCAGGGAATTCCGGATAGCATATACGTACTGGGCTTCTTTGAACATTTTGTTAAAGATAAAATGCCAGGTCCAAATGTAATAGATAGAATCCATAGATTTCCGTAACCACAGAATTATCCTAGAGACACCTAGAGACACTATCCTAAGATTATATTACTTTACATACAATGAATCCATACTGGAAGCCGCTAGAAGTATAAAGGATGTTGACGCTCCTTATAAAAACGTGTCTGGGAAAGCACAAGAAAATCCTGTTTGCTATTCTATTGCTCCGGGAACCCTCTCTGCAAGGCTAAAAGCGAGCCGCAGCTTACTTGCAGCAAACAGGTCCCGCTAGCACCAATTAAGCACATAAAATAGCCCAAATAAAGCCATCCTGCACTTTGAGGAGACTATAAAGAGATTGTAGGTGTTAGCAAAAATAGCACATAATTACCCTATACTCAAATCCGTAAAAACACATTTTTATTAAATATGTCAAATATCCATGGAAAAAGTCCAGAGTGCTTGGAGCACGTCAGACCTGGCCAGGCAGCAGCCGGAAAATAAACAGTTAATGTAAACTCGGATTTGGGCTGATGTGCAAGCTTGAGAGGGGGTTGCTATTAATCCTCATGTCCCCCAATATGATTCCTAGCATTTACAAAGATTTACAGTGCAGTCTTCAATTTATATTTGACTTTAAAAATTTTGGAGCTTACGGCCGGTTCCAAGATATGCGGCCGGCCGTAAGGGGAGATTTTTGCGGGCCGTATAATAGAATCGCGAGTTAACTGAACCCCCGCAAGGAATCGCAGCCTTACGGCTGATTTACGGCCGATAATAGAATGAGGCCCAAGGAGTCTAGGAATATTGAATATACTCAAAGCGAAGGGATGAGACTTATGAGCACACATGTAAGTAAGAGATGAGATAGCACCACAGACACCAATAAAAGTATAAAGGTGGGTTGGCAAGGTCTCTAGGTGCTCCTTATTTGTCTCCTCACGCTTCCTCTTCGGTCTCATATGAGGGAATATTACCCCTGCCAGGTGTTGAGACTCTAGAGAAAGAGCATAGGTAGAAGGATGAAAATATATAAATAGAGTATAATAGTGTAGGGTTTGATATATATATAGAGCATTAGCTTTCATTAGAGCCTTTGGTCCTCCCTAGGCAGGGTTCTTCTCTCATCGGACTTCCACGTGTTAGTAGTTAAAAATGTTCTAGGCATAGAGAGAATTCTGAGACATTAGATCTCAACTATCGGTCAGTTTTGGGAATAAATTATGATTTTTTTTCTATGTTATGATGTCCTGTGTGTCGATGCTAAATTTTGTTAAAAACTTGTGGAAAGGGGACTGGAGAAAGGAAGGAACTGGTAGTCTACAGAATGAAACTTATGAAACTTAAGATATTTTCTTTAAATGTAAAGGATTTAAATATTCCCTTTAAAAGACACTCAATCATACAATTCTTCCAAAAGGAAAAAACAATATTATTTGCTTACAAGAATAACATTGGTTATTAAATAAAGAGCCGAACCTACCAAAATCACTTTATAATAAGATAATATTGTCTTCCTACAAGGAGGAGTGATAATCATGTTTAATAAAAATATCACTATAGTGCAAGAGCTGGTCAAAATAGACAACCAAGGAAGATATATTGGATTGGTTCAGTAAACAATGTTACATATACTTTAGTAAATCTTTATGCTCCAAACCAAAACCAAAACTTATTTCTGAAAAAGATTTTGAGTTCCAATAGGTAATATACAAAAGGGCCATCTTGTGATAGCGGGTGATCTGTCATAATCCATTGCTAGGTAGGAAATCATCTATAAAATCAGACCCAGATAAAGATTCTGTAAGAAAATCAAACAATTTTGGTAAAACATCATCCAGATTCAATCTGTTTGACGGGTGGAGAACGCTCCATTTTTCAGAATTACACATTTTACTCTGGTAGACACCAAACCTATACTCGAATTGATTACTTTCTACTCGATCAAAAAACTTTGGACATGACACGTAAAATTTAAATTGATACTATGAGTTGGTTCATCAATGCTTGTATAAAATTATATTTAAATAATCCAAAAATATTAAACTCTCTCCCTAGATTTGAAATTGATTCTATTCATAAAATATTTGTATCAGTTCTTGGGGTCCATCTAAAAAAAATCTGTAATGAAATTAAAACCAAAGGATCGGCTCCACTAGAAACTGCCATTATTCCTATACCACAGAAGTCACATAATTAGTAACATGATGTCCACCTGTGTGCAATCTAAGTGTCACATGATCTGTCTTTACATATACACACCTCAGAGGCTGCAACACCTAAGCAAGAGGCACCA
This sequence comes from Discoglossus pictus, assembly GCA_027410445.1. Classification (NCBI taxonomy): domain Eukaryota; kingdom Metazoa; phylum Chordata; class Amphibia; order Anura; family Alytidae; genus Discoglossus; species Discoglossus pictus. Next base: position 2,826,272 of record CM050168.1, read on the forward strand.
CTAACCAAACACTGCCATGAAGACCAAGGAACTCTCCAAACAAGTAAGGGACAATGTTGTTGAGAAGTACAAGTCAGGGTTAGGTTATAAAAAAACATCCAAATCTGTGATGATCCCCCAGGAGCGCCATCAAATCTATCATAACCAAATGGATAGAACACGGCGCAACAGCAACCTGCCAAGAGACGGCCGCCCACCAAAACTCACGGACCGGGCAAGGAGGGCAGAGAGGCAGCACAGAGACCTAAGGTAACCCTGGAGGAGCTGCAGAGATCCACAGCAGAGACTGGAGTATCTGTACATAGGGCGACAATAAGCCGTACGCTCCATAGAGGTGGGCTTTATGGCAGAGTGGCCAGACGAAAGCCATTACTTTCAGCAAAAAACACAATGGCACGTGGGAGAGTCCCAAAATGTATGGAGGAAGGTGCTCTGGTCTGATGAGACTAAAATTAAACTTTTCGGCCATCAAAGAAAACGCTATGTCTGGCACAAACCCAACACATCACATCACCCAAAGAGCACCATCCCCTCAGTGACACATGGCGGTGGCAGCATCATGCTGTGGGGATGGGACTGGGAAACTGGTCAGAGTTGAGGGAAAGATGGATGGTGCTAAATACGGGATATTCAGGAGCAAAACCTGTACCCCTCTGTGCGTGATTTGAGGCTAGGACGGAGGGTCACCTTCCAGCAGGACAATGACCCCAAACGCACTGCTAAAGCAACACTTGGGGGGTCTAAGGGGAAACATGTAAATGTGTTGGAATGGCCGAGTCACAGCCCAGACCTCAATCCAATAGGAAATCTGTGGTCAGACTTAAAGATTGCTGATCACAAACCATCCAACCTGAAGGAGCTGGAGCAGCAAGTAGGAATGGGCAGAAATCCCAGTGGTAAGATGTGTTGCGAGCTCATAGAGACTTATCCAAAGCGTCTTGGAGCTGTGATTGCTGCAAAAGGTGACTCTACAAAGTATTGTCTTTAGGGAGGTGAATAGTTATGCACAGGGACTTGTTCTGTTATTTTGTCCTATTTGTTGTTTGCTTCACAATAAAAAAAAAAATACATCTTCAAAGTTGTGGCAGGTTCTGTAAATTAAATGCCAAGGGGGGTGAATACTTTTGCATCTATCTATCTATCTATCTATCTATCTATCTATCTATCTATCTATCTATCTATCTATCTGTATCTATCTATCTATCTATCTATCTATCTATCTATCTATCTATCTATCTATCTATCTATCTATCTATCTCTCTCTCTCTCTCTCTCTCTCTCTCTCTCTCTCTCTATCTATCTCCGTCACTAGATACATACTCATTGTACATGGATTAATTACCTGTGTCCATAAATAGAATATCTCTGCCTTTGCCAGCGGGTGTGCAGACATTCCTTACGTTTTGTAAATATTGCTCAACTAAAAATAGAATCGCATTATCTCAGTGGGTATTTATACCTCTCCGTGGCGTATTATTTACACTGAGAAAGTAAAGAGTTTCCTTGTCACAATCCCATTGGCTGATATCAGCGCTCCACATACCAGAGCTATGCATCGACATCATTATATTGTTATGTGTAACAATGTAACAAGAAGCAAGTCCCGCCCACGTGACTAATGGCAATCCCTTCTCTGGGGTTCGAGGCTGCCTGGAGACCAGCAATTAGTTTCATATCTATTTAAGACACTGGGAAATTACCCAGGACTAATTGAATGAGGTAAATGTTTCATAAGACCCATAAAGGCTGTGACATATCAATGACCTTCCAAGACATTTCTTAAGACGGTGTCTAAGACACAAGACAAGGCGTTAATAGTAATTTCTAGACCCGCCGTCTTACTAAGATTTCTGTATAATGGGCGACATTTTTCTTTATGATATTTGAAAACTAAAAATATTTGTCTTCTGATAGGATTCTGTCTGACATTTTTACAGAAGAGTACGCCATAGTAATAGGCTTTCCATTAGTACTGCTGAAAGCAGTGGAAGTTTTAGATCTGTAAGGGGTGATGATCTATGAGGGGGTGCAGGGAGAGGGTGGTTGATCTGTATGGGGTGATGATCTATGAGGGGGTGAAGGGAGAGAGTGGGTGATCTGTAAGGGGTGATGATCTATGAGGGGGTGCAGGGAGAGGGTGGGTGATCTGTAAGGGGTGATGATCTATGAGGGGGTGCAGGGAGAGGGTGGGTGATCTGTAAGGGGTGATGATCTATGAGGGGGTGCAGGGAGAGGGTGGGTGATCTGTAAGGGGTGATGATCTATGAGGGGGTTCGGGGAGAGGGTCAGTGACCTGTAAGGGGTGATGATCTATGAGGGGGTGCAGGGAGATGGTGGGTGAACTTTAAGGGGTGATGATCTATGAGGGGGTGCAGGGAGAGGGTGGGGGATCTGAAAGGGGTGATGACCTATGATTTAGTGCAGGGAGAGAGTGGGTGATCTGTAAGGGGTGATGATCTGTGAGGGGGTGCAGGGAGAGGGTGGGTGATCTGTAAGGGGTGATGATCTATGAGGGGGTTCAGGGTGAGGGTGGGTGAACTTTAAGAAGTGATGATCTATGAGGGGGTGCAGGGAGAGGGTGGGTGATCTGTAAGGGGTGATGACCTATGAGGGGGTGCAAGGAGAGCGTGGGTCATCTGTAAGGGGTGATGATCTATGAGGGGATGCAGGGAAAAAGTGGGGGATCTGTAAGGGGTGATGATCTATGAGGGGTGCAGGGAGAGGGTGGGTGATCTGTAAGGGGTGATGATCTATGAGGGGGTGCAGGGAGAGGGTGGGTGATCTGTAAGGGGTGATGATCTATGAGGGGCTGCAGGGAGAGGGTGGGTGATCTGTAAGGGGTGATGATCTATGAGGGGGTGCAGGGAGAGGGTGGGTGATCTGTAAGGGGTGATGATCTATGAGGGGGTTCGGGGAGAGGGTCGGTGACCTGTAAGGGGTGATGATCTATGAGGGGGTGAAGGGAGGGGGTGGGTGATCTGTAAGGGGTGATGATCTATGAGGGGGTTCAGGTAGAGGGTCGGAGACCTGTAAGGGGTGATGATCTATGAGGGTGTTCAGGGTGAGGGTGGGTGAACTTTAAGGGGTGATGATCTATGAGGGGGTGTAGTAAGAGGGTGGGTGTTCTGTAAGGGGTGATGATCTATGAGGGGTGCAGGGAGAGGGTGGGTGATCTGTAAGGGGTGATGATCTGTGAGGGGGTGCAGGGACAGGGTGGGTGATCTGTAAGGGGTGATGATCTATGAGGGGGTGCAGGGAGAGGGTGGGTGATCTGTAAGGGGTGATGTTTTATGAGGGGGTGCAGGGAGAGGGTGGGTGATCTGTAAGGGGTCCTAATCTATGAGGGGGTGCAGGGAGACGGTGGGGGATCTGTAAGTAGTGATGGTCTATGAGGGGGTGTAGGGAGAGGGTGGGGGATCTGTTTAGGGGTGATGACCAATGAGGGGGTGCAGGGAGAGAGTGGGTTATCTGTAAGGGGTGCTAATCTATGAGGGGGTGCAGGGAGAGTGTGGGGGATCTGTAAAGGGTGATGGTCTATGAGGGGGTGTAGGGAGAGGGTGGGTGACCTGTAAGGGGTGATGATCTATGAGGGGGTGCAGGGTGAGGGTGGGTGATCTGTAAGGGGTGATGATCTATGAGGGGGTGCAGGGAGAGGGTGGGGGATCTGTAAGGGTTGATGGTCTATGAGGGGGTGTAGGGAGAGGGTGGGTGACCTGTAAGGGGTGATGATCTATGAGGGGGTGTAGGGAGAGGGTGGGTGATATGTAAGGGGTGATGATCTATGAGGGGGTGCAGGGAGAAGGTGGGTGATATGTAAGGGGTGATGATCTTTGAGGGGGTGCAGGGAGAGGGTGGGTGACCTGTAAGTGGTGATAACCTATGAGGGGGTGCAGGGAGAGGGTGGGTGATCTGTAAGGGGTGATGATCTATGAGGGGGTGCAGGGAGAGGGTGGGGGATCTGTAAGGGGTGATGATCTATGAGGGGGCTCAGGGTGAGGGTGGGTGAACTTTAAGGGGTGATGATCTATGAGGGGGTGCAGGGAGAGGGTGGGTGATCTGTAAGGGGTGATGGTCTATGAGGGGGTGCAGGGAGAGGGTGGGTGATCTGTAAGGGGTGATGATCTATGAGGATGTGCAGGGAGAGGGTGGGTGATCTGTAAGGGGTAATGATCTATGAGGGGGTTCGGGGAGAGGGTCGGTGATCTGTAAGGGGTGATGATCTATGAGGGGGTGCAGGGAGGGGGTGGGTGATCTGTAAGGGGTGATGATCTATGAGGGGGTTCGGGGAGAGGGTCGGCGACCTGTAAGGGGTGATGATCTATGAGGGGGTTCGGGGAGAGGGTCGGTGACCTGTAAGGGGTGATGATCTATGAGGGGGTGCAGGGAAGGGATGGGTGATCTGTAAGGGGTGATGATCTATGAGGTGGTTCGGGAAGAGGGTCGGTGATCTGTAAGGGGTGATGATCTATGAGGGGGTGCAGGGTGAGGGTGGGGGATCTGTAAGGGGTGATGACCTATGAGTTGGTGCAGGGAGAGAGTGGGTGATCTGTAAGGGGTGATGATCTATGAGGGGTGCAGGGAGAGGGTGGGTGATCTGTAAGGGGTGATGGTCTATGAGGGGGTGCAGGGAGAGAGTGGGTGATCTGTAAGGGGTGATGATCTATGAGGGGTGCAGGGAGAGGGTGGGTGATCTGTAAGGGGTGATGATCTGTGAGGGGGTGCAGGGAGAGGGTGGGTGATCTGTAAGGGGTGATGATCTATGAGGGGGTGCAGGGAGAGAGTAGGTGATCTGTAAGGGGTGATGATCTATGAGGGGTGCAGGGAGAGGGTGGGTGATCTGTAGGGGGTGATGATCTATGAGGGGTGCAGGGAGAGGGTGGTTGATCTGTAAGGGGTGATGATCTATGAGGGGGTGTAGGGAGAGGGTGGGTGATCTGTAAGGGGTGGTGATCTATAAAGGGGGTGGAGGGAGAGGGTGGGTGATCTGTAAGGGGTGATGATCTTTGAGGGGGTGCAGGGAGAGGGTGGGTGATCTGTATGGGGTGATGGTCTATGAGGGGAGCAGGGAGAGGGTGGGTGATATGTAAGGGGATATGATCTATGAGGGGGTGCAGGGAGAGGGTGGGTGATCTGTATGGGGTGATGGTCTATGAGGGGATGCAGGGAGAGGGTGGGTGATCTGTAAGGGGTGATGGTCTATGAGGGGGTGCAGGGAGAGGGGAGGTGATCTGTAAGGGGTGATGACCTATGAGGGGGGTGCAGGGAGAGGGTGGGTGATCTGTAAAGGTTGATGATCTATGAGGGGGTCCAGGGAGAGGGTGAGTGTTCTGTAAGGGATGATGACCTATGAGGGGGTGCAAGGAGAGGGTGGTGATCTGTAAGGGGTGATGACCTAGGAGGGGGTGCAGGCAGAGGGTGGGTGATCTGTAAGGGGTGATGATCTATGAGGGGGTGCAGGGAGTAGGTGGGTGATTTGTAAGGGGTCATGATCTATGAGGGGGTGCAGGGAGAGGGTGGGTGATTTGTAAGGGGTGATGATCTATGAGGGGGTGTAGGGAAAGGGTAAGTGATCTGTAAGGGGTGATGATCTATGAGGGGGTGCAGGGAGAGGGTGGATGATCTGTAAGGGGTGATGATCTATGAGTTGGTGCAGGGAGAGAGTGGGTGATCTGTAAGGGGTGAGGATCTATGAGGGGTGCAGGGAGAGGGTGGGTGATCTGTAAGGGGTGATGATCTATGAGGGGGTGTAGGGAGAGGGTGGGTGATCTGTAAGGGGTGATGATCTATGAGGGGGTGCAGGGAGAGGGTGGGGGATCTGTAAGGGGTGATGATCTATGGGGGGGTGTAGGGAGAGGGTGGGTGATCTGTAAGGGGTGATGATCTATGAGGGGGTGCAGGGAGAGGGTGGGTGATCTGTAAGGGGTGATGTTTTATGAGGGGGTGCAGGGAGAGGGTGGGTAATCTGTAAGGGGTGATGATCTATGAGGGGGTGCAGGGAGAGGGTGGGGGATCTGTAAGGGGTAATGATCTATGAGGGGGTGCAGGGAGAGGGTGCGTGATCTGTAAGGGGTGATGATCTATGAGGGGGTGCAGGGAGAGGGTGGGTGATATGTATGGGGTGATGATCTATGAGGGGGTGCAGGGAGAGGGTGGGGGATCTGTAAGGGGTGATGATCCATGAGGGGGTTCAGGGTGAGGGTGGGTGAACTTTAAGGGGTGATGATCTATGAGGGGGTGCAGGGAGAGGGTGGGTGATCTGTAAGGGGTGATGGTCTATGAGGGGGTGCAGGGAAAGGGTGGGTGATCAGTAAGGGGTAATGATCTATGAGGGGGTTCGGGGAGAGGGTCGGTGATCTGTAAGGGGTGATGATCTATGAGTGGGTGCAGGGAGGGGGTGGGGGATCTGTAAGGGGTGATGATCTATGAGGGGGTTCAGGGTGAGGGTGGGTGAACTTTAAGGGGTGATGATCTATGAGGGGGTGCAGGGAGAGGGTGGGTGATCTGTAAGGGGTGATGGTCTATGAGGGGGTGCAGGGAGAGGGTGGGTGATCTGTAAGCGGTAATGATCTATGAGGGGGTTCGAGGAGAGGGAAGGTGATCTGTAAGGGGTGATGATCTATGAGGGGGTGCAGGGAGGGGATGGGTGATCTGTAAGGGGTGATGATCTATGAGGGGGTTCGGGGAGAGGGTCGGTGACCTGTAAGGGGTGATGATCTATGAGGGGGTGCAGGGAGGGGATGGGTGATCTGTAAGGGGTGATGATCTATGAGGGGGTTCGGGGAGAGGGTGGGTGATTTGTAAGGGGTAATGATCTATGAGGGGGTTCGAGGAGAGGGTCGGTGATCTGTAAGGTGTGATGATCTATGAGGGGGTGCAGGGAGAGGGTGGGGGATCTGTAAGGGGTGATGATCTATGAGGGGGTTCAGGGTGAGGGTGGGTGAACTTTAAGGGGTGATGATCTATGAGGGGGTGTAGGGAGAGGGTGGGTGATCTGTAAGGGGTGATGGTCTATGAGGGGGTGCAGGGAGAGGGTGGGTGATCTGTAAGGGGTAATGATCTATGAGGGGGTTCGAGGAGAGGGTCGGTGACCTGTAAGGGGTGATGACCTAGGAGGGGGTGCAGGCAGAGGGAGGGTGATCTGTAAGGGGTGATGATCTATGAGGGGGTGCAGGGAGTAGGTGGGTGATCTTTAAGGGGTGATGATCTATGAGGGGGTGCAGGGAGAGGGTGGGTGATTTGTAAGGGGTGATGATCTATGAGGGGGTGCAGGGAGAGGGTGGGTGATCTGTAAGGGGTGATGATCTATGAGGGGGTGTAGGGAGAGGGTAAGTGATCTGTAAGGGGTGATGATCTATGAGGGGGTGCAGGGAGAGGGTGGGTGATCTGTAAGGGGTGATGATCTATGAGGGGGTGTAGGGAGAGGGTGGGTGATCTGTAAGGGGTGATGATCTATAAAGGGGGTGGAGGGAGAGGGTGGGTGAACTGTAAGGGGTGATGATCTTTGAGGGGGTGCAGGGAGAGGGTGGGTGATCTGTATGGGGTGATGGTCTATGAGGGGATGCAGGGAGAGGGTGGGTGATCTGTAAGGGGTGATGGTCTATGAGGGGGTGCAGGGAGAGGGTGGGTGATCTGTAAGGGGTGATGATCTATGAGGGGGTGTAGGGAGAGGGTAAGTGATCTGTAAGGGGTGATGATCTATGAGGGGGGTGCAGGGAGAGGGTGGGTGATCTGTAAGGGGTGATGATCTATGAGGGGGTGTAGGGAGAGGGTGGGTGATCTGTAAGGGGTGATGATCTATAAAGGGGGTGGAGGGAGAGGGTGGGTGATTTGTAATGGGTGATGATCTATGAGGGGGTGCAGGGAGAGGGTGGGTGATATGTAAGGGGTGATGATCTATGAGGGGGTGCAGGGAGAGGGTGGGTGATCTGTATGGGGTGATGGTCTATGAGGGGATGCAGGGAGAGGGTGGGTGATCTGTAAGGGGTAATGGTCTTTGAGGGGGTGCAGGGAAAGGGTAGGTGATCTGTAAGGGGTGATGACCTATGAGGGGGTGCAGGGAGAGGGTGGGTGATCTGTAAGGGGTGATGACCTAGGAGGGGGTGCAGGCAGAGGGTGGGTGATCTGTAAGGGGTGATGATCTATGAGGGGGTGCAGGGAGTAGGTGGGTGATCTTTAAGGGGTGATGATCTATGAGGGGGTGCAGGGAGAGGGTGGGTGATTTGTAAGGGGTGATGATCTATGAGGGGGTGCAGGGAGAGGGTGGGTGATCTGTAAGGGGTGATGATCTATGAGGGGGTGTAGGGAGAGGGTGAGTGTTCTGTAAGGGATGATGACCTATGAGGGGGTGCAGGGAGAGGGTATGTGATCTGTAAGGGGTGATGATCTATGAGGGGGTGCAGGGAGAGTGTGGGTGATCTGTAAGGGGTGATGGTCTATGAGGGGGTTCAGGGTGAGGGTGGGTGATCTGTATGGGGTGATGGTCTATGAGGGGATGCAGGGAGAGGGTGGGTGATCTATATGGGGTGATGGTCTATGAGGGGGTGCAGGGAGAGGGTAGGTGATCTGTAAGGGGTGATGACCTATGAGGGGGTGCAGGGAGAGGGTGGGTGATCTGTAAGGGTTGATGATCTATGAGGGGGTCCAGGGAGAGGGTGAGTGTTCTGTAAGGGATGATGACCTATGAGGGGGTGCAGGGAGAGGGTGGGTGATCTGTAAGGGGTGATGACCTAGGAGGGGGTGCAGGCAGAGGGTGGGTGATCTGTAAGGGGTGATGATCTATGAGGGGGTGCAGGGAGTAGGTGGGTGATCTTTAAGGGGTGATGATCTATGAGGGGGTGCAGGGAGAGGGTGGGTGATTTGTAAGGGGTGATGATCTATGAGGGGGTGCAGGGAGAGGGTGGGTGATCTGTAAGGGGTGATGATCTATGAGGGGGTGTAGGGAGAGGGTAAGTGATCTGTAAGGGGTGATGATCTATGAGGGGGTGCAGGGAGAGGGTTGGTGATCTGTAAGGGGTGATGATCTATGAGGGGGTGTAGGGAGAGGGTGGGTGATCTGTAAGGGGTGGTGATCTATAAAGGGGGTGGAGGGAGAGGGTGGGTGATCTGTAAGGGGTGATGATCTTTGAGGGGGTGCAGGGAGAGGGTGGGTGATCTGTATGGGGTGATGATCTATGATGGGGTGCAGGGAGAGGGTGTGTGATCTGTAAGGGGTGATGATCTATGAGGGGGTGCAGGGAGAGGGTGGGTGATCTGTAAGGGGTGATGATCTATGGGGGGGTGCAGGGTGAGGGTGGGTGATCTGTAAGGGTTGATGATCTATGAGGGGGTCCAGGGAGAGGGTGAGTGTTCTGTAAGGGATGATGACCTATGAGGGGGTGCAGGGAGAGGGTGGGTGATCTGTAAGGGGTGATGACCTAGGAGGGGGTGCAGGCAGAGGGTGGGTGATCTGTAAGGGGTGATGATCTATGAGGGGATGCAGGGAGTAGGTGGGTGATCTTTAAGGGGTGATGATCTATGAGGGGGTGCAGGGAGAGGGTGGGTGATTTTTTAAGGGGTGATGATCTATGAGGGGGTGCAGGGAGAGGGTGGGTGATCTGTAAGGGGTGATGATCTATGAGGGGGTGTAGGGAGAGGGTAAGTGATCTGTAAGGGGTGATGATCTATGAGGGGGTGCAGGGAGAGGGTTGGTGATCTGTAAGGGGTGATGATCTATGAGGGGGTGTAGGGAGAGGGTGGGTGATCTGTAAGGGGTGGTGATCTATAAAGGGGGTGGAGGGAGAGGGTGGGTGATCTGTAAGGGGTGATGATCTTTGAGGGGGTGCAGGGAGAGGGTGGGTGATCTGTATGGGGTGATGGTCTATGAGGGGATGCAGGGAGAGGGTGGGGGATCTGTAAGGGGTGATTGTCTATGAGGGGGTGTAGGGAGAGGGTGGGTGACCTGTAAGGGGTGATGATCTATGGGGGGGTGCAGGGTGAGGGTGGGTGATCTGTAAGGGGTGATGATCTATGGGGGGGTGCAGGAAGAGGGTGGGTGATCTGTAAGGGGTGATGATCTATGAGGGGGTGCAGGGTGAGGGTGGGTGATCTGTAAGGGGTGATGATCTATGAGGGGGTGCAGGGAGAGGGTGGGTGATCTCTAAGGGGTGATGATCTATGAGGGGGTGCAGGGAGAGGGTGGGTGATCTGTAAGGGGTGATGATCTATGAGGGGGTGCAGGGAGAGGGTGGGTGATCTGTAAGGGGTGATGATCTATGAGGGGGTGTAGGGAGAGGGAGGGTGATCTGTAAGGGCTGAAGATCTATGAGGGGGTGCAGGGAGAGGGTGGGTGATCTGTAAGGGGTGCTAATCTATGAGGGGGAGCAGGGAGAGGGTGGGGGATCTGTAAGGGGTGATGGTCTATGAGGGGGTGTAGGGAGAGGGTGGGGGATCTGTTTAGGGGTGATGACCAATGAGGGGGTGCAGGGAGAGGGTGGGTTATCTGTAAGGGGTGCTAATCTATGAGGGGGTGCAGGGAGAGGGTGGGGGATGTGTAAGGGCTGATGGTCTATGAGGGGGTGTAGGGAGAGGGTGGGTGACCTGTAAGGGGTGATGATCTATGAGGGGGTGCAGGGTGAGGGTGGGTGATCTGTAAGGGGTGATGATCTATGAGGGGGTGCAGGGAGAGGGTGGGTGATCTGTAAGGGGTGATGATCTATGTGGGGGTGCAGGGAGAGGGTGGGTGATCTGTAAGGGGTGATGATCTATGAGGGGGTGCAGGGTGATGGTGGGTGATCTGTAAGGGGTGATGATCTATGAGAGGGTGCAGGGAGAGGGTGAGTGATCTGTAAGGGGTGATGATCTATGTGGGGGTGCAGGGAGAGGGTGGGTGATCTGTAAGGGGTGATGATCTATGAGGGGGTGCAGGGTGAGGGTGGGTGATCTGTAAGGGGTGATGATCTATGAGGGGGTGCAGGGAGAGCGTGGGTGACCTGTAAGGGGTGATGATCTATGAGGGGGTGCAGGGAGATGGTGGGTGAACTTTAAGGGGTGATGATCTATGAGGGGGTGCAGTGAGAGGGTGGGTGATCTGTAAGGGTTGATGATCTATGAGGGGGTGCAGGGAGATGGTGGGTGATATGTAAGGGGTGATGATCTATGAGGCGGTGCAGGGAGAGGGTGGGTGAACTTTAAGGGGTGATGATCTATGGGGGGGTGCAGGGAAAGGGTGGGGGATCTGTAAGCGGTGATGATCTATGAGGGGGTGCAGGGAGAGGAAGGGTGATCTGTAAGGGGTGATGATCTATGAGGGGGTGCAGGGAGAGGGTGGGTGATCTGTAAGGGGTGATGACCTATGAGGGGGTGCAGGGAGAGCTTGGGTGATCTGTAAGGGGTGATGATCTATGAGGGGGTGCAGGGAGAGGGTGGGTGATCTGTAAGGGGTGATGATCTATGAGGGGGTGCAGGGAGAGGGTGGGTGATCTGTAAGGGGTGATGATCTATGAGGGGGTGCAGGGAAAGGGTGGGTGATCTGTAAGGGAGGATGGTCTATGAGGGGGTTCGGGGAGAGGGTCGGTGACCTGTAAGGGGTGATGATCTATGAGGGGGTGCAGGGAGGGGGTGGGTGATCTGTAAGGGGTGATGATCTATGAGGGGGTTCGGGGAGAGGGTCGGTGACCTGTAAGGGGTGATGATCTATGAGGGGGTGCAGGGAGATGGTGGGTGAACTTTAAGGGGTGATGATCTATGAGGGGGGTGCAGTGAGAGGGTGGGTGATCTGTAAGGGGTGATGTTCTATGAGGGGGTGCAGGGAGAGGGTGGGGGATCTGTAAGGGGTGATGACCTATGATTTGGTGCAGGGAGAGAGTGGGTGATATGCAAGGGGTGATGATCTATGAGGGGGTTCAGGGTGAGGGTGGGTGAACTTTAAGGGGTGATGATCTATGAGGGGGTGCAGGGAGATGGTTGGTGATCTGTAAGGGGTGATGACCTATGAGGGGGTGCAGGGAGAGCGTGGGTCATCTGTAAGGGGTGATGATCTATGAGGGGGTGCAGGGAAAGGGTGTGGGATCTGTAAAGGGTGATGATCTATGAGGGGTGCAGGGAGAGGGTGGGTGATCTGTAATGGGTGATGATCTATGAGGGGGTGCAGTGAGAGGGTGGGTGATCTGTAAGGGGTGATGTTTTATGAGGGGGTGCAGGGAGAGGGTGGGTGATCTGTAAGGGGTGCTAATCTATGAGGGGGTGCAGGGAGAGGGTGGGGGATCTGTAAGGGGTGATGGTCTATGAGGGGGTGTAGGGAGAGGGTGGGGGATCTGTTTAGGGGTGATGAACAATGAGGGGGTGCAGGGAGAGGGTGGGTTATCTGTAAGGGGAGCTAATCTATGAGGGGGTGCAGAGAGAGGGATCGGGGATCTGTAAGGGGTGATGGTCTATGAGGGGGTGTAGAGAGAGGGTGGGTGACCTGTAAGGTGTAATGATCTATGAGGGGGTGCAGGGTGAGGGTGGGTGATCTGTAAGGGGTGATGATCTATGAGGGGGTGCAGGGAGAGGGTGGGTGATCTGTAAGGGGTGATGATCTATGAGGGGGTGCATAGAGAGGGTGGGTGATCTGTAAGGGGTGATGATCTAAGAGGGGGTGCATGGAGAGGGTGGGTGATCTGTAAGGGGTGATGATCTATGAGGGGATGCATGGAGAGGGTGGGTGATCTGTAAGGGGTGATGATCTATGAGGGGGTGCAGGGAGAGGGTGGGTGATATGTAAGGGGTGATGATCTATGAGGGGGTGCAGGCAGAGGGTGGGGGATCTGTAAGGGGTGATGATCTATGAGGGGGTTCAGGGTGAGGGTGGGTGAACTTTAAGGGGTGATGATCTATAAGGGGGTGCAGGGAGAGGGTGGGTGATCTGTAAGGGGTGATGGTCTATGTGGGGGTGCAGGGAGAGGGTGGGTGATCAGTAAGGGGTAATGATCTATGAGGGGGTTCGGGGAGAGGGTCGGTGATCTGTAAGGGGTGATGATCTATGAGGGGGTGCAGGGAGAGGGTGGGGGATCTGTAAGGGGTGATGATCTATGAGGGGGTTCAGGGTGAGGGTGGGTGAACTTTAAGGGGTGATGATCTATAAGGGGGTGCAGGGAGAGGGTGGGTGATCTGTAAGGGGTGATGGTCTATGAGGGGGTGCAGGGAGAGGGTGGGTGATCAGTAAGGGGTAATGATCTATGAGGGGGTTCGGGGAGAGGGTCGGTGATCTGTAAGGGGTGATGATCTATGAGGGGGTGCAGGGAGAGGGTGGGGGATCTGTAAGGGGTGATGATCTATGAGGGGGTTCAGGGTGAGGGTGGGTGAACTTTAAGGGGTGATGATCTATGAGGGGGTGCAGTGAGAGGGTGGGTGATCTGTAAGGGGTGATGGTCTATGAGGGGGTGCAGGGAGAGGGTGGGTGATCTGTAAGGGGTAATGATCTATGAGGGAGTTCGAGGAGAGGGTCGGTGATCTGTAAGGGGTGATGATCTATGAGGGGGTGCAGGGAGGGGATGGGTGATCTGTAAGGGGTGATGATCTATGAGGGGGTTCGGGGAGAGGGTCGGTGACCTGTAAGGGGTGATGATCTATGAGGGGGTGCAGGGAGGGGGTGGGTGATCTTTAAGGGGTGATGATCTATGAGGTGGTTCGGGGAGAGAGTCGGTGATCTGTAAGGGGTGATGATCTATGAGGGGGTGCAGGGAGAGGGTGGGTGATATGTAAGGGGTGAGGACCTATGAGGGGGTGCAAAGAGAGCGTGGGTGATCTGTAAGGGGTGAGGATCTATGAGGGGTGCAGGGAGAGGGTGGGTGATCTGTAAGGGGTGATGTTTTATGAGGGGGTGCAGGGAGAGGGTGGGTAATCTGTAAGGGGTGATGATCTATGAGGGGGTGCAGGGAGAGGGTGGGGGATCTGTAAGGGGTGATGATCTATGAGGGGGTGTAGGGAGAGGGTGGGTGATCTGTAAGGGGTGGTGATCTATGAGGGGGTGCAGGGAGAGGGTGGGTGATCTGTAAGGGGTGATGTTTTATGAGGGGGTGCAGGGAGAGGGTGGGTAATCTGTAAGGGGTGATGATCTATGAGGGGGTGCAGGGAGAGGGTGGGGGATCTGTAAGGGGTGATGATCTATGAGGGGGTGCAGGGAGAGGGTGCATGATCTGTAAGGGGTGATGATCTATGAGGGGGTGCAGGGAGAGGGTGGGTGATATGTATGGGGTGATGATCTATGAGGGGGTGCAGGGAGAGGGTGGGGGATCTGTAAGGGGTGATGATCTATGAGGGGGTTCAGGGTGAGGGTGGGTGAACTTTAAGGGGTGATGATCTATGAGGGGGTGCAGGGAGAGGGTGGGTGATCTGTAAGGGGTGATGGTCTATGAGGGGGTGCAGGGAGAGGGTGGGTGATCAGTAAGGGGTAACTATCTATGAGGGGGTTCGGGGAGAGGGTCGGTGATCTGTAAGGGGTGATGATCAATGAGGGGGTGCAGGGAGGGGGTGGGGGATCTGTAAGGGGTGATGATCTATGAGGGGGTTCAGGGTGAGGGTGGGTGAACTTTAAGGGGTGATGATCTATGAGGGGGTGCAGGGAGAGGGTGGGTGATCTGTAAGGGGTGATGGTCTATGAGGGGGTGCCGGGAGAGGGTGGGTGATCTGTAAGGGGTAATGATCTATGAGGGGGTTCGAGGAGAGGGTCGGTGATCTGTAAGGGGTGATGATCTATGAGGGGGTGCAGGGAGGGGATGGGTGATCTGTAAGGGGTGATGATCTATGAGGGGGTTCGGGGAGAGGGTCGGTGACCTGTAAGGGGTGATGATCTATGAGGGGGTGCAGGGAGGGGGTGGGTGATCTGTAAGGGGTGATGATCTATGAGGTGGTTCGGGGAGAGAGTCGGTGATCTGTAAGGGGTGATGATCTATGAGGGGGTGCAGGGGGAGGGTGGGGGATCTGTAAGGGGTGATGATCTATGAGGGGTGCAGGGAGAGGGTGGGTGATCTGTAAGGGGTGATGACCTATGAGTTGGTGCAGGGAGAGAGTGGGTGATCTGTAAGGGGTGAGGATCTATGAGGGGTGCAGGGAGAGGGTGGGTGATCTGTAAGGGGTGATGTTTTATGAGGGGGTGCAGGGAGAGGGTGGGTAATCTGTAAGGGGTGATGATCTATGAGGGGGTGCAGGGAGAGGGTGGGGGATCTGTAAGGGGTGATGACCTATGAGTTGGTGCAGGGAGAGGGTGCGTGATCTGTAAGGGGTGATGATCTATGAGGGGGTGCAGGGAGGGGATGGGTGATCTGTAAGGGGTGATGATCTATGAGGGGGTTCGGGGAGAGGGTCGGTGACCTGTAAGGGGTGATGATCTATGAGGGGGTGCAGGGAGTGGGTGGGTGATCTGTAAGGGGTGATGATCTATGAGGGGGTGCAGGGAGAGGGTGGGTGATCTGTAAGGGGTGATGATCTATGAGGGGGTGCATGGAGAGTGTGGAGGATCTGTAAGGGGTGATGATCTATGAGGGGGGGCATGGAGAGTGTGGAGGATCTGTAAGGGGTGATGATCTATGAGGGGGTTCAGGGTGAGGGTGGGTGAACTTTAAGGGGTGATGATCTATGAGGGGGTGCAGGGAGAGGGTGGGTGATCTGTAAGGGGTGATGGTCTATGAGGGGGTGCAGGGAGAGGGTGGGTGATCTGTAAGGGGTAATGATCTATGAGGGGGTTCGAGGAGAGGGTCGGTGATCTGTAAGGGGTGATGATCTATGAGGGGGTGCAGGGAGGGGATGGGTGATCTGTAAGGGGTGATGATCTATGAGGGGGAGAGGGGAGAGGGTCGGTGACCTGTAAGGGGTGATGATCTATGAGGGGGTGCAGGGAGGGGGTGGGTGATCTGTAAGGGGTGATGATCTATGAGGTGGTTCGGGGAGAGAGTCGGTGATCTGTAAGGGGTGATGATCTATGAGGGGGTGCAGGGTGAGGGTGGGGGATCTGTAAGGGGTGATGATCTATGAGGGGGTGCAGGGAGAGGGTGGGTGATCTGTAAGGGGTGATGATCTATGAGGGGGTGCATGGAGAGTGTGGAGGATCTGTAAGGGGTGATGATCTATGAGGGGGGGCATGGGTTTATGGGTTCTTTCCATAGCTCAGGTAACCCTTACACATATAAGACGTGTTCTTCTCTGCAGTAAGACGTCTGGATCTCACACTAAGTGCCTTCGGGTAAATTCCATTCCCACAAAGGGCAGGAAAGTGTTTCCTGTTGGTTCAGACGATCCGCACAGGGGGAATCCATGACAAGCAAACCCGCAGCTAATTATAGCTCAGGAGACACGTAGAGCCCCCCACCCGCCCCCCCCACACACACACACACCGCCCGGGGGCTCTCTACACCCTAAACACACAACACCACTTCAGTTTGGAGCTGCAGGGTTCGTGTAGCCATGTGAACTAGGAAAATACGTGTAAATATTTACAGAGACATCGAAGAGCTTTGTGTACGATTGTAGGTGACCTCATGAGACAGAGATGGATTACTGACCGCATCAATGACAGGGTGTGTGGGGGACACTGACCACGTCCTCACTCTGGTCATAGGTGGGCTTGTGATTCATGATGATGGATTAGTCTGGAGACCCTTCTGGGGTGAGTGTGTTGGACAGGAGAACTAGCAATTTATTCTGTACAAAGGCTGATTGGTTTCCACTACATGAGCGCCATGGGCCTAAACTTTAATTATATAGTAGGTGTAAGAGGAAAGCTATGGCAAGTCTGAAAAAGCTAGTACAAAGTAAATATATTACGCTATCCGCTGGGATTCCCAGTAGTAACACATGGACGTGAGCGCCGGAGAGTTGTGATGTTGCACTGCAAGAGGATCCAATCAATTAATACTACAGGAAATGAAGCCAAACTGTTCACTGGAAGGTTTGATCATGAGGCTGAAACTCAAATATTTTGTCTATATTATGGGAAGACAGGATTCCCTAGAGAAGACGCTGATGCTGGGAAAGATTGTAGAAGGGAATGGATAGATGATGTAATTAAGTAATGAGCATGAGCTTGATGGAGCTAAGAGGGGCAGTGGCTCTTATCAGTCATCTTGTATGACCTTGGGTGGTCTGAGTGACCGCATCATCACAAACTCCATCCCAAGACTTCTACGGGCATGCTTAATCCCAGGATAATATGTATGCTTTTGAGAAGATTGCCACATCCTGGGGGGCACCTTCGTATCTTACCCAGCACCAAAGTTATGGCTTGAAGACGAAGGCGGTGTCTTAAATATGTCAGCAGATCCGAGCGATCATTCTGCTGCGCCACGCCTTGGATGCCCCACCTGACCATTGCTTGTGGTCCTGATCTGCCTGGACCTCTGCTGCAAACTGGGTCCCAGAATCCCCCCCCCAGGATAAGACCTCCTTATTTTCTAGAAATATTTAGCAGTTAATCATCAAGTTTAGTTTCCAAGGACCACGCAGAGAGACGGGACCACGCTGGCCCTTTAAGGTGGAAACAAGATGTGTCCAATTCAAGTAATCTCCCCCTATGATTTAATATAATTACCAGTTATAGAGGAATTTACACAAATACCGTGAAGTGTGGCGAATCTGTGATGACCTCATCAGTATATATAGTATTTGTTGCATTGTTTGCTAGCGATCGCTGTATTTTCCAGAGCGTCGCGTTTATTTACCACCCAGGTGTGTTTTCCATAGATCGCACTGCGCAGCCCGACTCGCGCCACCTGATAATGACAAATCTCTTTTATGCCTCTGTAATTATGCCTCTGTATGTGATGAGAACGCTTCTGTATGTGATGAGAACGTTTCTGTATGTGATGAGAGCGCTTCTGTATGTGATGAGAACACTTCTGTATGTGATGAGAACGCTTCTGTATGAGATGAGAACGCTTCTGTATGTGATGAGAACGCTTCTGTATGTGATGAGAGCGCTTCTGTATGTGATGAGAACACTTCTGTATGTGATGAGAACACTTCTGTATGAGATGAGAACACTTCTGTATGTGATGAGAGCACTTCTGTATGAGATGAGAACACTTCTGTATGTGATGAGAACGCTTCTGTATGTGATGAGAACGCTTCTGTATGAGATGAGAACACTTCTGTATGTGATGAGAACACTTCTGTATGTGATGAGAGCACTTCTGTATGTGATGAGAACACTTCTGTATGTGATGAGAACACTTCTGTATGAGATGAGAACACTTCTGTATGTGATGAGAGCGCTTCTGTATGTGATGAGAACACTTCTGTATGTGATGAGAACACTTCTGTATGTGATGAGAGCGCTTCTGTATGTGATGAGAACACTTCTGTATGAGATGAGAGCGCTTCTGTATGTGATGAGAGCGCTTCTGTATGTGATGAGAGCGCTTCTGTATGTGATGAGAACACTTCTGTATGAGATGAGAACACTTCTGTATGTGATGAGAGCGCTTCTGTATGTGATGAGAACACTTCTGTATGTGATGAGAACACTTCTGTATGAGATGAGAACACTTCTGTATGTGATGAGAACACTTCTGTATGAGATGAGAGCGCTTCTGTATGAGATGAGAACACTTCTGTATGTGATGAGAACACTTCTGTATGTGATGAGAACGCTTCTGTATGAGATGAGAACACTTCTGTATGTGATGAGAGCACTTCTGTATGAGATGAGAACACTTCTGTATGAGATGAGAACACTTCTGTATGAGATGAGAACGCTTCTGTATGTGATGAGAACACTTCTGTATGTGATGAGAGCGCTTCTGTATGAGATGAGAACACTTCTGTATGAGATGAGAACACTTCTGTATGAGATGAGAACACTTCTGTATGAGATGAGAACACTTCTGTATGTGATGAGAGCACTTCTGTATGTGATGAGAGCGCTTCTGTATGTGATGAGAACACTTCTGTATGAGATGAGAACGCTTCTGTATGAGATGAGAACACTTCTGTATGTGATGAGAGCGCTTCTGTATGTGATGAGAGCGCTTCTGTATGTGATGAGAACACTTCTGTATGAGATGAGAACGCTTCTGTATGAGATGAGAACACTTCTGTATGAGATGAGAACGCTTCTGTATGTGATGAGAACGCTTCTGTATGAGATGAGAACACTTCTGTATGAGATGAGAACACTTCTGTATGTGATGAGAACGCTTCTGTATGTGATGAGAACGCTTCTGTATGAGATGAGAACACTTCTGTATGAGATGAGAACACTTCTGTATGTGATGAGAACACTTCTGTATGTGATGAGAACGCTTCTGTATGTGATGAGAACACTTCTGTATGAGATGAGAACACTTCTGTATGTGATGAGAACACTTCTGTATGTGATGAGAGCGCTTCTGTATGTGATGAGAACACTTCTGTATGAGATGAGAACACTTCTGTATGTGATGAGAACACTTCTGTATGTGATGAGAACGCTTCTGTATGTGATGAGAACACTTCTGTATGTGATGAGAACGCTTCTGTATGTGATGAGAGCGCTTCTGTATGTGATGAGAACACTTCTGTATGTGATGAGAACACTTCTGTATGTGATGAGAACACTTCTGTATGTGATGAGAACGCTTCTGTATGAGATGAGAACACTTCTGTATGTGATGAGAACGCTTCTGTATGAGATGAGAGCGCTTCTGTATGTGATGAGAACACTTCTGTATGTGATGAGAACGCTTCTGTATGAGATGAGAGCGCTTCTGTATGAGATGAGAGCGCTTCTGTATGAGATGAGAGCGCTTCTGTATGAGATGAGAACACTTCTGTATGAGATGAGAACACTTCTGTATGAGATGAGAGCGCTTCTGTATGTGATGAGAACACTTCTGTATGTGATGAGAACACTTCTGTATGAGATGAGAGCGCTTCTGTATGAGATGAGAGCGCTTCTGTATGTGATGAGAACGCTTCTGTATGAGATGAGAGCGCTTCTGTATGTGATGAGAACACTTCTGTATGTGATGAGAACGCTTCTGTATGAGATGAGAACACTTCTGTATGAGATGAGAACACTTCTGTATGTGATGAGAACACTTCTGTATGAGATGAGAACACTTCTGTATGTGATGAGAACGCTTCTGTATGTGATGAGAACACTTCTGTATGTGATGAGAACACTTCTGTATGAGATGAGAACACTTCTGTATGTGATGAGAACACTTCTGTATGTGATGAGAACACTTCTGTATGTGATGAGAACACTTCTGTATGAGATGAGAACACTTCTGTATGAGATGAGAACACTTCTGTATGAGATGAGAACGCTTCTGTATGAGATGAGAACGCTTCTGTATGTGATGAGAACACTTCTGTATGAGATGAGAACACTTCTGTATGTGATGAGAACGCTTCTGTATGAGATGAGAGCGCTTCTGTATGTGATGAGAACACTTCTGTATGAGATGAGAACACTTCTGTATGTGATGAGAACACTTCTGTATGTGATGAGAACACTTCTGTATGTGATGAGAACACTTCTGTATGAGATGAGAACACTTCTGTATGAGATGAGAACACTTCTGTATGAGATGAGAACGCTTCTGTATGTGATGAGAACACTTCTGTATGTGATGAGAACACTTCTGTATGTGATGAGAACACTTCTGTATGAGATGAGAACACTTCTGTATGAGATGAGAACGCTTCTGTATGTGATGAGAACACTTCTGTATGTGATGAGAACACTTCTGTATGTGATGAGAACACTTCTGTATGTGATGAGAACACTTCTGTATGAGATGAGAACACTTCTGTATGAGATGAGAACGCTTCTGTATGAGATGAGAGCGCTTCTGTATGAGATGAGAACACTTCTGTATGAGATGAGAACACTTCTGTATGTGATGAGAACGCTTCTGTATGAGATGAGAGCGCTTCTGTATGTGATGAGAACACTTCTGTATGTGATGAGAACGCTTCTGTATGAGATGAGAGCGCTTCTGTATGAGATGAGAACGCTTCTGTATGAGATGAGAACACTTCTGTATGAGATGAGAACACTTCTGTATGAGATGAGAACGCTTCTGTATGTGATGAGAACGCTTCTGTATGAGATGAGAGCGCTTCTGTATGAGATGAGAGCGCTTCTGTATGAGATGAGAACACTTCTGTATGAGATGAGAACACTTCTGTATGTGATGAGAACGCTTCTGTATGAGATGAGAGCGCTTCTGTATGTGATGAGAACACTTCTGTATGTGATGAGAACGCTTCTGTATGAGATGAGAGCGCTTCTGTATGAGATGAGAACGCTTCTGTATGAGATGAGAACACTTCTGTATGAGATGAGAACACTTCTGTATGAGATGAGAACGCTTCTGTATGTGATGAGAACGCTTCTGTATGAGATGAGAACACTTCTGTATGTGATGAGAACACTTCTGTATGAGATGAGAACGCTTCTGTATGTGATGAGAACGCTTCTGTATGAGATGAGAACACTTCTGTATGAGATGAGAACACTTCTGTATGAGATGAGAACACTTCTGTATGAGATGAGAACACTTCTGTATGAGATGAGAGCACTTCTGTATGAGATGAGAACACTTCTGTATGTGATGAGAACGCTTCTGTATGAGATGAGAACGCTTCTGTATGAGATGAGAGCGCTTCTGTATGTGATGAGAACACTTCTGTATGAGATGAGAACGCTTCTGTATGAGATGAGAACACTTCTGTATGAGATGAGAACACTTCTGTATGAGATGAGAACGCTTCTGTATGAGATGAGAACACTTCTGTATGTGATGAGAACACTTCTGTATGAGATGAGAACACTTCTGTATGTGATGAGAACACTTCTGTATGTGATGAGAACACTTCTGTATGTGATGAGAACACTTCTGTATGAGATGAGAACACTTCTGTATGTGATGAGAACACTTCTGTATGAGATGAGAACACTTCTGTATGTGATGAGAGCACTTCTGTATGTGATGAGAACGCTTCTGTATGTGATGAGAACACTTCTGTATGAGATGAGAACACTTCTGTATGTGATGAGAACACTTCTGTATGTGATGAGAACACTTCTGTATGAGATGAGAACACTTCTGTATGTGATGAGAACACTTCTGTATGAGATGAGAACACTTCTGTATGTGATGAGAACACTTCTGTATGTGATGAGAACACTTCTGTATGTGATGAGAACGCTTCTGTATGTGATGAGAACACTTCTGTATGAGATGAGAACACTTCTGTATGAGATGAGAACACTTCTGTATGAGATGAGAACACTTCTGTATGTGATGAGAACACTTCTGTATGTGATGAGAACGCTTCTGTATGAGATGAGAACACTTCTGTATGAGATGAGAACACTTCTGTATGTGATGAGAACACTTCTGTATGAGATGAGAACACTTCTGTATGTGATGAGAACACTTCTGTATGTGATGAGAGCGCTTCTGTATGTGATGAGAACACTTCTGTATGAGATGAGAACACTTCTGTATGTGATGAGAACACTTCTGTATGAGATGAGAACACTTCTGTATGAGATGAGAACACTTCTGTATGTGATGAGAACACTTCTGTATGTGATGAGAACGCTTCTGTATGAGATGAGAACACTTCTGTATGAGATGAGAACACTTCTGTATGTGATGAGAACGCTTCTGTATGAGATGAGAGCGCTTCTGTATGTGATGAGAACACTTCTGTATGAGATGAGAACGCTTCTGTATGAGATGAGAACACTTCTGTATGTGATGAGAGCACTTCTGTATGAGATGAGAACACTTCTGTATGTGATGAGAACACTTCTGTATGTGATGAGAACGCTTCTGTATGTGATGAGAACGCTTCTGTATGTGATGAGAGCACTTCTGTATGAGATGAGAACGCTTCTGTATGTGATGAGAACGCTTCTGTATGTGATGAGAACACTTCTGTATGTGATGAGAGCACTTCTGTATGAGATGAGAACACTTCTGTATGAGATGAGAACACTTCTGTATGTGATGAGAGCACTTCTGTATGAGATGAGAACACTTCTGTATGAGATGAGAGCGCTTCTGTATGAGATGAGAACACTTCTGTATGTGATGAGAACACTTCTGTATGAGATGAGAACACTTCTGTATGAGATGAGAACGCTTCTGTATGTGATGAGAACGCTTCTGTATGTGATGAGAACACTTCTGTATGTGATGAGAGCACTTCTGTATGAGATGAGAACACTTCTGTATGAGATGAGAACGCTTCTGTATGAGATGAGAGCGCTTCTGTATGTGATGAGAACACTTCTGTATGTGATGAGAACGCTTCTGTATGTGATGAGAACACTTCTATATGAGATGAGATACACTTCCTGTATGAGAATGAGAGCGCATTCTGTATGAGATATAGAACACTTCTGTATGTGATGAGAATCACTTCTGTATGTCGATGAGAACCACTTCCTGTATGTGATGAGAACCTTCTGTATTGAGATGAGAACGCTTCTGTATGTGATGATAGAACGCTTCTGTATGTGATGAGAAGCGGCCTCTGTATGAGATGAGATCACTTCTGTATGTGATGAGAACACTTCTGTATGTGATGAGTACACTTCCTGTATGTGATGAGAACGCTTCTGTACGTGATGAGAACGCTTCTGTGATCTGATGAAGACTGACATCTGTATATGTGAGTGAGAGCGCTTCTGTGTATGTGATGAGAACACTCCTGTATGAGACTGGTGTGAGAGCACTTTCCGTATGTGATGAGAACACTTCTGGCACTGTGATGAGAACAGCTTCTGTATGTGCTGATGAACACTTGCTAGTATGAGATGAAGAAGCACTTCTGTATGTTGATGCTGAACACTTCTGTATGAGATGATGAACAGCTTCTGTATGAGATGAGAAGCCCTTCAGTATGTTGATGATGAAGCACGTCGTATGTATTCTGATGTAGAACCTTCTGTACATGAGATTGAGAAGCAGCTTCTGTATGAGATGAGAATCACTTCTGTATGTGTATGAGAAACCTCTGAGTGAGGATGAGAGCGCGTTCTGTATGTGATGAGAACACTTCCTGTATGAGATAGTAGAACGCTTCTGTATGAGAATGAGAGACAGCATTCTGTATGTGATGACGAACAGCTTCTGTATGAGATGAGAACACTACTGTATGTGATTGAGAACACATCAGGTATGTTGATAGGAAACTTCTGTATGTGATGAGAAGCGCTTCTGTATGTGATGAGACACTTCTGTATGAGATGTAGAACATCTTCTGTATGTGATGAGAAGCGCTCTGGTATGTGATGAGACACTTCTGTATGTGATGAGAACACTTCTGTATGAGATGATGAGCGCTTCTGTATGAGATGAGAAACACTTCTGTATGAGATGAGAGCGCTTCTGTATGAGATGAGAACACTTCTGTATGTGATGAGATACAACACTTCTGTATGTGATGATAACACTTCTGTATGTGATAGAGTAACACTTCTGTATGAGATGAGAAACGCTTCTGTATGAGAATGAGAAACACTTCTGTATGAGATGAGAACACTTCTGTATGAGCATGAGAACACTTCTGTATGTGATGAGAACACTTCTGTATGAGAATGAGAACACTTCTGTATGAGATGAGAACACTTCTGTATGTGATGAGAAACACTTCTGTATGAGATGAGAACACTTCTGTATGTGGATGAGAGCGCTTCTGTATGAGATGAGAACACTTCTGTATGAGATGAGAACACTTCTGTATGAGATAGAGGAACACTCTCTGTATGAGATGAGAGCGCTTCTGTATGAGATGAGAACACTTTCTGTATGTGATGAGAACACTTCTGTATGTGATGAGAACACTTCTGTATGTGATGAGAGCGCTTCTGTATGAGATGAGAACACTTCTGTATGAGATGAGAACACTTCTGTATGAGATGAGAACACTTCTGTATGTGATGAGAACACTTCTGTATGTGATGAGAACACTTCTGTATGAGATGAGAACACTTCTGTATGAGATGAGAACGCTTCTGTATGAGATGAGAACGCTTCTGTATGAGATGAGAACACTTCTGTATGTGATGAGAACACTTCTGTATGAGATGAGAGCACTTCTGTATGAGATGAGAACACTTCTGTATGTGATGAGAACACTTCTGTATGAGATGAGAACACTTCTGTATGTGATGAGAGCGCTCTGTATGAGATGAGAACACTTCTGTATGAGATGAGAACACTTCTGTATGTGATGAGAACACTTCTGTATGAGATGAGAGCACTTCTGTATGTGATGAGAACACTTCTGTATGAGATGAGAACACTTCTGTATGAGATGAGAACACTTCTGTATGAGATGAGAACACTTCTGTATGAGATGAGAACACTTCTGTATGAGATGAGAACACTTCTGTATGTGATGAGAACACTTCTTATGAGATGAGAACACTTCTGTATGAGATGAGAACACTTCTGTATGAGATGAAACACTCTGTATGTGATGAGAACGCTTCTGTATGTGATGAGAGCGCTTACTGTATGTGATGGAGAAACACTTCTGTATGTGATGAGAACACTTCTGTATATGATGAGAACACTTCTGTATGAGATGAGAACACTTCTGTATGAGAAGAGCGCTTCTGTAGTGATGAGAACACTTCTATGAGATGAGAACACTCTGTATGAGATGAGAGCGCTTCTGTATGAGATGAGAACACTTCTGTATGTGATGAAACACTGTATGAGATGAGAACACACTGTATGAGATGAGAACACTTCTGTATGTGAATGAGAACGCTTCTGTATGAGATGAGAACACTTCTGTATGAGATGAGAGCACTTTGTATGAGATGAGAACACTTCTGTATGTGATGAGAGCGCTTCTGAATGAGATTGAGAACACTTCTGTATGTGATGAGAACAGCTTCGCTGTATGTGATGAGAAACGAACTTGCAGTATGAGATGAGAGCGCTTCTGTATGAGATGAGAACACTTCTGTATGAGATGAGAACGCTTCTGTATGTGATGAGAACACTTCTGTATGTGATGAGAACACTTCTGTATGAGATGAGAACACTTCTGTATGAGATGACGAACACTTCTGTATGAGATGAGAACACTTCTGTATAGAGATGAGAACACTTCTGTATTGTGATGAGAACACTTTCTGTATGTGATTGATGAGAGCGCTTCTGTATGAGAAGTGAGAACACTTCTGTATGTGATGAGAGCGCTTCTGTATGAGATGAGAACACTTCTGAATGAGAGTGAGAAGCACTTCTGATGTGTTGAGTGCGAGCGCTTCGTGTATGAGATGAGAACACTTCTGTATGTGATGAGAGCGCTTCTGTATGAGATGAGAACTCTCTTCTGTATGAGATGAGAACACTTCTGTATGAGATGAGAACGCTTTCTGTATGTGATGAGAACACTTCTGTTATGAGAACACTCTGTATGAGATGAGAGCACTTCTGTATGTGATGAGAGCGCTTCTGTATGAGATGAGAACACTTCTGTATGAGATGAGAACACATCTGTATGTGATGAGAACACTTCGTTATGAGATGAGAACGCTTCTGTATGTGATGAGAACACTTCTGTATGAGATGAGAACACTTCTGTATGAGATGAGAACGCTTCTTATGTGATGAGACACTTCTGTATGAGATGAGAACACTTCTGTATGAGATGAGAAACACTTCTGTATGAGATGAGAACACTTCTGTATTGATGAGAACACTCTGTATGTGATGAGAACACTTCTGTATGAGATGAGAACACTTCTGTATGAGATGAGAACACTTCTGTATGTGATGAGAACACTTCTGTATGAGATGAGAACACTTCTGTATGTGATGAGAGCACTTCTGTATGAGATGAGAACACTTCTGTATGTGATGAGAACACTTCTGTATGAGATGAGAACACATTCTGTATGAGAATGAGAACACTTTCTGTATGAGATGAGAACACTTCTGTATGAGATGAGAACACTTCTGTATGAGATGAGAACACTTCTGTATGAGATGAGAACGCTTCTGTATGTGATGAGAACACTTCTGTATGAGATGAGAACACTTCTGTATGTGATGAGAGCACTTCTGTATGTGATGAGAGCGCTTCTGTATGTGATGAGAACGCTTCTGTATGAGATGAGAGCGCTTCTGTATGAGATGAGAACACTTCTGTATGAGATGAGAACACTTCTGTATGAGATGAGAACACTTCTGTATGAGATGAGAACACTTCTGTATGAGATGAGAACACTTCTGTATGAGATGAGAACACTTCTGTATGAGATGAGAACGCTTCTGTATGTGATGAGAACACTTCTGTATGAGATGAGAACACTTCTGTATGTGATGAGAGCGCTTCTGTATGAGATGAGAACACTTCTGTATGAGATGAGAACACTTCTGTATGAGATGAGAACACTTCTGTATGAGATGAGAACACTTCTGTATGAGATGAGAACACTTCTGTATGTGATGAGAACACTTCTGTATGAGATGAGAGCGCTTCTGTATGAGATGGAGAACGCTTCTGTATGTGATGAGGAAGCAGCTTCTGTATGAGATGAGAACACTTCTGTATGAGATGAGAACCACTTCTGTATGAGATGAGAACACTTCTGTATGTGATGAGAAAACTTCTGTATGAGATGAGAACACTTCGTATGAGATGAGAACACTTCTGTATGAGATGAGAACACTTCTGTATGTGATGAGAACACTTCTGTATGTGATGAGAACACTTCTGTATGTGATGAGAACACTTCTGTATGAGATGAGAACACTTCTGTATGTGATGAGAACACTTCTGTATGAGATGAGAACACTTCTGTATGAGATGAGAACACTTCTGTATGAGATGAGAACACTTCTGTATGAGATGAGAACACTTCTGTATGTGATGAGAACACTTCTGTATGTGATGAGAACGCTTCTGTATGAGATGAGAACACTTCTGTATGAGATGATAACACTTCTGTATGAGATGAGAACACTTCTGTATGTGATGAGAACACTTCTGTATGTGATGAGAACGCTTCTGTATGAGATGAGAACACTTCTGTATGAGATGAGAACACTTCTGTATGAGATGAGAGCGCTTCTGTATGTGATGAGAACGCTTCTGTATGTGATGAGAACACTTCTGTATGAGATGAGAACACTTCTGTATGTGATGAGAACACTTCTGTATGAGATGAGAACGCTTCTGTATGTGATGAGAACACTTCTGTATGTGATGAGAGCGCTTCTGTATGAGATGAGAACGCTTCTGTATGTGATGAGAACACTTCTGTATGAGATGAGAACGCTTCTGTATGTGATGAGAACGCTTCTGTATGAGATGAGAGCGCTTCTGTATGAGATGAGAACACTTCTGTATGAGATGAGAGCGCTTCTGTATGAGATGAGAACGCTTCTGTATGAGATGAGAACACTTCTGTATGAGATGAGAACACTTCTGTATGTGATGAGAACGCTTCTGTATGTGATGAGAACACTTCTGTATGAGATGAGAACGCTTCTGTATGTGATGAGAACACTTCTGTATGTGATGAGAACACTTTGTATGTGGATGAGAACGCTTCTGTATTTGATGAGAACACTTCTGTATGAGATGAGAACGCTTCTGTATGTGATGAGAACAGCTCTTCTGTATGTGATGAGAACGCTTCTGTATGTGATGAGAAACACTTCTGTTAATGAGATGAGAACGCTTCTGTATGTGATGAGAACACTTCTGTATGTGATGAGAACACTTCTGTATGAGTATTGAGAACACTTCTGTATGAGATGAGAACAGCTTCTGTATGAGATGAGAGCACTTCTGTATGAGATGAGAACAGCTTCTGTATTGAGATTGAGAACACTTCTGTATGAGATGAGAACACTTCTGTATGAGATGAGAACACTTCTGTATGAGATGAGAACACTTCTGTATGTGATGAGAACACTTCTGTATGAGATGAGAACACTTCTGTATGAGATGAGAGCGCTTCTGTATGAGATGAGAGCGCTTCTGTATGAGATGAGAACGCTTCTGTATCAGATGAGAGCGCTTCTGTATGAGATGAGAACACTTCTGTATGTGATGAGAACACTTCTGTATGTGATGAGAGCGCTTCTGTATGAGATGAGAACACTTCTGTATGAGATGAGAACACTTCTGTATGTGATGAGAACACTTCTGTATGAGATGAGAACACTTCTGTATGTGATGAGAACACTTCTGTATGAGATGAGAACACTTCTGTATGAGATGAGAGCGCTTCTGTATGTGATGAGAACGCTTCTGTATGTGATGAGAGCGCTTCTGTATGAGATGAGAGCGCTTCTGTATGTGATGAGAACACTTCTGTATGTGATGAGAACACTTCTGTATGTGATGAGAGCGCTTCTGTATGAGATGAGAGCGCTTCTGTATGTGATGAGAACACTTCTGTATGTGATGAGAACACTTCTGTATGTGATGAGAACGCTTCTGTATGTGATGAGAACGCTTCTGTATGTGATGAGAGCGCTTCTGTATGTGATGAGAACACTTCTGTATGAGATGAGAACACTTCTGTATGTGATGAGAACGCTTCTGTATGTGATGAGAGCGCTTCTGTATGTGATGAGAACACTTCTGTATGTGATGAGAACACTTCTGTATGAGATGAGAACACTTCTGTATGTGATGAGAACGCTTCTGTATGAGATGAGAACACTTCTGTATGTGATGAGAACGCTTCTGTGTATGAGATGAGAGCGCTTCTGTATGTGATGAGAACACTTCTGTATGAGATGAGAGCGCTTCTGTATGAGATGAGAGCGCTTCTGTATGAGATGAGAACACTTCTGTATGAGATGAGAACACTTCTGTATGTGATGAGAACGCTTCTGTATGAGATGAGAGCGCTTCTGTATGAGATGAGAGCGCTTCTGTATGTGATGAGAGCGCTTCTGTATGTGATGAGAACGCTTCTGTATGTGATGAGAGCGCTTCTGTATGTGATGAGAACGCTTCTGTATGAGATGAGAACGCTTCTGTATGAGATGAGAACGCTTCTGTATGAGATGAGAACACTTCTGTATGTGATGAGAACACTTCTGTATGAGATGAGAACGCTTCTGTATGAGATGAGAACACTTCTGTATGAGATGAGAACACTTCTGTATGAGATGAGAACACTTCTGTATGTGATGAGAACACTTCTGTATGAGATGAGAGCGCTTCTGTATGAGATGAGAACACTTCTGTATGAGATGAGAACACTTCTGTATGAGATGAGAACGCTTCTGTATGAGATGAGAACACTTCTGTATGAGATGAGAACACTTCTGTATGTGATGAGAACACTTCTGTATGTGATGAGAACACTTCTGTATGTGATGAGAGCGCTTCTGTATGAGATGAGAGCGCTTCTGTATGTGATGAGAGCGCTTCTGTATGAGATGAAACACATCTGTATGTAGATGAGAAACACTTCTGTATGGTGAATGAGAGCGCATCTGTATGTATGAAGAACAACTTCAGTATGAGAGAGACGGGAACACTTCATGAAGTGTGATGGCGCAGCACGGTCTGTATGTTGAAGGAGAACACTTCAGGATGTGATGAACGTGCTTCTGTATGTGGATGAGAACACTTCGTAGAGAGAGAACGACTTCTGTATGGAGGATGAGAAGCGCTTCTGTATGAGATGAGAACACTTCTGTATGTATGAGACACTTCTGCAGTATGAGATGAGAACGCTACTGTATGTGTATGAGAGCGCTTCTGTATGAGATGACGAGCCAGCGTCTGTATGTGATGAGAGCGCTTCTTGTATGTGATGAGATACCTTCTGTATGTGATGAGAACACTTCTGTATGTGATTAGAGAACACTTACTGTATGATGACATAAGCGCACAGCATCTTGTATGTGATGAGAACCATTCTGTATGAGATGAGAACACTTCTGTATGAGACATGAGAACACTTTCGCGTCATGAGATGACGAACGCTTCATCGTATGTGATGAGAGCGCTTCTGTATGTGATGAGAGCGCTTCTGTATGAGATGAGAACAGCTTCTGTATGAGATGAGAACACTTCTGTTAGAGATGAGAGCGCTTCTGTATGTGAGAGAACACTTCTGTACTGTGCATGAGAACACTTCTGTATGTGATGAGAACGCTTCTGTATGAGATGAGAACACGTTCTGTATGAGATTGGACGTGAACAGCTTCTGTATGTGATGAGGCGCTTCTGTATGTGATGAGAAACACTTCTGTATGTGATGAGAGCCACTTCTGTATGAGATGAGAGCGCTTTCTGTATGTGATGATAGACCCATTCTGTATGAGATGAGAACACTTCTGTATGTGATGAGAACACTTCTGTATGAGATGAGAACACTTCTGTATGTGATGAGAACGCTTCTGTATGTGATGAGAGCGCTTCTGTATGTGATGAGAACACTTCTGTATGTGATGAGAACACTTCTGTATGAGATGAGAACAATCTGTATGAGATGAGCACACTTCTGGTATTGAGATGAGAACACTTCTGTATGTGATGAGAACACTTCTGTATGACGATGAGAACGCTTTCTGTATGTGCTGAGAGCGCTTTCTGACTATGTGATGAGAAACACTTCTGTATGAAGATGGACGAACCGTTCTGTATGAGATGAGACAGGCTTCTGTATTGAGATGAGAAGCAGCTTCTGTATGTGATGAGAAGCAGCTTCTGTATGTGATGAAGAACACTTCTGTATGTGATGAGAACACTTCTGTATGTGAAGGAGAACAGCTTCTGTATGTGATGAGAGCACTTCTGTATAGACATGAGAGCGCTATCTGTATGTGATAGACACGTCTGTATGAGAATGCGAGAACACATTCTGGTATGTGATGAGAACACTTCGTGCTATGAGATGGAGAACTCAGCTTCTGTATTGTGATGTAGGAAACTGCTTCTGGATGTGATGAGAGCGCTTCTTTATAGAGCATGAGCAAAAAACTTCTGTATGTGATGAAATTCTGTTGTGATGAGCAGCTTCTTGTATGAGATGAGAACACTTCTGTATGTGATGAGAACACTTCTGTATGTGATGAGAACACTTCTGTATGATGAGAAAACTTCTGTATGAGATGAGAACCTTCTGTATTGTGATGAGAGCGCTTCTGTATGTGATGAGAACACTTCTGTATGAGATGAGAAACGACTTCTGTATGAGATGAGAACACTTCTGTATGAGATGAGAACACTGTCTGTATGTGATGAGACACTTCTGTATGTGATGAGAACGCTTCTGTATGAGATGAGAACACTTCTGTATGAGATGAGAACACTTCTGTATGTGTGAGAACACATCTGTATGAGATGAGAACTACTTCTGTATGAGATGAGAACACTCGACTGTATCTGCTGATGAGAAACAACTTCTGTATGAGATTAGAGCGCGTCTGTATGAGATGAGAGATACACTTCTGTATGGGGTGAGTATAACATCCTACTGTATGGTTGATGAGGAAGCAGCTTCTGTGATGAGATGAAGAACACTTTGCTGTATAGGTTGATTAGGATCAGCGTCTGTATGTGATGAGAGCGCGCTTCTGTATGAAGATGAGAAGCTCTTCTGTAGTGAGATGAGAACACTTCTGTATGTGATGAGAAACGCATCTGTATGAGAGGATAGCGCTTCTGTATGAGATGAGAGCGGCTTCTGTAAGGTGATGAGAGCGCTTCTGTATGTGATGAGAACGCTTCTGTATGTGATGAGAGCGCTTCTGTATGTGATGAGATACGACTTCTGTATGTGATGAGAACACTTCTGTATGAGATGAGAAACGACTTCTGTATGGAGATGAGAACACTTCTGTATGAGATGAGAACACTTCGTGTATGAGATGAAGAACACTTCTGTATGTAGATGAGAACACTTCTGTATGAGATGAGAACGCTTCTGTATGAGATGAGAACAGCTTCTGTATGAGATGAGAACACTTCTGTATGAGATGAGAACACTTCTGTATGAGATGAGAACGCTTCTGTATGAGATGAGAACACTTCTGTATGAGATGAGAACACTTCTGTATGAGATGAGAACACTTCTGTATGTGATGAGAGCGCTTCTGTATGAGATGAGAGCGCTTCTGTATGTGATGAGAGCGCTTCTGTATGAGATGAGAACACTTCTGTATGAGATGAGAACACTTCTGTATGTGATGAGAGCGCTTCTGTATGTGATGAGAACACTTCTGTATGAGATGAGAACACTTCTGTATGTGATGAGAACGCTTCTGTATGAGATGAGAACACTTCTGTATGTGATGAGAACACTTCTGTATGAGATGAGAACGCTTCTGTATGTGATGAGAGCGCTTCTGTATGAGATGAGAACACTTCTGTATGTGATGAGAGCGCTTCTGTATGTGATGAGAACGCTTCTGTATGTGATGAGAACACTTCTGTATGTGATGAGAACACTTCTGTATGAGATGAGAACACTTCTGTATGTGATGAGAGCGCTTCTGTATGAGATGAGAACACTTCTGTATGAGATGAGAACACTTCTGTATGAGATGAGAACGCTTCTGTATGTGATGAGAGCGCTTCTGTATGTGATGAGAGCGCTTCTGTATGTGATGAGAACACTTCTGTATGAGATGAGAACACTTCTGTATGAGATGAGAACACTTCTGTATGAGATGAGAGCGCTTCTGTATGTGATGAGAACACTTCTGTATGTGATGAGAACACTTCTGTATGAGATGAGAGCGCTTCTGTATGTGATGAGAACACTTCTGTATGTGATGAGAACACTTCTGTATGTGATGAGAGCGCTTCTGTATGAGATGAGAACACTTCTGTATGAGATGAGAACACTTCTGTATGTGATGAGAGCGCTTCTGTATGTGATGAGAACACTTCTGTATGTGATGAGAGCACTTCTGTATGAGATGAGAGCGCTTCTGTATGTGATGAGAACACTTCTGTATGAGATGAGAACACTTCTGTATGTGATGAGAACACTTCTGTATGAGATGAGAACACTTCTGTATGTGATGAGAACGCTTCTGTATGTGATGAGAGCGCTTCTGTATGAGATGAGAACACTTCTGTATGTGATGAGAACACTTCTGTATGAGATGAGAACACTTCTGTATGAGATGAGAACACTTCTGTATGTGATGAGAACACTTCTGTATGTGATGAGAACACTTCTGTATGAGATGAGAACGCTTCTGTATGTGATGAGAGCGCTTCTGTATGTGATGAGAACACTTCTGTATGAGATGAGAACACTTCTGTATGAGATGAGAACACTTCTGTATGAGATGAGAACACTTCTGTATGTGATGAGAACACTTCTGTATGTGATGAGAACACTTCTGTATGTGATGAGAACACTTCTGTATGAGATGAGAACACTTCTGTATGTGATGAGAACACTTCTGTATGAGATGAGAACACTTCTGTATGAGATGAGAACACTTCTGTATGAGATGAGAACACTTCTGTATGTGATGAGAACACTTCTGTATGAGATGAGAGCGCTTCTGTATGTGATGAGAACACTTCTGTATGTGATGAGAACACTTCTGTATGTGATGAGAACACTTCTGTATGAGATGAGAACACTTCTGTATGTGATGAGAACACTTCTGTATGTGATGAGAGCACTTCTGTATGAGATGAGAGCGCTTCTGTATGTGATGAGAACACTTCTGTATGAGATGAGAACACTTCTGTATGAGATGAGAACACTTCTGTATGTGATGAGAACACTTCTGTATGAGATGAGAACACTTCTGTATGTGATGAGAACGCTTCTGTATGTGATGAGAGCGCTTCTGTATGAGATGAGAACACTTCTGTATGTGATGAGAACACTTCTGTATGAGATGAGAACACTTCTGTATGAGATGAGAACACTTCTGTATGTGATGAGAACACTTCTGTATGTGATGAGAACACTTCTGTATGAGATGAGAACGCTTCTGTATGTGATGAGAGCGCTTCTGTATGTGATGAGAACACTTCTGTATGAGATGAGAACACTTCTGTATGAGATGAGAACACTTCTGTATGAGATGAGAACACTTCTGTATGTGATGAGAACACTTCTGTATGAGATGAGAACACTTCTGTATGAGATGAGAACACTTCTGTATGTGATGAGAACACTTCTGTATGAGATGAGAGCACTTCTGTATGTGATGAGAGCGCTTCTGTATGTGATGAGAGCGCTTCTGTATGAGATGAGAACACTTCTGTATGAGATGAGAACACTTCTGTATGAGATGAGAACACTTCTGTATGAGATGAGAACACTTCTGTATGAGATGATCTGATGTAGAGAACTTCTGTATGAGATGAGAGCGCTTCTGTATGTGATGAGAACACTTCTGTATGTGATGAGAGCGCTTCTGTATGAGATGAGAACACTTCTGTATGTGATGAGAACACTTCTGTATGTGATGAGAGCGCTTCTGTATGAGATGAGAACGCTTCTGTATGTGATGAGAACACTTCTGTATGTGATGAGAACACTTCTGTATGAGATGAGAGCGCTTCTGTATGAGATGAGAACACTTCTGTATGAGAGAGAAACACTTCTGTATGAGATGAGAACACTTCTGTATGTGATGAGAGCACTTCTGTATGTGATGAGAGCGCTTCTGTATGTGATGAGAGCGCTTCTGTATGAGATGAGAACACTTCTGTATGAGATGAGAACGCTTCTGTATGTGATGAGAAGCGCTTTGTATGTGATGAGAGCGCTTCTGTATGAGATGAGAACACTTCTGTATGAGATGAGACACTTCTGTATGAGATGAGAACACTTCTGTATGTGATGAGAACACTTCTGTATGAGATGAGAGCGCTTCTGTATGAGATGAGACGCTTCTGTATGTGATGAGAACGCTTCTGTATGTGATGTGAGCTTCTGTATGAGATGAGAACACTTCTGTATGTGATGAGAACACTTCTGTATGAGATGAGAACACTTCTGTATGTGATGAGAACGCTTCTGTATGTGATGAGAACACTTCTGTATGAGATGAGAACACTTCTGTATGTGATGAGAACACTTCTGTATGAGATGAGAACACTTCTGTATGAGATGAGAACACTTCTGTATGAGATGAGAACGCTTCTGTATGAGATGAGAACACTTCTGTATGAGATGAGAACATTCTGTATGTGATGAGAACGCTTCTGTATGAGATGAGAACGCTTCTGTATGTGATGAGAACACTTCTGTATGAGATGAGAACACTTCTGTATGAGATGAGAACACTTCTGTATGAGATGAGAACTTCTGATGAGATGAGAACACTTCTGTATGAGATGAGAACACTTCTGTATGTGATGAGAACACTTCTGTATGAGATGAGAACACTTCTGTATGAGTTGAGAACACTTCTGTATGAGATGAGAACGCTTCTGTATGTGATGAGAACACTTCTGTATGAGATGAGAACACTTCTGTATGTGATGAGAACGCTTCTGTATGTGATGAGAACGCTTCTGTATGTGATGAGAGCGCTTCTGTATGAGATGAGAAACGCTTCTGTAGTGAGATGAGACTTCTGTATGTGATGAGAACACTTCTGTATGAGATGAGAACACTTCTGTATGAG
>CM050168.1:2862937-2945205 GCA_027410445.1 Discoglossus pictus
TTCGCCCCTCTCTCTCTCTTTCTCCCCTCTCTCTCACTTCCTCTTTCTCTCTCGGTTCCTCACCCCTCTCTCCCCTCCTCTCTCCCCTCTCTCTCGGTTCCTCCCCCCTCTCTCCCCTCCTCTCTCCCCTCTCTCTCGGTTCCTCCCCCCTCTCTCCCCTCTCTCTCTCTTCCTCTTTCTCTCTTGGTTCCTCCCCATCCTCTTTCTCTCTCGGTTCCTCCCCCTCCTCTTTCTCTCTCGGTTCCTCACCCCACTCTCCCCTCTCCCCCCCTCTCTCCCCTCTCTCTCGGTTCCTCCCCCCTCTCTCCCCTCTCCCCCCCTCTCTCCCCCTCTCTCTCGGTTCCTCCCCCCTCTCTCCCCTCTCTCTCACTTCCTCTTTCTCTCTCGGTTCCTCCCCCTCCTCTTTCTCTCTCGGTTCCTCCCCCTCCTCTTTCTCTCTCGGTTCCTCCCCCTCCTCTTTCTCTCTCAGTTCCTCCCCCTCCTCTTTATCTCTCGTTCACCCATTATCAGCCACTTTATCATCGAGGGTTTTGATCCTTTACAAGTAAATCCTCGTTCTTTTGAATTCTGTGCTTTCTGGGTGTGTTTGCTTAGCTAGTTTTGCATTTGAGAGCAGTTACAGCAGCGACCGTCA
Source organism: Discoglossus pictus (assembly GCA_027410445.1). Lineage (NCBI taxonomy): Eukaryota > Metazoa > Chordata > Amphibia > Anura > Alytidae > Discoglossus > Discoglossus pictus. The sequence continues at coordinate 2,863,572 of CM050168.1, forward strand.
CAATCTAAGTGAATAATTAAACACAGCATTGGGCTCTGGGGCTGCATTTGGTCATGAGCAGCTCCCCCCACCCCCCCCCCCCCCCACACATGTATACCGCACTCCCACCACGAAAGGGTTAAACATGTGGTCCTTTTAATAATGACAGATTCAGAGAACTGATGAGGTGTAAGTACCCCCCCGCCGCACCCTACATGTCACCTTAATGTACATCCCTAACATTGGGCCACATCTACTACATGCCCCGGACGCGGTGATGTCTTGGAGCCCAATAACAGGAAAACCAAACAATTTGGTAAAACGTCTCAGCTTTATTCACTTTCTGACATTGTAGACACTGAAGCACTGACTGACCGCTCCACAGTGATCCAATGTATCAATAAATATTGTCCAATAAACACACACACAGCCCCTGGGCGGCTCCGGGAAGACTGTATAGTGATAATAAGCATTAAATAATCATGGAGTACATTGGAGCACAGAGGTTCCCAATATTCATTATTTTGTGTATAGGTGATAACAAATATTTTATCATTTGAATGTTCATTTTTTTAAAAATCACATTTTCCAACAATAAACATATATTGCATGTTTTACCTCTTTATTTCTGATCCACCCATGAAGGACCTAGTGATATCCCTTTTTAATGGCAAATCATTGCCAATAATTGCTACCATCTGGGGCTCTGAATGTCATATGAACAAAAAAAGGACTGGGCATGCTCAGGGCCCACTATACTACAGAAATAAAAAGAATATGAAATCAGCTCTGGGCCCCCGCCCCCAGAGGAGGGCCCCTGTGCATTGCACCGGTGTCCCCGATACTACAACATGAAGTCATCTTCTGTAAATAATCCCACTTTCCAGCATCTCTTAATCAACTTTATTTGTGAACCCAATGTAATCCTGCCCCATAGATATTACACGATGGACCATAGGTGATCGGGTCAGATATCACATATATGGATGAAGAAGGTTCACTTTGGCTACCACTTGCTTGCAGCCACTTATTGAGTACTGTTTGCCTCCCTTAGTGTAATAGTGTAGTTGTGCCGCCAGGTTCTCGATGTTACTGTTGTCCGGGTAGAAGCCCTCCCTTAGAAGTTCATCCAAAAAACAATTTACTATATGGCTTTTTTCCAGTAGGGTAAATGGGACAATTTCGGCAACGTCCCAGATGGAATGATGTTGCCTCAAAGTCGAGGTGACAATGTTGTGAAGCTGAACTTGTACATTTATGATGTCACTAGAAGCATTTTGGAGAACAAATTTGGTAATTTCATTCCCTCCGATATTACTGATCAATATATAGACAGCATTAAGATACTCATTACTCTGATTGACTCGGAAGTATCCTTTCAATGTATCCAAGAGAAGTGAAGACATCTGTTCCATTTCATCGATGATAAAGAATGGGATCTTCTCTTCCAACTCTGCCCTGGTTACCATGTTGGATATCATAGTGGAGAACTCCTCGTGGCATTGTACAACGTCCTTGTCTTGGGGGCAGTTATGCATCACATAATATTGAAGCACAAAATCACTTTCCATGACGGAACGGAAATGTTTGGCCAGTATTCTACCCATGTGGCTCTTACCAACTCCACTGGGACCATTCAACGAGATAACCAATGGTTTGTTATGGTAATGAGTGGCCAAGTAGTCCTTCAGTATGTCCATTATCCTCTCAATGGCAAAATTTTGTCCAAATACTTCTCGGTGCAAAGTCTTGTCCAACCCATCCAAGTCATACTTTTGGACATTGTCATCCAAATTTTCGATGGCGTTAAGGATCTGAAAACTAATAATTCCTATGAGCAATAAGAGGCATCGCTTTGCTTTACTCTTTTGCTCCACTGGAAGGTATTTTTTTCCGTTCCCTGGGAATAATACCGGCCGGGACTTCCTGGGTTTCTTCTTGCGCCGACTGTTACTTAATGACGCTTGTTCCACTGATGAAGAGTCAAAACTAAAAATGTCCGGCTTTTCATGGCTCAATGATTTAAAAAAAGTTCTGTCACCGGAACGTGGCCGACCAAGAGAATACGACCTTGAGGCCTCTAAGGTCCTTCCACCAGTCACATCCAACTGCAGGCGACCTTTCAGAGTCCGGATCCTTTTCTTTATTCTGAGGACTGCTCGGACTGGAGTCGAGACCAGCGAGATCTTATGTGGTGGGACAGGGTCTGCACGGCAAGCTTCATTGTCCTCCATGTTTTAGTTGTTTAGAGTCGCATTCAGGGGATTTCCAGAGATACCGAAGGTCAATGTTCTAGAAATGGAAAGAAAATCTGTTATTTAAAGGAAGGTATACCATTGAAAAATGCTTATTGCTACTAGCTTAGCACATATAGATCTAGTACTAATGTCACTCTATAGACCCCCAGTCAGATATAGAGAGGTACTAATGTCACTCTTTAGACCCCCAGTCAGATATAGAGAGGTACTATTGTCACTCTATAGACCCCCAGTCACATATAGAGAGGTACTAATGTCACTGTATAGACCCCCAGTCAGATATAGAGAGGTACTAATGTCACTGTATAGACCCCCAGTCAGATATAGAGAGATACTAATGTCACTCTATAGACCCAAGTCACATATAGAGAGGTACTAATGTCACTGTATAGTCCCCCAGTCAGATAGAGAGAGGTACTAATGTCACTCTATAGACACCTAGTCAGATATAGAGAGGTACTAATGTCACTCTATAGACCCCCAGTCAGATATAGAGAGGTACTAATGTCACCCTATAGACCCCAGTCACATATAGAGAGGTACTAATGTCACTCTATAGACCCCCAGTCAGATATAGAGAGGTACTAATGTCACTGTATAGACCCCCAGTCACATATAGAAAGGTACTAATGTCACTCTATAGATCCCCAGTCAGATATAGAGAGGTACTAATGTCACCCTATAGACCCCAGTCTCATATAGAGAGGTACTAATGTCACTCTATAGACTCCAGTCACAGATAGAGAGGTACTAATGTCACTGTATAGACCCCCAGTCAGATAGAGAGAGGTACTAATGTCACTCTATAGACCCCCAGCCACATATAGAGAGGTACTAATGTCACTCTATAGACACCTAGTCAGATATAGAGAGGTACTAATGTCACTCTATAGACCCCAGTCACATATAGAGAGGTACTAATGTCACTCTATAGACACCTAGTCAGATATAGAGAGGTACTAATGTCACTCTATAGACCCCAGTCACATATAGAGAGATACTAATGTCACTCTATAGACCCCAGTCACATATAGAGAGGTACTAATGTCACTCTATAGACCCCCAGTCAGATATAGAGATGTACTAATGTCCCCCTATAGACCCCAGTCACATATAGAGAGGTACTAATGTCACTCTATAGACCCCCAGTCAGATATAGAAAGGTACTAATGTCACTCTATAGACCCCCAGTCAGATATAGAGAGGTACTAATGTCACTCTATAGACCTCTAGTCAGATATAGAGAGGTACTAATGTCACTCTATAGACCCCCAGTCAGATATAGAGAGGTACTAATGTCACTGTATAGACCACAGTCACATATAGAGATGTACTAATGTCACTCTATAGACCACAGTCACATATAGAGATGTACTAATGTCACTCTATAGACCCCCAGTCAGGTATAGAGAGGTACTAATGTCACTCTATAGACCCCCAGTCACATACAGAGAGATACTAATGTCACTCTATAGACCGCAGTCACATATAGAGAGGTACTAATGTCACTCTATAGACCTCCAGTCAGATATAGAGAGGTACTAATGTCACTCTATAGACCTCCAGTCAGATATAGAGAGGTACTAATGTCACTCTATATAACCCCAGTGAGATATAGAGAGGTACTAATGTCACTCTATAGACCCCCAGTCACATATAGAGAGGTACTAATGTCACTCTATAGACCCCCAGTCAGATATAGAGAGGTACTAATGTCACTCTATAGACCCCCAGTCACATATAGAGAGGTACTAATGTCACTCTATAGACCCCCAGTCAGATATAGAGAGGTACTAATGTCACTCTATAGACCCCCAGTCACATATAGAGAGGTACTAATGTCACTCTATAGACCCCCAGTCAGATATAGAGAGGTACTAATGTCACTCTATAGACCCCCAGTCACATATAGAGAGTAGTGATGTCGCGAACATCAAATTTTCGGTTCGCGAACATCGGATCGAACTTCAATCAAATGTTCATGAACGGGCGAACCCGGCGAACCGCCATAGACTTCAATGGACAGGCGAATTTCAAAACCCACAGGGACTCTTTCTGGCCACAATAGTGATGGGAAAGTTGTTTTAAGGGGACTAACACCTGGACTGTGGCATGCCGGAGGGGGATCCATGGCAAAACTCCCACGGAAAATTACATAGTTGATGCAGAGTCTGGTTTTAAGCCATAAAGGGCATAAATCACCTAACATTCCTAAATTGTTTGGAATAACATGCTTTAAAACATCAGTTATCATGTTGTATCGATCAGGTAGTCTAAGGGTTACACCAGCTTCACAGTGACAGACCAAACTCCCCTTTTAATGCACCGCAAACAACCACAAACAGTCCATTTGCACAACCGCAAATTCCCCATTTGCACAAGGTTGGATACCAAGCTAGCCATGTCCCGTTCCTTGTCCTCACTGATGTCATTGAAGGTCTCTTCCTCCACCCAGCCACCAAGGGTCCCCGAAAGGTGACAACAAGCCCCCTGGGACGCCTGCTGTGTTTGGTCTTCCACCTCCTCAAAGCCACCTTCCTCCTCTGACTACTCTTCTTCAGACTCCTCTCTCTGCGTTGCCTCTCTCTGCGTTATTATAAGGTGTGTATTGATAAGTAGTACTATTCCTATCGGTTTAATCCCTGTTACGTCCACTATTAGGCGACGTGTATATGGCATTGATTTTTGGAACAGGGAGATGGAAAAAGATGCTTGGTCGGACCTCCTACTTCGAATTTGGGGCACTGCGCGTGCAATCTAAGGTGCCACCAGATAGGAGTGTCACTGTGCACTGGCAAAAGTTGGCAGAGTAGATGCAATAGGCTTCACACACACGCCTGTAGGCAGGCAATTGCTATTCAATCTATTACAGTAAAAAAAGTGTTGTTTTATGTCACTGAGCACAATATAAGCTGTGAGCCTGACACAGGCAGGCAACTGAAATTAGAATAAAGGAAAAAAATGGTTGTTTTCAATGTATGTTACACCACCAGGTATGAGTAGTGAAAATAAGCACAATATAAGCTGTTAGGTGATAGCCTGTCACACACACACGCTGGCAGGCAGGCATAGATTACACACAGAAAATGATAAAATCAAATAAATGATGTTCAAAGTTTCCTCAATGATAAAGTATAGGGGGCGAACCGAAAAGCGCATGTGTTCGCCGTTCGCGGCAGACGCGAACATACGAAAATCGCCGCGAATAGTTCTCCGGCGATCTGTTTGGGACATCACTAATAGAGAGGTACTAATGTATTGACCCACAATCACATATAGAGAGATTTATTTATCATAGAAATAAGACCAAGCTGTCTTATTGGAAAGAAATTTATGTGAAATAATGATCTGCCCAAACAATTTAGTTCCTTATAAAACTTGGAAGTTATTTCAGCCAAGTCAGCGAACAGCAAAGTCCCAGCAAGTGTATCTGGGTATTTTAGTTATGCATTAATTATTAGTAGGAATCTGATATAACCATTTATAGTAACAATATTCAATAATAAATTAATTTGGAAAGATCAGAGTATCAGCCGCTGGTTGAGAGTTTGTCTTCGTCCTAATAAGGTAATTAAGGGAAAGATGGATGAGAGACATATCTTAAAGGTTTTAACGGATTAAAAAAGTCGCCATACGTGCTCCGCACCACCAGTTAGAGGTTGGAAAATAACATGGAAAATGATTTTACAATTTTAAAATTGGTCAAGAATTGAGTTAGATATTGTCATATTAGTTTAGCCCACGAAGCCCCGCCCACAAAAAGCTGAATAAATAATGAGGCTGGACCTGTGACTGTGACACATCGTATTATAGATTAACAACCACATTATAAGCAGATTATGGTGGCGCAGCGGTAAGCAATCTGTTGTAAAGCTGTGTGCCACGGGACCAACTATTACATGAGGGGCTCTAATACACTGACTCAAACCTTCAACACCTGATTCTAATTAATATTCATTAGATCCCACGCGGTACAAAGCTCATTACTCATTCAAGCAGCGGCAACTCACTGACATAGCCTGACGTCTATTGATCATAACTATGAATTCAACATCAATTTTAAAAATTAAAACACTTTTTCCAGTTGCCTTTTCACCCTCTATCTAACGGCGCAGAGCACATATAGGGGATTTTTTTTGATCCTTTAATAAAATAACATAAATAGATACACAAATATATTATATACCTAGCAACATCCAAGAACCTTTCATCTCTGTCACTTAATACATTTTCCCCTTTATGCCTGAAAATGTAGCCTCTTCCTGTCAGGAATCCCCCCATTGACCTTATAGGGGTGGAGACATGTGAACCCTGACAGTAAACTTAATATTAAATAATGTTTTTTTTTTATAAATCAGTAAACAGGAATTTTAATAATCATCCGTATCTAATTAAAACATCAATAAATTCAAGCCCTGCTCTGTAGAAATGTAAATGCCCCTCTCACATACAACATGCACCAAAGTATCATGGATGCCTCAGCAGCGCAGCATTCACATTATTATTATTATTTTCTAAGTAAAACTATATATGTGACTTATATATAGCGATATATACGGTTTCTGCTGCGCAGCTGTCTGAGAGAGCGCCAGGAATAATGCGAGATAGCTTATCTAAAGGGAGGAAGGAAGTGAGAGCGCTGCCCGGGGGAGATAAGCTTAATCAGCAACTTTCTTAAGTGACAAACCACAAGGAGCCACTGAGCCTTAAAGGGCTCATTGTGCTATTTCTTATGAAGAAAACATTGCAGCCCGTCACTGCCCCAATGGCAGCCCGCACCATGTCGTCCCTTCGGAGATGAACCATCTGGTCTGACTATTCTCTCTACCTAAAAACACTCAAATTGTATTGAATTCAATAAAATAGGACTTAAAATTGTTATTGTGTTTGTGCAATGTTTAGATAAAATGCAGCTGCTGGGAACACGTAAATCCTCTCTAGCCCGGGGTAATCTGCAGTTAGATATTACAGTCTCTAATCTACGGCACATCTAGTCCTCCTATTTTATCTACTATATAGTGAAACAAAGTTACAAGAAAATGTTACAAGAACAATTGTATCAGGTGATATAGAATAACGGTGCGTAACCGCTGGGTAGGCGAATCCTCCTGAGAGCCATCCCACCATGCTTTGCAAGATCCCCCCAGACGTCTGCTAAATGCTAATGCTAAGGGGGTCACATCTCAGAAACATGGGAAGGTTTCCCAAAATGACCCTGGTAATGTAATCCTGTATACGCTGTACATATATCACATATAATAGTTGTCCCACTGCGATTTGTCGCCACGCTTGCACGCCTTGCAAAGCCAAAGGCGCTCATGCAGCAAGCAGCGCTGTCACACATGCGAGACTCGCAAAGCGAGGCAAAGTAGCCGCGCAGCACTTAGGCTGCAATGAGCGCCAAAGGCCCCCGAACCCTCATTAATACCTGGTTCCTGCCAGAAGGGGGGTGCAATGAGCACCTCTGGCACTCATAACGAAGCCCCCTGGGCGCACAACCTTTACCTGGTTCCTTCCAGAGGTGTGTCTCCTCCCTCCTTCCCCTCATCCTGCCCATTCTCCTCTCTTTACCTCCTCCTCTCTTTCCCTCCTCCTCTCTTTCCCTCCTCCTCCCTTTGCCTCCTCCTCCTCCCTTCCCCCTTCTCCTCCCTCCTTCCCCCTCTCCTCCTCCCTTTCCCCCTTTCCCCTCTCCCCTTGCTATAAGGTGCGCAGCCCCTGCAGCTCTCTCCTCCCTGCAGCGTCGGCTTCCGGCTGTGTCCCATCCGGCATATGCTAATGACGTTATGTGCATGTGACGTCACTTCATTAGCATATGCCGGTTGGGACACAGCCAGGAGCCGAGAGAGAGCCAGGGGAGAGGGGAAGACACACAGGAGGGGGAGGGGAGAAACACAGGGGAGGGGGAAAGAGACACAGGGGAGGGAGAGGAGGGAATGAAACAGGGGAGGGACGGGGGCAAGAGACACAGGGGAGGGGGGGATAGACACAGGGGAGGGGGAGGAGACACGGGGGAGGGGGGAAAGAGACATAGGGGAGGGAGAGGGGGGAGGGGGATACAGGGGAGGGGGGAAGAGACACTGGGGAGGGAAAGGAGGAAATAAAACAGGGGAGGGAAAGGGGGGCAAGAGACACAGGGGAGGGGGGAATAGACAGAGTAGAGGGAGAGGGGGGAGAGACATAGTGGAGGGGGGAAAAGACACAGGGGAGGGGAAGGAGACATGGGGGAGGGGGAAAGAGACACAGGGGAGGAGGGGAAGAGACACAGAGGAGGGAGAGCAGGGGGGGAAAAGACACAGGGGAGGGGATGGAAGAGACATAGGGGAGGGAGAGGGGGGATAAAGAGACACAGGGGAGAGGGGAAGAGACAGAGGGGAGGGAGTGGGGGTTAAAAACACAGGGGAGAGAGAGAAGGGGGGGAATGAGACACAAGGTAGGAAGTAGACAGGGAGAGAGACTCGCAATGAGCGACGAGGCTGCTCACATGGTGTGGCAAGTCGCTATTATACTAAATAATCTTTAATATATAAGATGTGTCTTGTGAAATCTTCCATTGCAGGGTGCAAAACCTGAATGTAAATCTTATCTGCACCTAAGACCCATTCACAGAAAATATTTAATATCATTCGTTTTAAAGCTCTTTATAATATCTAACTCTGGTAGGACAGGTCACCTGGCAATTAAAAGGTTAAAAGCTGCCTAGCCCAGACAGACCTGTATATACGGAATAATAGACAAAAAATAGCTGAATGATAAATACTGTGAGCACGTCATTGGCCAATTGTATCTACCTATAAATATGAGGTTAATTCAAGTATTGCTGATCTCTGTACAATATGTACCTCTCTATATGTGACTGGGGGTCTATAGAGTGACATTAGTACCTCTCTATATGTGACTAGGGGTCTATAGAGTGACATTAGTACCTCTCTATATGTGACTGGGGGTCTATAGAGTGACATTAGTACCTTTCTATATGTGACTGGGGGTCTATACAGTGACATTAGTACCTCTCTATATCTGACTGGGGGTCTATAGAGTGACATTAGTACCTCTCTATATGTGACTAGGGGTCTATAGAGTGACATTAGTACCTCTCTATATGTGACTGGGGGTCTATAGAGTGACATTAGTACTTTTCTATATGTGACTGGGGGTCTATAGAGTGACATTAGTACCTCTCTATATGTGACTGGGGGTCTATAGAGTGACATTAGTACCTCTCTATATCTGACTGGGAGTCTATAGAGTGAAATTAGTACCTCTCTATATCTGACTGGGGGTCTATAGAGTGACATTAGTACCTCTCTATATGTGACTGGGGGTCTATAGAGTGACATTAGTACCTCTCTATACCTGACTGGGGGTCTATAGAGTGACAGTAGTACCTCTCTATATCTGACTGGGTCTATAGAGTGACATTAGTACCTCTCTATATCTGACTGGAGGTCTATAGAGTGACATTAGTACATCTCTATATGTGACTGGGGGTCTATAGAGTGACATTAGTACCTCTCTATATCTGACAGGGGGTCTATAGAGTGACATTAGTACCTCTCTATATCTGACTGGGGGTCTATAGAGTAACATTAGTACATCTCTATATGTGACTGGGGGTCTATAGAGTGACATTAGTACCTCTCTATATCTGACTGGGGGCCTATAGAGTGACATTAGTACCTCTCTATATCTGACTGAGGGGCTATAGAGTAACATTAGTACCTCTCTATATGTGACTGGGGGTCTATAGAGTGACATTAGTACCTCTCTATATCTGACTGGAGGTCTATATAGTGACATTAGTACCTCTCTATATCTGACTGGGGGTCTATAGAGTGACATTAGTACCTCTCTATATGTGACTGGGGGGTCTATAGAGTGACATTAGTACCTCTCTATATCTGACTAGGGGTCTATAGAGTGACATTAGTACCTCTCTATATGTGACTTGGGTCTATAGAGTGACATTAGTACCTCTCTATATCTGACTGGAGGTCTATAGAGTGACATTAGTACCTCTCTATATGTGACTGAGGGTCTATAGAGTGACATTAGTACCTCTCTATATCTGACTGAGGGGCTATAGAGTAACATTATTACATCTCTATATGTGACTGGGGGTCTATAGAGTGACATTAGTACCTCTCTATATGTGACTGGGGTCTATAGAGTGACATTAGTACCTCTCTATATCTGACTGGAGGTCTATAGAGTGACATTAGTACCTCTCTATATGTGACTTGGGGTCTATAGAGTGACATTAGTACCTCTCTATATCTGACTGGGGGCTATAGAGTAACATTAGTACCTCTCTATATCTGACTGGGGGCCTATAGAGTGACATTAGTACCTCTCTATATCTGACTGGGGGTCTATAGAGTGACATTAGTACCTCTCTATATCTGACTGGGGGTCTATAGAGTGACATTAGTACCTCTCTATATGTGACTGGGGGTCTATAGAGTGACATTAGTACCTCTCTATATCTGACTGGGGGTCTATAGAGTGACATTAGTACCTCTCTATATGTGACTGGGGGTCTATAGAGTGACATTAGTACCTCTCTATATCTGACTGGGGGTCTATAGAGTGACATTAGTACCTCTCTATATCTGACTGTGGGTCTATAGAGTGACATTAGTACTTCTCTATATCTGACTGGGGGTCTATACAGTGACATTAGTACCTCTCTATATCTGGCTGAGGTCTATAGAGTGACATTAGTACCTCTCTATATCTGACTGGGGGTCTATAGAATGACATTAGTACCTCTCTATATCTGACTGGGGGTCTATACAGTGAGATTAGTACCTCTCTATATCTGGCTGAGGTCTATAGATTGACATTAGTACCTCTCTATATGTGACTGGGGGTCTATAGAGTGACATTAGTACCTCTCTATATCGGACTGGTGGTCTATAGAGTGACATTAGTACCTCTCTATATCTGACTGAGGTTCTATAGAGTGACATTAGTACCTCTCTATATCTGACTGAGGGTCTATAGAGTCACATTAGTACCTCTCTATATCTGACTGGGGGTCTATACAGTGACATTAGTACCTCTCTATATCTGACTGGGGGTCTATAGAGTGACATTAGTACCTCTCTATATCTGACTGGGGGTCTATAGAGTGACATTAGTACCTCTCTATATGTGACTCAGGGTCTATAGAGTGACATTAGTACCTCTCTATATCTGACTGGGTGTCTATAGAGTGACATTAGTACCTCTCTATATGTGACTCGGGGTCTATAGAGTGACATTAGTACCTCTCTATATCTGACTGGGGGTCTATAGAGTGACATTAGTACCTCTCTATATCTGACTGGGGGTCTATAGAGTGACATTATTACCTCTCTATATCTGACTGGGGGTCTATAGGGTGACATTAGTACCTCTCTATATCAGACTGGGGTCTATAGAGTGACATTAGTACCTCTCTATATCTGACTGGGTTCTATAGAGTGACATTAGTACCTCTCTATATCTGACTGGGTTCTATAGAGTGACATTAGTACCTCTCTATATCTGACTCTGGGTCTATAGAGTGACATTAGTACCTCTCTATATCTGACTAGGGGTCTATAGAGTGACATTAGTACCTCTCTATATCTGACTGGGGGTCTATACAGTGACATTAGTACCTCTCTATATCTTACTGGGGTCTATAGAGTGACATTAGTACCTCTCTATATCTGACTGGGTTCTATAGAGTGACATTAGTACCTCTCTATATCTGACTGGGTTCTATAGAGTGACATTAGTACCTCTCTATATCTGACTCTGGGTCTATAGAGTGACATTAGTACCTCTCTATATCTGACTAGGGGTCTATAGAGTGACATTAGTACCTCTCTATATGTGACTGGGTGTCTATAGAGTGACATTAGTACCTCTCTATATCTGACTAGGGGTCTATAGAGTGACATTAGTACCTCTCTATATCTGACTGGGTGTCTATAGAGTGACATTAGTACCTCTCTATATGTGACTCGGGGTCTATAGAGTGACATTAGTACCTCTCTATATCTGACTGGGGGTCTATAGAGTGACATTAGTACCTCTCTATATCTGACTGGGGGTCTATAGAATGACATTAGTACCTCTCTATATCTGACTGGGTTCTAAAGAGTGACATTAGTACCTCTCTATATCTGACTGGGTTCTAAAGAGTGACATTAGTACCTCTCCATATCTGACTGGGGGTCTAGAGAGTGACATTAGTACCTCTCTATATGTGACTCTGGGTCTATAGAGTGACATTAGTACCTCTCTATATCTGATTAGGGGTCTATAGAGTGACATTAGTACCTCTCTATATCTGACTGGGTTCTATAGAGTGACATTAGTACCTCTCTATATGTGACTGTGGGTCTATAGAGTGACATTAGTACCTCTCTATATGTGACTGTGGGTCTATAGAGTAACATTAGTACCTCTCTATATCTGACTGGGGGTCTATAGAGTGACATTATTACCTCTCTATATGTGACTCTGGGTCTATAGAGTGACATTAGTACCTCTCTATATGTGACTGGGGGTCTATAGAGTAACATTAGTACCTCTCTATATGTGACTGGGGTCTATAGAGTGACATTAGTACATCTCTATATCTGACTGGGGGTCTATAGAGTGACATTAGTACCTCTCTATATCTGACTGGGGGTCTATACAGTGACATTAGTACCTTTCTATATCTGATTGGGGTCTATAGAGTGACATTAGTACCTCTCTATATCTGACTGGGGTCCTATAGAGTGACATTAGTACTTCTCTATATCTGACTGGGGGTCTATAGAGTGACATTAGTACCTCTCTATATGTGACTGGGGGTCTATAGAGTGACATTAGTACCTCTCTATATCTGACTGGGGGTCTATAGAGTGACATTAGTACCTCTCTATATCTGACTGGGGTCTATAGAGTGACATAAGTACCTCTCTATATCTGACTGGGGGTCTATAGAGTGACATTAGTACCTCTCTATATCTGACTGGGGTCCTATAGAGTGACATTAGTACTTCTCTATATCTGACTGGGGGTCTATAGAGTGACATTAGTACCTCTCTATATCGGACTGGGGGTTTATAGAGTACCATTAGTACCTCTCTATATGTGACTGGGGGTCTATAGAGTGACATTAGTGCCTCTCTATATCTCACTGGGAGTTTATAGAGTGACATTAGTACCTCTCTATATCTGACTGGGGGTCTATAGAGTGACATTAGTACCTCTCTATATCTGGCTGGGGCCTATAGAGTGACATTAGTACCTCTCTATATCTGACTGGGGGTCTATTGAGTGACATTAGTACCTCTCTATATCTGACTGGGGGTCTATAGAGTGACATTAGTACCCCTCTATATTTGACTGGGGGTCTATAGAGTGACATTAGTACCTCTCTATATCTGATTTGGGTCTATAGAGTGACATTAGTACATCCCTATATCTGGCTGGGGGTCTATAGAGTAACATTAGTACCTCGCTATATGTGGCTGTGGATCTATAGAGTAACAGTACCTCTCTATATGTGACTCGGGGTCTATAGAGTGACATTAGTACCTCTCTATATCTGATTTGGGTCTATAGAGTGACATTAGTACATCGCTATATGTGGCTGTGGATCTATAGAGTAACATTAGTACCTCGCTATATGTGGCTGTGGATCTATAGAGTAACAGTACCTCTCTATATGTGACTCGGGGTCTATAGAGTGACATTAGTACCTCTCTATATGTGACTGGGGGTCTATAGAGTGACATTAGTACCTCTCTATATATGACTGGGGGTCTATAGAGTAACATTAGAACCTCTCTATATCTGACTAGGGGTCTATAGAGTGACATTATTATCTCTCTATATGTGACTGTGGGTCTATAGAGTAACATTAGTACCTCTCTAGAAGTGACTCTGGGTCTATAGAGTGACATTAGTACCTCTCTATATGTGACTCGGGGTCTATAGAGTGACATTAGTACCTCTCTATATGTGACTTGGGGTCTATAGAGTGACATTAGTACCTCTCTATATGTGACTGGGGGTCTATAGAGTGACATTAGTGCCTCTCTATATGTGACTGGGGGTCTATAGAGTAACATAAGTACCTCTCTATATGTGACTCGGGTCTATTGAGTCACATTAGTACCTCTCTATATATGACTGGGGGTCTATAGAGTGACATTCATACCTCTCTATATGTGACTGGGGGTCTATAGAGTGACATTAGTGCCTCTCTATATGTGACTGGGGGTCTATAGAGTGACATTAGTACCTCTCTATATCTGACTGGGGGTCTATAGAGTGATGTTAGTACCTCTCTATATCTGACTGGGGGTCTATAGAGTGACATTAGTACCTCTCTGTATGTGACTGGGGGTCTATAGAGTGACATTAGTGCCTCTCTATATGTGACTGGGGGTCTATAGAGTGACATTAGTACCTCTCTATATGTGACTGGGGGTCTATAGAGTGACATTAGTACCTCTCTATATCTGACTGGGGGTCTATAGAGTTACATTAGTACCTCTCTATATCTGACTGGGGGTCTATAGAGTGACATTAGTACCTCTCTATATATGACTGGGGGTCTATAGAGTGACATTAGTACCTCTCTATATGTGACTGGGGGTCTATAGAGTGACATTAGTACCTCTCTATATCTGACTGGCGGTCTATAGAGTGACATTAGTACCTCTCTATATCTGACTGGGGGTCTATAGAGTGACATTAGTACCTCTCTATATCTGACTGGGGGTCTATAGAGTGATGTTAGTACCTCTCTATATGTGACTGGGGGTCTATAGAGTGACATTAGTACCTCTCTAAATCTGACTGGGGGTCTATAGAGTTACATTAGTAATGACCTTAATCTGTTGATAATAATCCTTCTATCATTTCCAGCATCTTGTATTTTATATAATGTAAAATAAGAATATAACCTACAGCACTAATTGCAAATGACAGTAAGATAAATAAGATTATTACATGAGGTAGATATAATATTACTGTACCTCATAGTCCCATGCGTGGGGTCAGCCTCAGACGCCCTTAGTACGAGCGACTCCTGTACTGTTTGCTAAAGAGCTCCTACTACGATAAAAGGGAAAACCAGCGCCGGGGGAGGTGCAGAGGGTGCAGAGCGCTTCCTTACATGCACCAAGTTCTGCTATTTCACTGCACTTCTCATATGTTAATGACCAGTAATGTTTGTGACCAGTAATGTTTGTGTAATATCCAGGACTTCCCTCCATTACGGCCCACGCATCAGAAGGACTGAGTATGACTTGGAAAAAGCATGAATGAAACACAAGCTTCAGAATATATGTGTCCTGTTATATATGTGTCCTTTTATATATGTGTCTGGGTATATATGTGTCTGTTATATATGTGTCCGGTTATATATGTATCCTGTTATATATGTATCCTGTTATATATGTGTCCTGTTATATATGTGTCCTGTTATATATGTGTCTGGTTATATATGTGTCTGTTATATATGTGTCCGGTTATATATGTATCCTGTTATATATGTATCCTGTTATATATGTGTCCTGTTATATATGTGTCCTGTTATATATGTGTCTGGTTATATATGTATCCGGTTATATATGTGTCTGTTATATATGTGTCCGGTTATATATGTATCCTGTTATATATGTGTCCGGTTATATATGTATCCTGTTATATATGTGTCCTGTTATATATGTATCCGGTTATATATGTGTCCTGTTATATATGTGTCCGGTTATATATGTGTCCTGTTATATATGTGTCCTATTATATATGTGTCCTGTTATATATGTATCCTGTTAGATATGTATCCTGTTATATATGTATCCTATTATATATATCCTATTATATATGTGTCCTTTTATATATGTATCCTGTTATATATGTGTCCTGTTATATATGTGTCCTGTTATATATGTATCCTGTTATATATGTGTCCTGTTATATATGTGTCTGTTATATATGTATCCTGTTATATATGTGTCTGTTATATATGTGTTCTGTTATATATGTGTCTGTTATATATGTATCCTGTTATATATGTGTCTGTTATATATGTGTCTGTTATATATGTATCCTGTTATATATGTGTCTGTTATATATGTGTCCTGTTATATATGTGTCCTGTTATATATGTGTCCGGTTATATATGTATCCTGTTATATATGTGTCTGTTATATATGTATCCTGTTATATATGTATCATGTTATATATGTATCGAATAAAGGATAATATGTATCAGTGGAATATATGTATCCTGTTATATATGTGTCCTGTTATATATGTGTCCAGTTATATATGTATCCTGTTATATATGTGTCTGTTATATATGTGTCCTGTTATATATGTGTCCGGTTATATATGTATCCTGTTATATATGTGTCCTGTTATATATGTGTCCTGTTATATATGTGTCCGGTTATATATGTATCCTGTTATATATGTGTCCTGTTATATATGTATCGAATAAAGGATAATATGTATCAGTGGAATATATGTATCCTGTTATATATGTGTCCTGTTATATATGTATCCGGTTATATATGTATCCGGTTATATATGTGTCCTGTTATATATGTATCCGGTTATATATGTATCCGGTTATATATGTGTCCTGATATATATGTATCCGGTTATATATGTATCCTGTTATATATGTGTCCGGTTATATATGTGTCCTGTTATATATGTGTCCTGTTATATATGTGTCCTGTTATATATGTATCCTGTTATATATGTGTCTGTTATATATGTGTCCTGTTATATATGTATCCTGTTATATATGTATCCTGTTATATATGTATCCTGTTATATATGTGTCCTGTTATATATGTATCGAATAAAGGATAATATGTATCAGTGGAATATATGTATCCTGTTATATATGTATCCTGTTATATATGTATCCTGTTATATATGTGTCCTGTTATATATGTGTCCTGTTATATATCTATCCTGTTATATATGTATCCTGTTATATATGTGTCCTGTTATATATGTGTCCTGTTATATATCTATCCTGTTATATATGTATCCTGTTATATATGTGTCCTGTTATATATGTGTCCTGTTATATATGTATCCTGTTATATATGTATCCTGTTATATATGTGACCTGTAATATATGTATCCTGTTATATATGTATCCGGTTATATATGTATCCTGTTATATATGTGACCTGTAATATATGTATCCTGTTATATATCTATGCTGTTATATATGTATCCTGTTATATATCTATGCTGTTATATATGTATCCTGTTATATATCTATCCTGTTATATATGTATCCTGTTATATATCTATGCTGTTATATATGTATCCTGTTATATATCTATCCTGTTATATATCTATCCTGTTATATATGTATCCTGTTATATATGTGTTCTGTTATATATGTATATTGTTATATATGTATCGAATAAATGATAATATGTATCAGTGGAATATATGTGTCCTGTTATATATGTATCCTGTTATATATGTGTCCTGTTATATATGTGTCCGGTTATATATGTGTCCTGTTATATATGTATCCTGTTATATATGTGTCCTGTTATATATGTGTCCTGTTATATATGTGTCCTGTTATATATGTATCCGGTTATATATGTATACTGTTATATATGTGTCCTTTTATATATGTATCCTATTATATATGTATCCTATTATATATGTGTCCTTTTATATATGTATCCGGTTATATATGTGTCCTGTTATATATGTATCATGTTATATATGTGTCCTGTTATATATGTGTCCTGTTATATATGTATTGAATAAAGCATCAGCATTTATAGTGAAGCTGCAATACTGTAGGCCGAGGTCTGTACGCCCACCAGGTGATACAAACTATTTAAAACTATGTACAATATATACAATAAAGTGCCTCATATAATGCATACGTATTCTGGCAAATATAATGACTACTAACTAAATGTATAGCTCTCACAGAAAGGGAGAAAAAAAGAGAATCCCCCCTGCAGTGAAAAAATAATAAAATATAGTAATATATATGTATAATGATAATAGTGCCAATAACAGAATATAATACTCACAGTGTACAATACTCCTAGGAGTATAATGCACTCCTCGTCAAAGAATCATAAAATACCCAACTGAACAAATAGAGGGATAAACTCAGAACTAAAATCAGTGCATATTAAAAACATCAATAAAGTGACACTTTGGTAAGTATATAAGCGCTGCTATAACACTAAGTCTGTGATGCGCTATAAGAAGTCGCAAGGTGCAGTACTGTTACTGCTACAAAGTACTTCAATATATCCTCAGATCAGGATCAGCAGGGCCAGAAACCCATGTGGGAACTTCCTGCTCAGCTCAATGCTTTCAGGAAGCCCTGTCCTGGGTGAAACCGGTCAGCCATATAACTCATACTTTACCTACTGACACCTATGCTGCTCTTAGTATATATTGTACATATTTTTAAATAATTTGTATCACCTAGTGCAGTCTACTGTATTGTAGTTTCACTTTATTAATGCTGATGCAGCCATTTACTGTAATACTGGTTGTTTTATGGTATAACTTTATGTGAGTGCAACAATTAGGATATTTGTTCTCAGCAGTCAGTGCCAGCTTTTTTTGACCTCCTATATGGGAATATGAGCCTACAGAGAGGGTACTCTCTCTCTCTCCCCTCTGGTACTCTCTCTCTCCCCTCTTTCTCATAGCACATGGTTTTTATACTACATTTAATATTATTGCTAATAGAGACTTCCATTTCTGTTTATTTTGTATTCCCTACCCAGGTGTTAGGCACCACGGAAAATGTTTGACTTTTTGTATGTCAAATATATAAATATATTTGAATATTTCTCTCCACCCTGAAAAAGGTCATAAAGGGAGATGTGGGTTGGTGCAGATTCAGGTCTAAAGGGCTTTAAGAGCAATCTGAGCTTGTTGCCAAGAGCTGCCTCTTTAACTCAACAAATCTTCCACCAAAGGAGAGCATTTTTTTATATAATGTGTGGCAATTTAGCGCTTTCTGCCTTATTTGTATTATAGGGGTGGAGTGGAGGTGGATATTGATTGTTTACATGCATAAGAAATATATATAAAAACATGTAGAGTTATTTAAATATCACAGCAGAACATACATGTCACCACAGCAGACACTATGGTGGACGTGCAAATCCTTTGATGGGCAAGAGACGCTGGCCGCGCCGCACTGCGCTTATTTCTGATGATGTTAGTTAGAGCTTGTCACCAATTCCTCTTTTTACTTCCACATACAAGACTTCTAAGGAACCACCACCTGATACAGCCTTCAGGAAACAAAAGGCTGGAGGATTTGAATAAATAACTCTGTACAGAGCTGTGTGTAAATCTACATTATGGATGAGAAGGACACAGAAATATACATATATATGTATACAGGTATATGTGTGTGTGTATATATATATATATATATATATATATATATATATACACACACATATGTAGTGACAAGCTATCAGTCCCCGCTAGGTTTGAGCCTTTGTTTCCTGCACTTTTGATATTATATTTGTCAGTGTTACAAAACAAAGAAAATAACATCACAACCTGCACTTAGTTATCTAAAAATCTGCTCTCATCCAGCTAAACCTGGGTGGAGCAAAAACAAAACATAAACATTCCAATTGTTAATTCCGAAATACTGGTCTGTATCCTTTAGTCCAAGTTTCCAATCTCTGTCAGTGCCTTTCTTTAGCTTTGGACACCAGTATAGAGACTCTGCTCTGGGTGTCCCTTTTGCCAACTTAATTAAACCACATACACTCTTGTGTTTCTGTCTCAGACACATCCTGCACACCACTACTGCAGTGCAAAACAGCCCCACCCAATTAGAGGCTTTAGTCTTAAGAAAGCTGTACACAACTGAAGCAAATCAAACTGCTAAGCTAAGTTAACTTTGTCATTGCTCCTTGGAAAATTGAGCTTTGTAAAGTCTGTGGCTCATAGAAATCTCTGGTATCATTCTGTCAAAATACATAGATAGATAGATAGATAGATAGATAGATAGATAGATAGATAGATAGATAGATAGATATAGATATAAGATTGGATGGGAGTATTAATTCTAGCTGGGACCATAGACCTTGAGATTAGGTGTTTTATGAAAGTGGTCTCCCCAACCTGAGGTGCTTGCATCTGTAGTAATTATTAACACACAGCTGCAGCCTGATGAAGGATGATGAGGACTGGGCCACTACAATAGAGAAAGGCAACACTAAGGAGTCAGAGAAATCTGTTAGAGAGGAGAAACAGTCCGAGCAATTCAGAAGGTTGCGTTGAAGATGATTCTTGTGAGTCTTTGCCCATGGATCAGAATTGATGTAGCCATCAGTCCTAAGACTGTCATAACTCTTAGTACTCTTAGGATACTTGAGGAGCGCTCATAAGATACCAAATCCCTTTCTTGAGACAAGTGCTTCTTTCTATAAGAATTGTATGAAGTCTAGGAGAAATCCTAAAAAGACCTTCTGCTTTGATGGAAACAGACCTTTTTTTTTTCCCAAACCAATCCACTCTGCAAGATGTTGTAATGGACAACTGGAGATGCTTCAAGAGATGGGGCAAGAAGATGACATCTATAGTGACACACTGGCACCATCTTGAACTTCTGTGGGAAAAAAAACTTTCTTAGAAACTTGAGGTCTTCTAGGGCTCTATCCTCTGCTTGTTTTTGGTAAAGACGAGTGAATAAATAGCCGAGTCTTTTGTCTGGAGCTGGACAAAGCAAACGTTGCTGAAGAAAGAGTTGTACAATTTGGAGCAGAACATGTCTCTTTACTGCATAGGAAGCAAGATGTGTGGGAAGAAACGTAGTCCATGGTGATCTAGAGAACGTGAGACTATGACCATTTCCGATGATTTTCAGAGGTGATGGACGCCCATTCTGTTATATATCTGCTCAGCCTGAGTCACGAAAAGGTTCAAGACTAACTTGGAGTCTGAAAGACTTTTTCCGCTGCCTAGGACAGTACTTAAGAAGCACATGACCCCTGTGGCCATATTACGTGGTTTAAGGACATATATCCGTGTACTGGTTTTCAATATTGTGCAAAATCATTTAGAATATTAACTTTACACTTTCAAAAATATATATATTTGTCAAAAATGTCTTCTTTTGATCAAAAAATATTACACAAGTATTCACAAAAAAAAATATCATTACTGTGATCAGGTAAAAGTAAGGTTTGTGCTTTCTCAGAGTAATGAATACCCACCGTGTAGTATCTGATCAACACCGGTTGCGCCAGCTGGACGCTTTGTTACCTAAATAGCAGGGAAATCCTTAGAATATAATGCTGTGGGATTTCATGTTTTCAGAGTTTTTAAAGTTCCAACATTTTTATGATGTTTAAGAGGCAGCGGCCGAGCTAGTGAATGGAGGGCTCTGTGACAAAGAAATGAGCCGACCCCCAGAGGAGATGGTAGCTCCAATAATGCTGGGAAGTACACCTATAAAGTCTTTACATAAGAATCCCATCTATAGGGTTGTCTTATGAGAAACTTGACTTGAGACGCTTCATAAAATTCCCAGGATTAATAGCTGAGAGAGGCTACAGGTTACAGCTGAGAGAGGCTACAGGTCACAGCTGAGAGAGGCTACAGGTCACAGCTGAGAGAGGCTACAGGCTACACCTGAGAGAGGCTACATGCTACAGCTGAGAGGGGCTACAGGTCACAGCTGAGAGAGGCTACAGGTTACACCTGAGAGAGGCTACATGCTACAGCTGAGAGGGGCTACAGGTCACAGCTGAGAGAGGCTACAGGTCACAGCTGAGTGAGGCTACAGGTTACAGCTGAGTGAGAGGCTCCAGGTTACAGCTGAGAGAGGCTACAGGTCACAGCTGAGAGAGGCTACAGGTTACACATGAGAGAGGCTACAGGCTACAGCTGAGAGGGGATACAGGTTACAGCTGAGAGAGGCTACAGGTTACACCTGAGAGAGGCTACATGCTACAACTGAGAGAGGCTACAGGCTACAGCTGAGAGAGGCTACATGCTACAGCTGAGAGAGGCTACATGCTACAGCTGAGTGAGAGGCTCCAGGTTACAGCTGAGAGAGGCTACAGGTCACAGCTGAGTGAGGGGCTCCAGGTTACACCTGAGAGAGGATACAGGTTACAGCTGAGAGAGGCTACAGGTTACAGCTGAGAGGGGCTACAGGCTACAGCTGAGAGGGGCTATAGGATACAGCTGAGAGGGGCTACAGGTTACAGCTGAGAGGGGCTACAGGTTACAGCTGAGAGAGAGGCTACAGGTTACAGCTGAGAGAGAGGCTACAGGTGACAGCTGAGAGAGAGGCTACAGGTTACAGCTGAGGGAGGCTACAGGTTACAGCTGCGAGAGGCTACAGGTTACAGCTGAGAGGGGCTACAGGTTACAGCTGAGAGAGGCTACAGGTTACAGCTGAGAGAGGGGCTACAGGCTACAGCTGAGAGAGGCTACAGGTTACAGCTGAGAGGGGCTACAGGTTACAGCTGAGAGGGGCTACAGGTTACAGCTGAGAGAGGCTACAGGTTACAGCTGAGAGAGGGGCTACAGGTTACAGCTGAGAGAGAGGCTACAGGTTACAGCTGAGAGAGGCTACAGGTTACAGCTGAGAGAGGGGCTACAGGCTACAGCTGAAATAGGCTACAGATTACAGCTGAGAGAGAGGCTACAGGTTACAGCTGAGAGAGGGGCTACAGGTTACAGCTGAGAGAGGCTACAGGTTACAGCTGAGAGAGGCTACAGGCTACAGCTGAGAGAGGCTACAGGTTAAAGCTGAGAGAGGCTACAGGTTACAGCTGAGAGAGGGGCTACAGGCTACAGCTGAAATAGGCTACAGGTTACAGCTGAGAGAGGCTACAGGTGACAGCTGAGAGAGGCTACAGGCTACAGCTGTGAGAGGCTACAGGTTACAGCTGAGAGAGGCTACAGGTTACAGCTGAGAGAGGGGCTACAGGCTACAGCTGAAATAGGCTACAGATTACAGCTGAGAGAGAGGCTACAGGTTACAGCTGAGAGAGGGGCTACAGGTTACAGCTGAGAGAGGCTACAGGTTACAGCTGAGAGAGGCTACAGGCTACAGCTGAGAGGGGCTACAGGTTACAGCTGAGAGAGGCTACAGGCTACAGCTGAGAGAGGCTACAGGTTACAGCTGAGAGAGGGGCTACAGGTTACAGCTGAGAGGGGCTACAGGTTACAGCTGAGAGAGAGGCTACAGGTTACAGCTGAGAGAGGCTACAGGTTACAGCTGAGAGAGAGGCTACAGGTTACAGCTGAGAGAGGCTACAGGCTACAGCTGAGAGAGGCTACCGGTTGCAGCTGAGAAAGGCTACAGGTTACAGCTGAGAGGGGCTACAGGTTACAGCTGAGAGAGGCTACAGGTTACAGCTGAGAGAGGCTACAGGTTACAGCTGAGAGAGGGGCTACAGGTTACAGCTGAGAGAGGCTACAGGTTACAGCTGAGAGAGGGGCTACAGGTTACAGCTGAGAGGGGCTACAGGTTACAGCTGAGAGAAAGGCTACAGGTTACAGCTGAGAGAGGCTACAGGTTACAGCTGAGAGAGAGGCTACAGGTTACAGCTGAGAGAGGCTACAGGCTACAGCTGAGAGAGGCTACCGGTTGCAGCTGAGAAAGGCTACAGGTCACAATTGAGAGAGGCTACAGGTTACAGCTGAGAGAGGCTACAGGTTACAGCTGAGAGGGGCTACAGGTTACAGCTGAGAGAGGGGCTACAGGTTACAGCTGAGAGAGAGGCTACAGGTTACAGCTGAGAGAGAGGCTACAGGTTACAGCTGAGAGAGAGGCTACAGGTCACAGCTGAGAGAGGCTACAGGTTACAGCTGAGAGAGGCTACAGGTTACAGCTGAGAGAGAGGCTACAGGCTACAGCTGAGAGAGGCTACAGGTTACAGCTGAGAGAGGGGCTACAGGTTACAGCTGAGAGAGGCTACAGGTTACAGCTGAGAGAGAGGCTACAGGCTACAGCTGAGAGAGGCTACAGGTTACAACTGAGAGAGAGGCTACAGGTTACAGCTGAGAGAGAGGCTACAGGCTACAGCTGAGAGAGGCTACAGGTTACAGCTGAGAGAGAGGCTACAGGCTACAGCTGAGAGAGGCTACAGGTTACAGCTGAGAGAGGGGCTACAGGTTACAGCTGAGAGAGGCTACAGGCTACAGCTGAGAGAGGCTACAGGTTACAGCTGAGAGAGTGTCTACAGGTTACAGCTGAGAGAGGGGCTACAGGTTACAGCTGAGAGAGAGGCTACAGGCTACAGATGAGAGAGGCTACAGGTTACAGCTGAGAGAGAGGCTACAGGGTACAGCTGAGAGAGGCTACAGGTTACAGCTGAGAGAGGAGCTACAGGTTACAGCTGAGAGGGGCTACAGGTTACAGCTGAGAGAGAGGCTACAGGCTACAGATGAGAGAGGCTACAGGTTACAGCTGAGAGAGAGGCTACAGGGTACAGCTGAGAGAGGCTACAGGTTACAGCTGAGAGAGGAGCTACAGGTTACAGCTGAGAGAGGCTACAGGTTACAGCTGAGAGAGGGGCTACAGGTTACAGCTGAGAGGGGCTACAGGTTACAGCTGAGAGAGAGGCTACAGGTTACAGCTGAGAGAGAGGCTACAGGTGACAGCTGAGGGAGGCTACAGGTTACAGCTGCGAGAGGCTACAGGTTACAGCTGAGAGGGGCTACAGGTTACAGCTGAGAGAGGCTACAGGTTACAGCTGAGAGAGGGGCTACAGGCTACAGCTGAGAGAGGCTACAGGTTACAGCTGAGAGAGGCTACAGGTTACAGCTGAGAGGGGCTACAGGTTACAGCTGAGAGAGGCTACAGGTTACAGCTGAGAGAGGGGCTACAGGCTACAGCTGAAATAGGCTACAGATTACAGCTGAGAGAGAGGCTACAGGTTACAGCTGATAGAAAGGCTACAGGTTACAGCTGAGAGAGAGGCTACAGGCTACAGCTGAGAGAGGCTACAGGTTACAGCTGAGAGAGGCTACAGGTTACAGCTGAGAGGGGCTACAGGCTACAGCTGAGAGGGGCTATAGGATACAGCTGAGAGGGGCTACAGGTTACAGCTGAGAGGGGCTACAGGTTACAGCTGAGAGAGAGGCTACAGGTTACAGCTGAGAGAGAGGCTACAGGTGACAGCTGAGAGAGAGGCTACAGGTTACAGCTGAGGGAGGCTACAGGTTACAGCTGCGAGAGGCTACAGGTTACAGCTGAGAGTGGCTACAGGTTACAGCTGAGAGAGGCTACAGGTTACAGCTGAGAGAGGGGCTACAGGCTACAGCTGAGAGAGGCTACAGGTTACAGCTGAGAGGGGCTACAGGTTACAGCTGAGAGGGGCTACAGGTTACAGCTGAGAGAGGCTACAGGTTACAGCTGAGAGAGGGGCTACAGGCTACAGCTGAAATAGGCTACAGATTACAGCTGAGAGAGAGGCTACAGGTTACAGCTGAGAGAGAGGCTACAGGTTACAGCTGAGAGAGGCTACAGGTTACAGCTGAGAGAGGCTACAGGTTACAGCTGAGAGAGGCTACAGGTTACAGCTGAGAGAGGGGCTACAGGCTACAGCTGAGATAGGCTACAGATTACAGCTGAGAGAGAGGCTACAGGTTACAGCTGAGAGAGGGGCTACAGGTTACAGCTGAGAGAGGCTACAGGTTACAGCTGAGAGAGGCTACAGGCTACAGCTGAGAGGGGCTACAGGTTACAGCTGAGAGAGGCTACAGGCTACAGCTGAGAGAGGCTACAGGTTACAGCTGAGAGAGGGGCTACAGGTTACAGCTGAGAGAGGCTACAGGCTACAGCTGAGAGAGGCTACAGGTTACAGCTGAGAGATTGTCTACAGGTTACAGCTGAGAGAGGGGCTACAGGTTACAGCTGAGAGAGAGGCTACAGGCTACAGCTGAGAGAGGCTACAGGTTACAGCTGAGAGAGAGGCTACAGGCTACAGCTGAGAGAGGCTACAGGTTACAGCTGAGAGAGGGGCTACAGGTTACAGCTGAGAGAGGCTACAGGTTACAGCTGAGAGAGGGGCTACAGGTTACAGCTGAGAGAGGTGCTACAGGTTACAGCTGAGAGAGGGGCTACAGGTTACAGCTGAGAGAGGGGCTACAGGTTACAGCTGAGAGAGGTGCTACAGGTTACAGCTGAGAGAGAGGCTACAGGCTACAGCTGAGAGAGGCTACAGGTTACAGCTGAGAGAGGAGCTACAGGTTACAGCTGAGAGAGCCTACAGGTTACAGCTGAGAGAGGGGCTACAGGTTACAGCTGAGAGAGGGGCTACAGGTTACAGCTGAGAGAGGGGCTACAGGTTACAGCTGATAGAAAGGCTACAGGTTACAGCTGAGAGAGAGGCTACAGGTTACAGCTGAGAGAGGCTACAGGCTACAGCTGAGAGAGGCTACCGGTTGCAGCTGAGAAAGGCTACAGGTCACAATTGAGAGAGGCTACAGGTTACAGCTGAGAGAGGCTACAGGTTACAGCTGAGAGGGGCTACAGGTTACAGCTGAGAGAGGGGCTACAGGTTACAGCTGAGAGAGGTGCTACAGGTTACAGCTGAGAGAGAGGCTACAGGCTACAGCTGAGAGAGGCTACAGGTTACAGCTGAGAGAGGGGCTACAGGTTACAGCTGAGAGAGGCTACAGGTTACAGCTGAGAGAGGGGCTACAGGTTACAGCTGAGAGGGGCTACAGGTTACAGCTGAGAGAAAGGCTACAGGTTACAGCTGAGAGAGGCTACAGGTTACAGCTGAGAGAGAGGCTACAGGTTACAGCTGAGAGAGGCTACAGGCTACAGCTGAGAGAGGCTACCGGTTGCAGCTGAGAAAGGCTACAGGTCACAATTGAGAGAGGCTACAGGTTACAGCTGAGAGAGGCTACAGGTTACAGCTGAGAGGGGCTACAGGTTACAGCTGAGAGAGGGGCTACAGGTTACAGCTGAGAGAGAGGCTACAGGTTACAGCTGAGAGAGAGGCTACAGGTTACAGCTGAGAGAGAGGCTACAGGTCACAGCTGAGAGAGGCTACAGGTTACAGCTGAGAGAGGCTACAGGTTACAGCTGAGAGAGAGGCTACAGGCTACAGCTGAGAGAGGCTACAGGTTACAGCTGAGAGAGGGGCTACAGGTTACAGCTGAGAGAGGCTACAGGTTACAGCTGAGAGAGAGGCTACAGGCTACAGCTGAGAGAGGCTACAGGTTACAACTGAGAGAGGGGCTACAGGTTACAGCTGAGAGAGAGGCTACAGGCTACAGCTGAGAGAGGCTACAGGTTACAGCTGAGAGAGAGGCTACAGGCTACAGCTGAGAGAGGCTACAGGTTACAGCTGAGAGAGGGGCTACAGGTTACAGCTGAGGAAGAGGCTACAGGCTACAGCTGAGAGAGGCTACAGGTTACAGCTGAGAGAGTGTCTACAGGTTACAGCTGAGAGAGGGGCTACAGGTTACAGCTGAGAGAGAGGCTACAGGCTACAGATGAGAGAGGCTACAGGTTACAGCTGAGAGAGAGGCTACAGGGTACAGCTGAGAGAGGCTACAGGTTACAGCTGAGAGAGGAGCTACAGGTTACAGCTGAGAGGGGCTACAGGTTACAGCTGAGAGAGAGGCTACAGGCTACAGATGAGAGAGGCTACAGGTTACAGCTGAGAGAGAGGCTACAGGGTACAGCTGAGAGAGGCTACAGGTTACAGCTGAGAGAGGAGCTACAGGTTACAGCTGAGAGAGGCTACAGGTTACAGCTGAGAGAGGGGCTACAGGTTACAGCTGAGAGGGGCTACAGGTTACAGCTGAGAGAGAGGCTACAGGTTACAGCTGAGAGAGAGGCTACAGGTGACAGCTGAGGGAGGCTACAGGTTACAGCTGCGAGAGGCTACAGGTTACAGCTGAGAGGGGCTACAGGTTACAGCTGAGAGAGGCTACAGGTTACAGCTGAGAGAGGGGCTACAGGCTACAGCTGAGAGAGGCTACAGGTTACAGCTGAGAGAGGCTACAGGTTACAGCTGAGAGGGGCTACAGGTTACAGCTGAGAGAGGCTACAGGTTACAGCTGAGAGAGGGGCTACAGGCTACAGCTGAAATAGGCTACAGATTACAGCTGAGAGAGAGGCTACAGGTTACAGCTGATAGAAAGGCTACAGGTTACAGCTGAGAGAGAGGCTACAGGCTACAGCTGAGAGAGGCTACAGGTTACAGCTGAGAGAGGCTACAGGTTACAGCTGAGAGGGGCTACAGGCTACAGCTGAGAGGGGCTATAGGATACAGCTGAGAGGGGCTACAGGTTACAGCTGAGAGGGGCTACA
Organism: Discoglossus pictus; assembly: GCA_027410445.1. NCBI lineage: Eukaryota > Metazoa > Chordata > Amphibia > Anura > Alytidae > Discoglossus > Discoglossus pictus. The sequence continues at coordinate 2,892,126 of CM050168.1, forward strand.
GGTTACAGCTGAGAGAGAGGCTACAGGTTACAGCTGAGAGAGAGGCTACAGGCTACAGCTGAGAGAGGCTACAGGTTACAGCTGAGAGGGGCTACAGGTTACAGCTGAGAGGGGCTACAGGTTACAGCTGAGAGAGGCTACAGGTTACAGCTGAGAGAGGGGCTACAGGCTACAGCTGAAATAGGCTACAGATTACAGCTGAGAGAGAGGCTACAGGTTACAGCTGAGAGAGGGGCTACAGGTTACAGCTGAGAGAGGCTACAGGTTACAGCTGAGAGAGGCTACAGGTTACAGCTGAGAGAGGCTACAGGTTACAGCTGAGAGAGGGGCTACAGGCTACAGCTGAAATAGGCTACAGATTACAGCTGAGAGAGAGGCTACAGGTTACAGCTGAGAGAGAGGCTACAGGTGACAGCTGAGGGAGGCTACAGGTTACAGCTGCGAGAGGCTACAGGTTACAGCTGAGAGGGGCTACAGGTTACAGCTGAGAGAGGCTACAGGTTACAGCTGAGAGAGGGGCTACAGGCTACAGCTGAGAGAGGCTACAGGTTACAGCTGAGAGAGGCTACAGGTTACAGCTGAGAGGGGCTACAGGTTACAGCTGAGAGAGGCTACAGGTTACAGCTGAGAGAGGGGCTACAGGCTACAGCTGAAATAGGCTACAGATTACAGCTGAGAGAGAGGCTACAGGTTACAGCTGATAGAAAGGCTACAGGTTACAGCTGAGAGAGAGGCTACAGGCTACAGCTGAGAGAGGCTACAGGTTACAGCTGAGAGAGGCTACAGGTTACAGCTGAGAGGGGCTACAGGCTACAGCTGAGAGGGGCTATAGGATACAGCTGAGAGGGGCTACAGGTTACAGCTGAGAGGGGCTACAGGTTACAGCTGAGAGAGAGGCTACAGGTTACAGCTGAGAGAGAGGCTACAGGTGACAGCTGAGAGAGAGGCTACAGGTTACAGCTGAGGGAGGCTACAGGTTACAGCTGCGAGAGGCTACAGGTTACAGCTGAGAGGGGCTACAGGTTACAGCTGAGAGAGGCTACAGGTTACAGCTGAGAGAGGGGCTACAGGCTACAGCTGAGAGAGGCTACAGGTTACAGCTGAGAGGGGCTACAGGTTACAGCTGAGAGGGGCTACAGGTTACAGCTGAGAGAGGCTACAGGTTACAGCTGAGAGAGGGGCTACAGGCTACAGCTGAAATAGGCTACAGATTACAGCTGAGAGAGAGGCTACAGGTTACAGCTGAGAGAGGGGCTACAGGTTACAGCTGAGAGAGGCTACAGGTTACAGCTGAGAGAGGCTACAGGTTACAGCTGAGAGAGGCTACAGGTTACAGCTGAGAGAGGGGCTACAGGCTACAGCTGAAATAGGCTACAGATTACAGCTGAGAGAGAGGCTACAGGTTACAGCTGAGAGAGTGGCTACAGGTTACAGCTGAGAGAGGCTACAGGTTACAGCTGAGAGAGGCTACAGGCTACAGCTGAGAGGGGCTACAGGTTACAGCTGAGAGAGGCTACAGGCTACAGCTGAGAGAGGCTACAGGTTACAGCTGAGAGAGGGGCTACAGGTTACAGCTGAGAGAGGCTACAGGCTACAGCTGAGAGAGGCTACAGGTTACAGCTGAGAGATTGTCTACAGGTTACAGCTGAGAGAGGGGCTACAGGTTACAGCTGAGAGGGAGGCTACAGGCTACAGCTGAGAGAGGCTACAGGTTACAGCTGAGAGAGAGGCTACAGGCTACAGCTGAGAGAGGCTACAGGTTACAGCTGAGAGAGGGGCTACAGGTTACAGCTGAGAGAGGCTACAGGTTACAGCTGAGAGAGGGGCTACAGGTTACAGCTGAGAGAGGTGCTACAGGTTACAGCTGAGAGAGGGGCTACAGGTTACAGCTGAGAGAGGGGCTACAGGTTACAGCTGAGAGAGGTGCTACAGGTTACAGCTGAGAGAGAGGCTACAGGCTACAGCTGAGAGAGGCTACAGGTTACAGCTGAGAGAGGAGCTACAGGTTACAGCTGAGAGAGCCTACAGGTTACAGCTGAGAGAGGGGCTACAGGTTACAGCTGAGAGAGGGGCTACAGGTTACAGCTGAGAGAGGGGCTACAGGTTACAGCTGATAGAAAGGCTACAGGTTACAGCTGAGAGAGAGGCTACAGGTTACAGCTGAGAGAGGCTACAGGCTACAGCTGAGAGAGGCTACCGGTTGCAGCTGAGAAAGGCTACAGGTCACAATTGAGAGAGGCTACAGGTTACAGCTGAGAGAGGCTACAGGTTACAGCTGAGAGGGGCTACAGGTTACAGCTGAGAGAGGGGCTACAGGTTACAGCTGAGAGAGGTGCTACAGGTTACAGCTGAGAGAGAGGCTACAGGCTACAGCTGAGAGAGGCTACAGGTTACAGCTGAGAGAGGGGCTACAGGTTACAGCTGAGAGAGGCTACAGGTTACAGCTGAGAGAGGGGCTACAGGTTACAGCTGAGAGGGGCTACAGGTTACAGCTGAGAGAAAGGCTACAGGTTACAGCTGAGAGAGGCTACAGGTTACAGCTGAGAGAGAGGCTACAGGTTACAGCTGAGAGAGGCTACAGGCTACAGCTGAGAGAGGCTACCGGTTGCAGCTGAGAAAGGCTACAGGTCACAATTGAGAGAGGCTACAGGTTACAGCTGAGAGAGGCTACAGGTTACAGCTGAGAGGGGCTACAGGTTACAGCTGAGAGAGGGGCTACAGGTTACAGCTGAGAGAGAGGCTACAGGTTACAGCTGAGAGAGAGGCTACAGGTTACAGCTGAGAGAGAGGCTACAGGTCACAGCTGAGAGAGGCTACAGGTTACAGCTGAGAGAGGCTACAGGTTACAGCTGAGAGAGAGGCTACAGGCTACAGCTGAGAGAGGCTACAGGTTACAGCTGAGAGAGGGGCTACAGGTTACAGCTGAGAGAGGCTACAGGTTACAGCTGAGAGAGAGGCTACAGGCTACAGCTGAGAGAGGCTACAGGTTACAACTGAGAGAGGGGCTACAGGTTACAGCTGAGAGAGAGGCTACAGGCTACAGCTGAGAGAGGCTACAGGTTACAGCTGAGAGAGAGGCTACAGGCTACAGCTGAGAGAGGCTACAGGTTACAGCTGAGAGAGGGGCTACAGGTTACAGCTGAGGAAGAGGCTACAGGCTACAGCTGAGAGAGGCTACAGGTTACAGCTGAGAGAGTGTCTACAGGTTACAGCTGAGAGAGGGGCTACAGGTTACAGCTGAGAGAGAGGCTACAGGCTACAGATGAGAGAGGCTACAGGTTACAGCTGAGAGAGAGGCTACAGGGTACAGCTGAGAGAGGCTACAGGTTACAGCTGAGAGAGGAGCTACAGGTTACAGCTGAGAGGGGCTACAGGTTACAGCTGAGAGAGAGGCTACAGGCTACAGATGAGAGAGGCTACAGGTTACAGCTGAGAGAGAGGCTACAGGGTACAGCTGAGAGAGGCTACAGGTTACAGCTGAGAGAGGAGCTACAGGTTACAGCTGAGAGAGGCTACAGGTTACAGCTGAGAGAGGGGCTACAGGTTACAGCTGAGAGAGGCTACAGGTTACAGCTGAGAGAGAGGCTACAGGTTACAGCTGAGAGAGAGGCTACAGGTGACAGCTGAGGGAGGCTACAGGTTACAGCTGCGAGAGGCTACAGGTTACAGCTGAGAGGGGCTACAGGTTACAGCTGAGAGAGGCTACAGGTTACAGCTGAGAGAGGGGCTACAGGCTACAGCTGAGAGAGGCTACAGGTTACAGCTGAGAGAGGCTACAGGTTACAGCTGAGAGAGGCTACAGGTTACAGCTGAGAGAGGCTACAGGTTACAGCTGAGAGAGGGGCTACAGGCTACAGCTGAAATAGGCTACAGATTACAGCTGAGAGAGAGGCTACAGGTTACAGCTGATAGAAAGGCTACAGGTTACAGCTGAGAGAGAGGCTACAGGTTACAGCTGAGAGAGGCTACAGGTTACAGCTGAGAGAGGCTACAGGTTACAGCTGAGAGGGGCTACAGGCTACAGCTGAGAGGGGCTATAGGATACAGCTGAGAGGGGCTACAGGTTACAGCTGAGAGGGGCTACAGGTTACAGCTGAGAGAGAGGCTACAGGTTACAGCTGAGAGAGAGGCTACAGGTGACAGCTGAGAGAGAGGCTACAGGTTACAGCTGAGGGAGGCTACAGGTTACAGCTGCGAGAGGCTACAGGTTACAGCTGAGAGGGGCTACAGGTTACAGCTGAGAGAGGCTACAGGTTACAGCTGAGAGAGGGGCTACAGGTTACAGCTGAGAGAGGCTACAGGTTACAGCTGAGAGGGGCTACAGGTTACAGCTGAGAGGGGCTACAGGTTACAGCTGAGAGAGGCTACAGGTTACAGCTGAGAGAGGGGCTACAGGCTACAGCTGAAATAGGCTACAGATTACAGCTGAGAGAGAGGCTACAGGTTACAGCTGAGAGAGGGGCTACAGGTTACAGCTGAGAGAGGCTACAGGTTACAGCTGAGAGAGGCTACAGGTTACAGCTGAGAGAGGCTACAGGTTACAGCTGAGAGAGGGGCTACAGGCTACAGCTGAAATAGGCTACAGATTACAGCTGAGAGAGAGGCTACAGGTTACAGCTGAGAGAGGGGCTACAGGTTACAGCTGAGAGAGGCTACAGGTTACAGCTGAGAGAGGCTACAGGCTACAGCTGAGAGGGGCTACAGGTTACAGCTGAGAGAGGCTACAGGCTACAGCTGAGAGAGGCTACAGGTTACAGCTGAGAGAGGGGCTACAGGTTACAGCTGAGAGAGGCTACAGGCTACAGCTGAGAGAGGCTACAGGTTACAGCTGAGAGATTGTCTACAGGTTACAGCTGAGAGAGGGGCTACAGGTTACAGCTGAGAGGGAGGCTACAGGCTACAGCTGAGAGAGGCTACAGGTTACAGCTGAGAGAGAGGCTACAGGCTACAGCTGAGAGAGGCTACAGGTTACAGCTGAGAGAGGGGCTACAGGTTACAGCTGAGAGAGGCTACAGGTTACAGCTGAGAGAGGGGCTACAGGTTACAGCTGAGAGAGGTGCTACAGGTTACAGCTGAGAGAGGGGCTACAGGTTACAGCTGAGAGAGGGGCTACAGGTTACAGCTGAGAGAGGTGCTACAGGTTACAGCTGAGAGAGAGGCTACAGGCTACAGCTGAGAGAGGCTACAGGTTACAGCTGAGAGAGGAGCTACAGGTTACAGCTGAGAGAGCCTACAGGTTACAGCTGAGAGAGGGGCTACAGGTTACAGCTGAGAGAGGGGCTACAGGTTACAGCTGAGAGAGGGGCTACAGGTTACAGCTGATAGAAAGGCTACAGGTTACAGCTGAGAAAGGCTACAGGTTACAGCTGAGAGAGGCTACAGGTTACAGCTGAGAGAGGGGCTACAGGTTACAGCTGAGAGAGGTGCTACAGGTTACAGCTGAGAGAGAGGCTACAGGTTACAGCTGAGAGAGGCTACAGGTTACAGCTGAGAGAGGGGCTACAGGTTACAGCTGAGAGAGAGGCTACAGGCTACAGCTGAGAGAGGCTACAGGTTACAGCTGAGAGAGTGTCTACAGGTTACAGCTGAGAGAGGGGCTACAGGTTACAGCTGAGAGGGAGGCTACAGGCTACAGCTGAGAGAGGCTACAGGTTACAGCTGAGAGAGAGGCTACAGGCTACAGCTGAGAGAGGCTACAGGTTACAGCTGAGAGAGGGGCTACAGGTTACAGCTGAGAGAGGCTACAGGTTACAGCTGAGAGAGGGGCTACAGGTTACAGCTGAGAGAGGTGCTACAGGTTACAGCTGAGAAAGGCTACAGGTTACAGCTGAGAGAGGCTACAGGTTACAGCTGAGAGAGGGGCTACAGGTTACAGCTGAGAGAGGGGCTACAGGTTACAGCTGAGAGAGGTGCTACAGGTTACAGCTGAGAGAGAGGCTACAGGTTACAGCTGAGAGTGGCTACAGGTTACAGCTGAGAGAGGGGCTACAGGTTACAGCTGAGAGAGAGGCTACAGGTTACAGCTGAGAGGGGCTACAGGTTACAGCTGAGAGACGTGCTACAGGTTACAGCTGAGAGAGAGGCTACAGGTTACAGCTGAGAGAGGCTACAGGTTACAGCTGAGAGAGGGGCTACAGGTTACAGCTGAGAGAGGGGCTACAGGTTACAGCTGAGAGAGGTGCTACAGGTTACAGCTGAGAGGGGCTACAGGTTACAGCTGAGAGAGGGGCTTCAGGTTACAGCTGAGAGAGGGGCTACAGGTTACAGCTGAGAGAGGGGCTACAGGTTACAGCTGAGAGAGGGGCTACAGGTTACAGTTGAGAGAGGTGCTACAGGTTACAGCTGAGAGGGGCTACAGGTTACAGCTGAGAGAGGTGCTACAGGTTACAGCTGAGAGAGAGGCTACAGGGTACAGCTGAGAGAGGCTACAGTTTACAGCTGAGAGAGGGACTACAGGTTACAGCTGAGAGAGGGGCTACAGGTTATAGCTGAGAGAGGGGCTACAGGTTACAGCTGAGAGAGGTGCTACAGGTTACAGCTGAGAGGGGCTACAGGTTACAGCTGAGAGAGGGGCTTCAGGTTACAGCTGAGAGAGGGGCTACAGGTTACAGCTGAGAGAGGGGCTACAGGCTACAGCTGAGAGAGGGGCTACAGGTTACAGCTGAGAGAGGTGCTACAGGTTACAGCTGAGAGGGGCTACAGGTTACAGCTGAGAGAGGTGCTACAGGTTACAGCTGAGAGGGGCTACAGGTTACAGCTGAGAGAGGGGCTTCAGGTTACAGCTGAGAGAGGGGCTACAGGTTACAGCTGAGAGAGGGGCTACAGGTTACAGCTGAGAGAGGGGCTACAGGTTACAGCTGAGAGAGAGGCTACAGGTTACAGCTGAGAGGAGCTACAGGTTACAGCTGTTCATTATGGAAGCCACTAGACACTAGCAGAGTGTTCAAATGAAAATGTTCTATACAAATTTTTAATACGCACTATGTTCCTATCAAAAGCCTCACAAATAACCTGTAACACACAGCCGTGTCCAGTGTCTGCAGAGTAATGCTTACCCTCCTGGCTCATAACCCAAGCACACTTTCTAGATTGTAAGCTCTTTGGACTCCTCAGCTCTGCAGCACCATTCTCTCTGTCTCCCTCTGACTCTTGCACTGTGTATGCTGGATATCTTACATGCTCATTTTGCTTGTTTATCCTTGTAATTTGCCAGTTGCACACGCTCTACATCACTGTACCCCGGTATGACACAACCATGACCCATAAGTCTCTAATACCTGACTACTTCATATCTGCCATCGATCTCAAGTCATGTCTTACAAAGCAAATTACTAAAAACAGAAATTCACCAGAATTACTACTAGAGTACTAGGATGAGTAACCGAAAAGATTCACAAAACCGTCACTGAAGATGTGTTAGATCGGTATGTCACACACTATATATATATATATATATATATGTATATATATATATATATATATATATATATATATATATATATATATAATACAGATAGCACACCTCCCAACAAAGGGCCCCCCTTTATTCTTGCACATTAGGCAGTATTTATATACATTAGGATTTAGTTACACACAGTTAGTATGTGCACAATACTCCCCACACACGTGTATTCTGTAGAATTAACACTTCGGGCTTCTATCTGTCTCCTACAATTACTACAGATATCATTCACAAATATCATCTGCATCGGTGTCCAAACACGGCGCTAGATTACTACAAGTAGTATGTAAGAGGAGCTCCATGTGAAGATCCCAGGTTACTACAGGTTATTATTATTATTATTATTATTACTCCTATTATTATTATTATTATTATTACTATTATTATTATTACTATTATTATTACTATTACTATTATTACTATTCTTATTATTCTTATTAGTATTACTATTATTACTATTATTCTTATTATTATTATTACTATTCTTATTATTCTTATTATTACTATTATTATTATCCTTTATTTGTATGCTGGGGTTAAGTACAAAACAAAGTAACACATGACCAAGAATGGGCAGCCCTTGCTTGAGGTTGTAACTTACTACAATAGTAAAGCTCTCCTCTTGCATATGTTATTATATATATATATATTTATATATATATATATTCCATGTTACGTATTCGCCGGGCTGTATAACACTTTGTTACATTAATAACAAGATACACAGAGTATATAATGCACTTACCCACAATGTAACCAGACAGGAGCCCTCGTACGCCCCTCACCGCTCCCTATAGTGGCCGCGCACGTCTGGGTTATCTCCTCTTATTCTGGAGAGTAAAAGGTTCAGTAGAACCAGATTTTCCTCATACCTCAGTGTCATAGATAAAGATCTCAGGAGATGATAATGTTTCACTTAGAGTTTGTGATTGGACAGTTTACGTGCGGAGCCCCTATATAGTGAGCTATAGGGGCCTTGTTGGGTGTCACCATCATGCACACACCAGGTAATATACTCATTGGGAGGTGGAATCTTTATTATGATTTTTGCATAATAATTGTCATTTTTAATAAATATTATTTGTGAATAAAACTTACACTGAAAATAGCTGGTTTTTCCTAGTAGATTAGAGGTTCTTCATATTTATCCAGAGATACTGCAGAGTGTACTAGCACTTCCCTTCTACCAATACTCACTGTTTATTAGAGATGAGAGAAGCTCCAGCTTAAACATTATATAAAAAACAGCTATATTCAGAATAATGAGGCTCACAAAAGATCAGCTTTTTTTAATCACATTCAACTGTTGTTTATAAGGAGCTGTGATAGAGGAGTCCCAGAGATAAAGCTGTGCGTAAGGTGGGGGCGGTGGGGGTGTGTGTGGTAGGGGACTAAATGGGGGGGGGGGGGGGCTACGAGGTGTTCCCACTATCGGCAGGACCATCCTGTTTATTTACTACTGTGAAAACTCTGCTTGTTTGTGACTATGTAAAAAACAAACAACATTAGCAGCTGAGTAACCGCGAGAATAAAAGCATTTTAGAGAAATCCGAAGTTTTGAGGATGGCGATATGTATAGGAGGATTCATTATGTCTGTGCTATAAGACTATCAAATGAGACTGACAACATAGGGGGACAGTACAGAGGGACAGTATAGAGGGACATTATAGAGGGACATTAAAGAAGGACAGTACAGAGGGACAGTATAGAGGGAAAGTATAGAGGAACATTAAAGAAGGACAGTACAGAGGGACAACATAGAGGGAAAGTATAGAGGGGTGATATAGAAAGACGATGTAAAGGGACAATATAGACAGACAATATAGTGGGATGATATAGAGGGACAATATAGACAGACAATATAGCGGGATGATATAGAGGGACAATATAGACAGACAATATAGTGGGATGATATAGAAAGATGATGTAAAGGGACAATATAGAGGGACATTATAGAGGGCCAATATAAAGGGATGATATAGAGGGACAATATAGAGGGCCAATATAAAGGGACAATATAGCTGGATGATATAGAGGGACAATATAGAGGGACAATATAGCAGGATGATATAGAAAGACAATCTAAAGGGACAATATAGAGGGACAATGTAAAGGGACAATATAGAGGGCCAATATAAAGGGACAATATAGAGGGACAATATAGAGTGTCAATATAGTGGGATGATATAGAAAGAGGATGTAAAGGGACAATATAGAGGGACAATATAGAGGGACAATATAGAGGGACAATATAGAGGGCCAATATAAAGGGATGATATAGAGGGACAATATAGAGGGACAATATAGAGGGACAATATAGAGGGACAATATAAAGGGACAATATAGAGGGACAATATAGAGGGCCAATATAAAGGGATGATATAGAGGGACAATATAGAGGGACAATATAGAGGGACAATATAAAGGGACAATATAAAGGGACAATATAGAGGGACAATATAGAGGGACAATATAAAGGGACAATATAAAGGGACAATATAAAGGGATGATATAGAGGGACAATATAGAGGTACAATATAGAGGGATGATATAGAGGGACAATATAGCGGGATGATATAGAGGGATGATATAGAGGGACAATATAGCGGGATGATATAGAGGGATGATATAGAGTGTCAATATAGCGGGATGATATAGAGGGATGATATAGAGGGACAATATAGCGGGATGATATAGAGGGATGATATAGAGTGTCAATATAGCGGGATGATATAGAAAGATGATGTAAAGGGACAATATAGAGGGACAATATAAAGGGACAATATAAAGGGACAATATAGTGGGACAATATAGAGGGACAATATAGAGGGATGATATAGAAGGACAATATAGAGGGACAGTATAAAGGGATGATATTGAGGGACAATATAGAGGGACAATATAGAGGGTAATAAGTAAGATCAGTATAAAGGGACAGTAAAGCTCCACATTCTCGTGCCGTCACACGGATGGGATGTATATAATGTGGTCTGGAGCTTATGGAAGTGACACAAATAGCTACATATATATAACATGCTGCGACATTAATAATCAGTAGCCTGTGTTTGCTCAGCTAGTGATGATCATATTACAAAACACTTCCGGTCCCTCCCACTTAGGGCCGGGCCGGAGCAGGGGGAGGGGCAATGACTTCCCTCAGCAGCCGTGTCTCTACCATTTAATGTATATTTTCTGTAATATATATTATTTATTTATTATTTATTTGTCATTCAAACAAAACTTTTGCAGAACTTAAAACCTATTTTGTATTAATTATAATTTTCTGCAGATATTCGGACTTTAGATCTGCGCCGTGATCAGAGATCTGCAGATTTTGGGGCATTTTGTGGATAAGATGATGGTTCAGCTTTTTGATAGATATTTCTGCGCATCACCATTTAAAGGGACAGTACCAGATAAGGAGTTTACAGAATGACACATATTCAAATAATAATATTATAACCACAAATGACATCATTTTATATGACCTTTAACCTTTGGTCCATAAGTAAAAGCGACAATAAGCTCTTTGTTGTTGGATGCGTTTCCAAGCCCAGGGTAGGTAATATATATATATATTTGCGTATTTTGGTTGTGATTCAACGTCACAGCTCAGAGACATAAATGATATTTGGATCTGAAGCGATCGGAGGTTCTGCCAAGAAATGAGACCCAAAAGGAGGAAAACCCCAAGAATAAACAGATCTTATTGTCTAATGGGAGGATCTTCTAAGGGAATTCCACTTTCTTATCAGATTCCTCTCGTTCCAATGTATTTATATATGTGCTTAAATGTCCCTGATTGGTCTGTGCCCCCCGCCCCACGTCATGTGATTGTTTAACCCTTTAGATTCAGCTCATACCAACTGGCAATGCTCCTCTAGTAGAAAAAACAAACCCATAATGCAACATTAATGTTGTATTCTGAATTACAAATTGTTAAAGAGAACAACAAATAAACTAACAAACTAATAAACTAACAAACTAACAAACTAATAAACTAACAAACTAACAAACTAATAAACTAACAAACTAATAAACTAATAAACTAACAAACTAATAAACTAACAAACTAACAAACTAATAAACTAATAAACTAACAAACTAATAAACTAACAAACTAATAAACTAATAAACTAATAAACTAACAAACTAACAAACTAATAAACTAATAAACTAACAAACTAATAAACTAATACACTAACAAACTAATAAACTAACAAACTAATAAACTAATAAACTAACAAACTAATAAACTAACAAACTAACAAACTAATAAACTAATAAACTAACAAACTAATAACCTAACAAACTAATAAACTAATAAACTAACAAACTAGCAAACTAACAAACTAATAAACTAACAAACTAACAAACTAACAAACTAATAAACTAACAAACTAACAAACTAATAAACTAACAAACTAATAAACTAATAAACTAACAAACTAACAAACTAATAAACTAATAAACTAACTAATAAACTAACAAACTAACAAACTAACAAACTAATAAACTAATAAACTAACAAACTAACAAACTAACAAACTAACAAACTAATAAACTAATAAACTAACAAACTAATAAACGGTCTGACTTTTGTGTTCTTTGTTACAATTTTAAAATCGATTGACCTGAGGATCGTTTCGCTCCCCCCCCAAGGACTACTGGAGATGCCATGTCCACTATGGTGCCACAGGATCACGTCTGACCCACCTGGGCCTGGTGAACCCTCCGTTGTCCTGATGAAGTTACTGGACATGGTGGTATCTGGGGGCAATCTATGCTCTTAACCCAGGTCCATACTGACTGGGGCACAAGCAAGGGCAAGAAAGAGGTGGGAGATATGACCGGAGGCAGATGTATTGCTGGGAAACAACTTGGGGCCTATGCAGTGACCCAAAATGAAGCCAAATGGGCCACTGCCAGGGAGACACAAGAGGAGCAGGAGCCAGCCCAACCCGCCATAAACCAGATGCCAACTGGGAAAAAGTAAGGCCCACGGGCAGTCCTCACTGAGTGGTAGACAAAGCAGCAACCTGATTTAGAGGGGGTTGTACAGGGTGACCAATCTGCAGAGGGATGAGCGGCCCTGGGCGGCGCTACCGAAGTACCAAGTGGTACTATGGCCGTTAGACATATCATTCCCATAGTAGGACCACCAGAGCAGTCACCAACTCCTGGCTCAGGCCTTTTATTGTCCCGGAGTATCACGTGATGTCACTAGTTTCTGCGCCTCATGTGATACATCACAGCGCCGGGGTGACAGCGGGCGACTGTCCTGTTATAGAGACTCCCTCCACCAAGGGGCTGTAGATATCATTGGCTCTCTTGCCAGCCCTAGTAAGCTTATGTGTACAGTGTGATTCTTGGAATAAATCCCCCCATTTATGTTTAAGATTAAATATCACATATTATAATTGTCGAACTACGAGACATCGCTTAGCGTGGTGCGTACGACTTAGAGCCTCACAAAGCGAGGCGAGCCATTAACGACTCGCCTCGCAATGCGCATGCGCGGGGATGGCGGCAATCGCAGTTTGACAACTATTATATGTTGTAACGGCTACCCCGGTAGTGAGAGGGTACCAGCCGTTGGAGACGTCCTTTTCTGAAGCAAGGTGCTGTGCAGTAATGAAATATTTATTCCCATCCACGATATCCCATTGTATAATCCAGAAGTGCAGTAAAATGCGGCAGAGTAACGGTACCATAAATCCCCCCCAAAGAACGAGACGATGCTACGTTTTGAAGGGTCAAGTAGAACTATATTTTAATGACAGGGAATCTCCTTTTATGCAATGTTGCCCTCTGAAGGGCTACACCCACATAATTATCACAACAGCCAATTATCTGCATAATTCAACCCCCACGTCTCCTCCCCTCAGATAACAGGTAACACAATTAAAACAGACACAATTTTAACCACATTCTGGATGTACCCCAAATACAGGGGGTACACCTTTAAGTCCCGCACCATTCAATATCTCTCACCCAGGGGAACAACATATACAAAAAATGGCATGAATCAGACCAGGGGTTCAAAAGTTAGTAAAAGTATGTTTTTACACATAACACACAGACATTGCACATATCCCCCACACAATACACATATAGGACAATAGGTGAGTCACACCTCCCTGGCAACTTGGATACAATCAGACATTAATTAGATCATTCTTATCAGAGAATGAAAACACTTTGGAAAATGCAAGGATCCTTTACAACTTTCTTATCTCTTGAATCTCTGTAACAGGATTATTTATTAGCCTAGGTCTGCAAAAGTCTGGCTAATATTCTGAGCCAATATATTCTGTAGAACATCAACCAACATATATATAGTAGGATCATATTTTAACCATAATAATCATAAAACAGGGTAAAACAGTGATGGGTTCCGTTACACACCTCCCCCGTGACCATAAGCCGGCATACACGGTCTGATCCCAACGGATCGGCCTGGGGATGTCCGGACAAAACGATTTGTTGGTCACTTCTACAGTTTTACAACCCATCAGCATTACTGCAATAAACATTTCAAGGAGAGGGAAAATGCATTTTACAAACTGGTTTCAGACAATTAAATAATGAAGCAGAAAAGCATCAGCCTTCCAAATGAACTGAAGTCCTTTAGCAAAACCATCCCAAGTTGCAGAGTACATTCCTCCCCCAGCTCGTGGTCGGGCCCGTATTGTAAAGGGCCCACTGTTCTTCCCCTGTACACCCACCCAAAAAAATCCAGGATCCCATCCCAACAGTCCAGTATCCCAATGTCCAAAAGGTGGGCCACAATCTCTGTCCCATAGAAACCCCTTTCCATATAAAACATTCCCGCTCATCCCCTCTATTGTCGGCTAATGCTCGGTACTTTTGGAGGGTGGGGTCCTGTCTAGTTTCCTTCACAAGCTCTTCGGGGGTGTCCCACGCTATGGGTCTCTCTGTGGCATTAGTGCTAAGTGTCTGCTTGTGGCTTACCTGGGTCTCCCGACCTGTTGTAGGATCGTCCTCGGTACGGGTCTGTGAGCGGGTGGTCACGGGACAAGCAGCAGCAGTCGTGGGTAAAAAGGCTGAGGCTAGAGGGCCAATATCGTTGCCCAGCACAACCTCAGCAGGTAAATTGTCCATGATGCCTACTGTGGTCTTTCCCGACCCGACTCCCCAATCCAAGTGTACCCGGGCGGTGGGTAAGCGAAAAACAGCCCCCCCTGCGACACGGACAGCAACAGTATGGGTAGATACATGCTCCGGTTTCACAAGATGTTTCTGCACCAACGTGATGGTAGCGCCAGTGTCCCTTAGGCCTTGTGCTACCTGTCCATTTACACGCACCTCCTGGCGGTGATGCTGGCGGTTGTCTGGGGATGCAGCTTGTATGGGGTTTGCCTCGTACAGGATGCCCAAACACTCCTCAGGGCTCCCTTTGGTTTCCAGGCAGTGAGCAGCAGAGGTACGTGATAAAGGGATCTCTGGGTTATTGGTCGGGCGCCTCCAGTTGTTATTGGCTGATCCCAAGGGGCAATAACGAGCAATGTGCCCCGGGTTGCCGCAGCGATGGCACGTCTTTTTGTAAGAATCCCGGGGTTGGTGGTTAGACCCCTGAGGTTGTGGCGGTCCTGGGGGTAATGGGGCCCGAAATTCTGTGCTTGCAGCGGGCATTGAGGTGCGTGGCTTTGCTCTAGAGGTTGGTCGTGTGGACCCTTGGCTCACCTTTCTGGACTCTGCGTATTCGTCCGCTAGCCGTGCTGCCTCGATTAAGTTAGCAGGGCGACGATCTCTCACCCAATCCTGTATGTCTGCCGCCAGATCTTGGAAGAAATGTTCCATCAGGAATAGCTGTAGTACTTCCTCTCCTGTGTTGGCATTGCACCCTCGCACCCAATGTGATGCCACCCTTTGTATATTGCTGGCCCATTCCATGTGGGAGTCTGCAGACTTCTTTTTAGACTCCCTGAAGCGGCGGCGATAAGTTTCTGGGGTGACGGCATATCTGGTGAGCAGTGCAGCCTTCACCCGGCGATACTGCGCAATATCTTCCTCAGTAAGCGCCCGAAAAGCCTCATTTGCTTTTCCTGATAGCTTTCCAGCCAAAATAGTGACCCATTGGTCTGGTGGTACCTGGTGTAGTGAGCACTGCCTCTCGAAGTCAGCCAAATATCCATCAATTTCTTCCTCACTTTCCACAAACGCTTTGAAGGCAGTGAAGGGTATTTTCTTTACTGTAGCAGCGGGTGGGGGAGTATGAACTGTATGTGCCAGGGGTTGTCTAGCTCTTGCCAGTTCAAGTTCGTGCCCCCTCCTATTTTGTATCTCCGTTCTCGCTTCCCGGAACAGCTGATCTATTAGCTCCACGGATGTTGCTGGGTACATGGATAATCTCCGCTGAACCAGGTTTGTAATTTCCTCCTCCTCGCTGGCAGGGGAAGGTTGGTCCACGACCTCCATGGATCGATCCATCTCGTCCAGCTCCAGTAAGTCAGCTATCAGCTCTCTCCGTGGTCGGTTGCTGGCACTCCTTCCTCTGGTTTCCAAGAGATCCTTTAGTGTGGGTCTTTTCAGTTTAGCGTACTGGGATTCCATTCAGCACTTGCGTTGGGGATGAAAAGGACCATCCCACCACTGCCATCCAATGTAACGGCTACCCCGGTAGTGAGAGGGTACCAGCCGTTGGAGACGTCCTTTTCTGAAGCAAGGTGCTGTGCAGTAATGAAATATTTATTCCCATCCACGATATCCCATTGTATAATCCAGAAGTGCAGTAAAATGCGGCAGAGTAACGGTACCATAAATCCCCCCCAAAGAACGAGACGATGCTACGTTTTGAAGGGTCAAGTAGAACTCTCTTTTAATGACAGGGAATCTCCTTTTATGCAATGTTGCCCTCTGAAGGGCTACACCCACATAATTATCACAACAGCCAATTATCTGCATAATTCAACCCCCACGTCTCCTCCCCTCAGATAACAGGTAACACAATTAAAACAGACACAATTTTAACCACATTCTGGATGTACCCCAAATACAGGGGGTACACCTTTAAGTCCCGCACCATTCAATATCTCTCACCCAGGGGAACAACATATACAAAAAATGGCATGAATCAGACCAGGGGTTCAAAAGTTAGTAAAAGTATGATTTTACACATAACACACAGACATTGCACATATCCCCCACACAATACACATATAGGACAATAGGTGAGTCACACCTCCCTGGCAACTTGGATACAATCAGACATTAATTAGATCATTCTTATCAGAGAATGAAAACACTTTGGAAAATGCAAGGATCCTTTACAACTTTCTTATCTCTTGAATCTCTGTAACAGGATTATTTATTAGCCTAGGTCTGCAAAAGTCTGGCTAATATTCTGAGCCAATATATTCTGTAGAACATCAACCAACATATATATAGTAGGATCATATTTTAACCATAATAATCATAAAACAGGGTAAAACAGTGATGGGTTCCGTTACATATGTGATAACATCAGTGGCTGAAACTGACGTCTCCTAAGACTCAGAAATACAAGAATCTAGAAGACATCCCAATTTTATTAATTACAAAGTTGCCTAAAATTACAATTTGATTCATTTGTTACTTAAAAATGATTATTCTGCCACCCCCCCCCCCCCCACCTCATTGTTGTATTCCTTTCAAAAAAGAAGAAGGGAGGGAAGCGGGGGGAAGGAGGGGGGAGGAGGGGAAGGGGGGAAGGAGGTGGGAGGAGGGAAAGGGAGGGAAGCGGGGGAAGGAGGAGGGAGGAGGGGAAGGGGGGAAAGTGGGGGAAGAGGGGGGAAGGGGTGGGAGGAGGGAAAGGGAGGGAAGTGGGGGGAAGAAGGGGGGAGGAGGGGGGAAAATGGGGGAAGATGGGTAAGGGGTGGGAGGAGGGTAAGGGAGGGAAGTGGGGGGAAGGCGGGGGGGAGGAGGGGAAGGAGGGAAAGTGGGGGAAGAGGGGGAAACGGGGTGGGAGGAGGGGAAGGGAGGGTAGCGGGGGGGAGGCAGGGGGAGGAGGGGAAGGGGGGAAAGGGGTTGGAGGGGGGTAAGAGTTGGGAGGAGGGGAAGGGAAAAAAGGGGGGGAGAGTTGGAAGGAGGGGGAGAGAAGAGGGAGGGAAGGCGGGGGAGGAGGGGATCGATAGAAACATTTTGTATTTGGATATAATATCCGTTTGAGATCTTTAGTGACTTTTAATATATATATATAACATAGATTGTTATCAAATTGTATTTTTTTCCTAATGTTTCTATAAAATATCATACCATGTATCGTTACTCTAGCGCCGGCGCTCCTCTCATCTGACGTCACAAATGCTTTTTTACTTTACAAGTTAGTTTAGCATTCTGAACAATATTATCATTATCTTATTTGTAGCGCGCCAATATATTCCGTAGAAATAAACACGAACAAAGTTGCCAGCGGAAACGCAAAGTGCCCAAGTAATTAGAGAAATTACCCGAGTAAATAAATATAATTGCGCTTGGCTGTTATTACCAAATGTGGAAACGTTAGATAATTGGGGTATTTAAAACATTATAAAAGTTAGACCTTTTTATCTGAGGCTCTTATTATCCCTCACCGTGGGGCTGATAAGCATGAAGAGCGTGCCCAGCGACATTTACCTGTACAAGTCTTATCGTTATTCTTTCTAATGGCGTATGTCACTCCCACCGTAAGAGCTGATTAATCGCCCTAGATAAAGAAACGTATGTAAAGGGACCTTCTCAGATAATTACTACTCTAATACCTACATTTCATATGGAATTATTCAACACTTCCACTCAAAATGATTAAAGGGCCAGTGTAACCTAATTACTGCTATCCCAGTTGGAATGTTTGTTTTCTTTACATCAGTGCTCAGGACAATGAGATAGGTGGGTAGGGGTACAGCAGAAGCTATTAATAAGGTAAACAGTGTTTTTAAATGATATGATATCAAATCCCTTTATTGGGGAATTCTGTATATGTGTAATTCAAGGTGCATGTGAGCTCCACCCCCGAGGAACCTATGGAGGCAGAGCATCCTAGCCAATGAGATGTGTGGAGATGTGCCCTAGCCAATCAGCTGTCAGAATCATGGCTGCAACTTTGTCTGAGCCAGTGAGAGAGAAACAGATACATTGTTGTGCCTGCCTCTGATTCGCCTCTACTAATTATGAATTTTATGCTAATTTAGTTTGGATTTTCTTGGGTGTTCCTTCTCAAAAACAATTGAAGACATTTTAAAAACTTTAAGATACGTTTATTAATGTTTATTTTGGGACGTTTTCACCCATTACCCAGATGCACCAGAGTCCGGGAGACTGCCAGAGACCGTTATATACGGATCTAGTGAGTGTGCTCCCCCCCCCCCCTCCACATGCCTTCCTTCCATACCTGAGCCTCTTGTACAGGGCAGGGTAGGAGATATTTGCACGGCTCGTGCGCCCCCCCCCCCCCCCCCCCGGCATTTCTGCTCAATACTGCTCAGTAACTTAAGACTTCCGCTTTTCCTCTGCAGATTCCTCTCTTTCTGCCACTTTCACATCCTGAGGAGTTGCATCTACTTCAGGAAACTGTGAGAAACAAAGTAACAGACGGAGAGAGGTTCCTATATTGTGTTCTGTGTTATGACATAGCAGGGGTGGAGCTAGTGAATGGATGGGGCACAATAATTTATGGCCTCCGCCTCTCCTAGGGGTCACAAAAATCCCCAAATATATACAAAAGTCCCCCCCCCCCCGGTCCCCCCA
This sequence comes from Discoglossus pictus, assembly GCA_027410445.1. Classification (NCBI taxonomy): domain Eukaryota; kingdom Metazoa; phylum Chordata; class Amphibia; order Anura; family Alytidae; genus Discoglossus; species Discoglossus pictus. The sequence goes on from CM050168.1 coordinate 2,911,316, forward strand.
TGGTGGTCACATCACCTTTCTATAAAGTAATTATCTGCCATAAATGAAGTTTCCTTTGCTGCTGGCCCTGGTTCTTTGCACCTGCTGCACCAGCAGTAGCACTGCCACTGGGACACAGCAAATACTGTTATCTAGGGAAGGGCCAGAGCTCCAACCGCACGGGAAGATATTTGTGTATTTGCTGCGTCAGTGTCACAACCACAAGGCATTTTATTTGCTTACCTGAGAGACACAGGAGATACTTGTTGCTGTTTATACATTATATGTTTACAAATATGTATTTATATGTGTACAAACAAAGGCACACCCTAAAAACAAAGTCACGCCCTGCTCTATAGGCTCCAGGCTTGTCCAGTACTAATGTCACTCTATAGACCCCCAGTCACCTATAGAGAGGTACTAATGTCACTCTATAGACCCCCAGTCACATATAGAGAGGTACTAATGTCACTCTATAGACCCCCAGTCACCTATAGAGAGGTACTAATGTCACTCTATAGACCCCCAGTCACATATAGAGAGGAACTAATGTCACTCTATAGACCCCCAGTCAGATATAGAGAGGTACTAATGTCACTCTATAGACCCCTAGTCAGATATAGAGAGGTACTAATGTCACTCTATAGACCCCCAGTCAGATATAGAGAGGTACTAATGTCACTCTATAGACCCCTAGTCAGATATAGAGAGGTACTAATGTCACTCTATAGACCCCCAGTCAGATATAGAGAGGTACTAATGTCACTCTATAGACCCCCAGTCACCTATAGAGAGGTACTAATGTCACTCTATAGACCCCCAGTCACATATAGAGAGGTACTAATGTCACTCTATAGACCCCCAGTCACCTATAGAGAGGTACTAATGTCACTCTATAGACCCCCAGTCAACTATAGAGAGGTACTAATGTCACTCTATAGACACTCAGTCAGATATAGAGAGGTACTAATGTCACTCTATAGACCCCCAGTCAGATATAGAGAGGTACTAGTGTCACTCTATAGACCCCCAGTCACCTATAGAGAGGTACTAATGTCACTCTATAGACCCCCAGTCACCTATAGAGAGGTACTAATGTCACTCTATAGACCCCCCCAGTCAGATATAGAGAGGTACTAATGTCACTCTATAGACCACCAGACACATATAGAGAGATACTAATGTCACTCTATAGACCCCAGTCAGATACAGAGAGGTACTAATGTCACTCTATAGACTCCCAGTTACATACAGAGAGGTACTAATGTCACTCTATAGACTCCCAGTCACATATAGAGAGGTACTAATGTCATTCTATAGACCCCCAGTCACCTATAGAGAGGTACTAATGTCACTCTATAGACCCCCAGTCAGATATAGAGAGGTACTAATGTAACTCTATAGACCCCCAGTCAGATATAGAGGGGTACTAATGTCACTCTATAGACCCCCAGTCAGATATAGAGAGGTACTAATGTCACTCTATAGACCTCAATCAGATATAGAGAGGTACTAATGTCACTCTATAGACCCCCAGTCAGATATAGAGAGGTACTAATGTCACTCTATAGACCCCCAGTCAAATATAGAGAGGTACTAATGTCACTCTATAGACCCCCAGTCCCATATAGAGAGGTACTAATGTCACTCTATAGACCCCCAGTCACCTATAGAGAGGTACTAATGTCACTCTATAGACCCCCAGTCAGATATAGAGGGGTACTAATGTCACTCTATAGACCCCCAGTCAGATATAGAGGGGTACTAATGTCACTCTACAGACCCCCAGTCAGATATAGAGAGGTAATAATGTCACTCTATAGACCCCCAGTCAGATATAGAGAGGTACTAATGTCACTCTATAGACCCCCAGTCAGATATGGAGAGGTACTAATGTCACTCTATAGACCCCCAGTCACATACAGAGAGACACTAATGTCACTCTATAGACCCCCAGTCACATATAGAGAGGTACTAATGTCACTCTATAGACCCCCAGTCAGATATAGAGAGGTACTAATGTCACTCTATAGACCCCCAGTCACATACAGAGAGACACTAATGTCACTCTATAGACCCCCAGTCACATATAGAGAGGTACTAATGTCACTCTATAGACCCCCAGTCAGATATAGAGAGTTACTAATGTCATTCTATAGACCCCCAGTCAACTATAGAGAGGTACTAATGTCCCTCTATATACCTCCAGTCAGATATAGAGAGGTACTAATGTCACTGTATAGACCCCAGTCAGATATAGAGAGATACTAATGTCACTCTATAGACCCCCAGTCACATATAGAGAGGTACTAATGTCACTCTATAGACCCCCAGTCACCTATAGAGAGGTACTAATGTCACTCTACAGACCCCCAGTCAGATATAGAGGGGTACTAATGTCACTCTATAGACCCCCCAGTCAGATATAGAGAGGTAATAATGTCACTCTATAGACCCCCAGTCAGATATAGAGAGGTACTAATGTCACTCTATAGACCACCAGTCAGATATAGAGAGGTACTAATGTCACTCTACGGACCCCCAGTCACCTATAGAGAGGTACTAATGTCACTCTATAGACCCCCCCAGTCAGATATAGAGAGGTACTAATGTCACTCTATAGACCCCCAGTCAGATATAGAGAGGTACTAATGTCACTCTATAGACCCCCAGTCAGATATAGAGAGGTAATAATGTCACTCTATAGACCCCCAGTCAGATATAGAGAGGTACTAATGTCACTCTATAGACACCCAGTCACATATAGAGAGGTACTAATGTCACTCTATAGACCCCCAGCCAAATATAGAGAGGTACTAATGTCACTCTATAGACCCCCAGTCAGATATAGAGAGGTACTAATGTCACTCTATAGACCCCCAGTCAGATATAGAGAGGTACTAATGTCACTCTATAGACACCCAGTCACATATAGAGAGGTACTAATGTTACTCTATAGACCCCCAGTCAGACATAGAGAGGTACTAATGTCACTCTATAGACCCCCAGTCAGATATAGAGAGGTACTAATGTCACTCTATAGACCCCCAGTCACATATAGAGAGGTACTAATGTCACTCTATAGACCCCCAGTCAGATATAGAGAGGTACTAATGTCACTCTATAGACCCCCCAGGCACATATAGAGAGGTACTAATGTCACTCTATAGACTCCCACTCAGATATAGAGAGGTACAATTGTCACTCTATAGACCCCCAGTCAAATATAGAGAGGTACTAATGTCACTCTATAGACCCCCAGGCACATATAGAGAGGTACTAATGTCACTCTATAGACCCCCAGTCAGATATAGAGAGGTACTAATGTCACTCTATAGACCCCAGTCACATATAGAGAGGTACTAATGTCACTCTATAGACCCCCAGTCAATATAGAGAGGTACTAATGTCCACTCTATAGACCACCCAGGCACATATAGAGAGGTACTAATGTCACTCTATAGACCCCCAGTCAGATATAGAGAGTACTAAAGTCACTCTATAAACCCCCTGTCACATTATAGAGGAGGTACTAATGTCACTCTATAGACCCCCAGTCCCATATAGAGAGGTACTAATGTCACTCTATAGACCCCTCAGTCCATGATATTCGAGAGTGTAACTTATGTCACTCTATAGACACTCCAGTCACTATACGAGATTGGTATCTATGTCACTCTATAGACACCCAGTCAGCTTATAGAGAGTACTAAAGGTCACTCTATAGGACCCCCAGTCAGATATAGAGATGGTACTAGTCACTCTATAGACCCCTGTCACATACAGAGAGGTACTAATGTCACTCTATACACCCCCAGTCAGATATAAGAGAGGTACTAATTGTCACTCTATAGATCCCCCTCAGTCACATATAGAGACGGTACTGTCTCTCTATAGACCCCAGCCAGATATAGATGCGTACTAATGTCACCTCTATAGACCCCCAGTCAGATATAGAGAGGTACTAAAGTTCACTCTATAGACCCCAGCCAGATATAGAGAGGTACTAATGTCACTCTATAGACCCCAGTCACATCGTAGATAGGTACTAATGTCACTCTATAGACCTCCACTCAGATATAGAGAGGTACTAATGTCACTTTATGAGACCCCAGTCACATTTAGAGAGGTACTAATGTCACTCGATAGACCCCAGTCAGATATAGATGAGGTACTAATGTCACTCTATAGACCCCAGTCACATATAGTGAGGTACTAAAGTCACTCTATAGACCCCAGTCAGATATATAGACGAGATAGTCAATGTCACTCTATAGACACCAGTCAGATATAGAGAGGTACTAATGTCACTCTATAGACCCCCAGTCAGATATAGAGAGGTACTTATGTCACTCTATAGACCCCCAGTCACATATAGAGAGGTACTAATGTCACTCTATAGACCCCCAGTCACATATAGAGAGGGTACTAATGTCACTTTATAGACCCCCAGTCACATATAGAGAGGTACTAATGTCACTCTATAGACCCCCAGTCAGATATAGAGAGGTACTAATGTCACTCTATAGACCCTCAGTCAGATATAGAGAGGTACTAATGTCACTCTATAGACCCCCAGTCAGATATAGAGAGGTACTAATGTCACTGGTATAGACCCCCAGTCAGATATAGAAGGTACTAATGTCACTCTATAGAACCCCCAGTCAGATATAGAGAGGTACTAATGTCACTCTATAGACCCCCAGTCAGATATAGAGAGGTACTAATGTCACTCTATAGACCCCCAGTCACATATAGAGAGGTACTAATGTCACTCTATAGACCCCCAGTCAGATATAGAGAGGTACTAATGTCACTCTATAGACCCCCAGTCACATATAGAGAGGTACTAATGTCACTCTATAGACCCCCAGTCAGATATAGAGAGGTACTAATGTCACTCTATAAACCCGCAGTCACATATAGAGAGGTACTAATGTCACTCTATAGACCCCCAGTCACATATAGAGAGGTACTAATGTCACTCTATAGACCCCCAGCCAGATATTTTAGAGGTACTAATGTCACTCTATAGACACCCAGTCACATATAGAGAGGTACTAATGTCACTCTATAGACACCAGTCACATATAGAGAGGTACTAATGTCACTCTATAGACCCCAAGTCACATATAGAGAGGTACTAATGTCACTCTATAGACCCTCAGTCAGATATAGAGAGGTACTAATGTCACTCTATAGACCTCCAGTCACATACAGAGAGGTACTAATGTCACTCTATAGACCCCCAGTCAGATATAGAGGAGGTACTAATGTCACTCTATAGACCCCCAGTCACATATAGAGAGGTACTAATGTCACTCTAAAGACCCCAGCCAGATATAGAGAGGTACTAATGTCACTCTATAGACCCCCAGTCAGATATAGAGAGGTACTAATGTCACTCTATAGACCTCAGACAGATATAGAGAGGTACTAATGTCACTCTATAGACCCCAGTCACATATAGAGAGATATTAATGTCACTCTATAGACCCCCAGTCACATGTAGAGAGGTACTAATGTCCCTCTATAGACCCCCAGTCACATATAGAGAGGTACTAATGTCACTCTATAGACCCCCAGTCACATATAGAGAGGTACTAATGTCACTCTATAGACCCCCAGTCACATATAGAGAGGTACTAATGTCACTCTATAGACCACCCAGTCAGATATAGAGAGATAGTATGTCACTCTATAGACACCAGTCAGATATAGAGAGGTACTAATGTCACTCTATAGACCCCCCAGTCAGATATAGAGAGGTACTACATGTCACTCTATAGACCCCCAGTCACATATAGAGAGGTACTAATGTCACTCTATAGACCCCCAGTCAGATATAGAGAGGTACTAATGTCACTCTATAAACCCCCTGTCACATATAGAGAGGTACTAATGTCACTCTATAGACCCCCAGCCAGATATAGAGAGGTACTAATGTCACTCTATAGACCCCCAGCCAGATATTTAGAGGTACTAATGTCACTCTATAGACACCCAGTCACATATAGAGAGGTACTAATGTCACTCTATAGACACCCAGTCACATATGAGAGGGTACTAATGTCACTCTATAGACCCAGAGTCACATATAGAGAGGTACTAATGTCACTCTATAGACCCTCAGTTCAGATATAGAGAGGTACTAATGTCACTCTATAGACCTCCAAGTCACATACAGAGAGGTACTAATTTCACTCTATAGACCCCCAGTCAGATATAGAGAGGTACTAATGTCACTCTATAGACCCCCAGTCACATATAGAGAGGTACTAATGTCACTCTAAAGACCCCAGCCAGATATAGAGAGGTACTAATGTCACTCTATAGACCCCCAGTCAGATATAGAGAGGTACTAATGTCACTCTATAGACCCCAGCCAGATATAGAGAGGTACTAATGTCACTCTATAGACCCCAGTCACATATAGAGAGGTACTAATGTCACTCTATAGACCTCCAGTCAGATATAGAGAGGTACTAATGTCACTTTATAGACCCCCAGTCACATATAGAGAGGTACTAATGTCACTCTATAGACCCCCAGTCAGATATAGAGAGGTACTAATGTCACTCTATAGACCCCCAGTCACATATAGTGAGGTACTAATGTCACTCTATAGACCCCCAGTCAGATATAGAGAGATAGTAATGTCACTCTAATAGACACCAGTCAGATATAGAGAGGTACTAATGTCACTCTATAGACCCCCAGTCAGATATAGAGATGGTACTAATGTCACTCTATAGACCCCCAGTCACATATAGAGAGGTACTAATGTCACTCTATAGACCCCCAGTCACATATAGAGAGGTACTAATGTCACTTTATAGACCCCCAGTCACATATAGAGAGGTACTAATGTCACTCTATAGACCCCCAGTCAGATATAGAGAGGTACTAATGTCACTCTATAGACCCTAGTCAGATATAGAGAGGTACTAATGTCACTCTATAGACCCCCAGTCAGATATAGAGAGGTACTAATGTCACTGTATAGACCCCCCAGTCAGATATAGAGAGGTACTAATGTCACTCTATAGACCCCCAGTCAGATATAGAGATGGTACTAATGTCACTCTATAGACCCCCAGTCAGATATAGAGAGGTACTAATGTCACTCTATAGACCCCCAGTCCACATATAGAGAGGTACTAAAATGTCACTTTATAGACCCCCAGTCACATATAGAGAGGTACTAATGTCACTATATAGACCCCCAGTCAGATATAGAGAGGTACTAATGTCACTCTATAGACCCCCAGTCAGATATAGAGAGGTACTAATGTCACTGTTAGACCCCCAGTCAGATATAGAGAGGTACTAATGTCACTCTATAGACCCCCAGTCAGATATAGAGAGGTACTAATGTCACTCTATAGACCCCCAGTCAGATATAGAGAGGTACTAATGTCACTCTATAAACTCCCAGTCAGATATAGAGATGGTACTAATGTCACTCTATAGACACCAGTCAGATATAGAGAGGTACTAATGTCACTCTATAGACCCCTATACCAGATAAGTTACAGGATGTAAATGGACAGGGACACCTGTTTTTAAGCATTTATTGGAGCAAGTTTTAAAAATTACACAAATTTGTTGTAAGGAAAAATATTAAAATGTTATTACCTCTGACCTCCTGACGTTAGTAGTTGAGTCACCTTATGAAACCTAAACTTCATGGTCAAGTCACATTATATGACCACCACATCAGCAGCACGAGGCCCATGAAATGTGGCACGTGTCGTGAGCTGGCTGGTGGGTATATAAGGTGACATATAGGTATCTGACAAACATATCAACCATCGCTGTCATGGGTAAAACGTGCAATTATCGAAAAGGTGGTGGTCCCTGGGCTTTCAGCCCGAGGGCGGCAGTATTTCTGACAGCGCAGTTTGTGTCCTGTCCGTATGCAGCTGTGGTTACAGTGGTACCGTGATTGGACAAACTGCACCGCTGCGAATAAACAGCATGGAAACTGCGGAGGCACCGCGTGATATTGAGGTCAGAGGTGAACGTCGGCTGTGAAGGTGTGTGAGGGCCAACCGTCGCTCTACAGGTGGGCAACTAACCGTCCAAACAAGCCAGGGGGCTACCAGAGGTGTGTCCTGAAATGACAGGACAGCGAACCCTGTTGTGATAGGGGCCCCGAAACAAACTGCAGGTCACTGCGCCCATGTTGACGAGGGGTCAGCGCCAGAACGGCTTCAATTTGCACCACAGTACCGAGACTGGACCTTTCTGATTGGCAAATGGGATCTTCCAACTGGACAATGCAATATGGGCAAATATGTCATATGGGCAAAATAGTCCGGGAGTGGTTGGGGGAGCACGACGAAGACTTCCAGGTACTCCCCAGGACTCCAAATTAACCCAGACTTGAACCCCATCGAGCACCTGAGGGACCACCGGGATCGCCATGATCCCCCGTATGGATTCTCCATCACGCGCTCTGCAGCAGCTGTAGGATGCACCGTGGGCTGCATGGCTCCAGATACCCGGGCCAACCTTCCAGCGTCTTATTGTCTCCGCGCCGTCTGGCTGCTGTATGTGCGCACACCGCGGTTATTCAGAATATTAGCTGGTGGTCATAATAATGTGACTGATGGGTATAAGTATTAGCTAAAAACAAGGAAAATGAATAAAAATAAAAACACTAATTTACAGCTTTAAGGACAGCCGTAGCTTGGTAAAAACCTCATGTATTTGTGAAGTAAGCAACAAAACTGTGAATTAACACTTGATAATACTAGGGAATAATAAGGGAACATGTCCTTGTAGGATAAACCTTCCCCTCAGGCTCCAGGCTAACTAGTTCTGATATGCTTTTATGCTCAGGACTTAGTTTCTTACATACTTTCACAAACATGTGAGGTTTTCCCAAACTCCAGCTTCTGATATTGCAGCGGTGGGATTTTATTCTGGGAAATAAAACATATTAATAGATTCATTTATTCCATCTCTCACAAATAAGTAAAAAGGAATTAAAATGAATCAATCCTGGTAAATTATTTAAATATGATAGGAATGTTTATTTAAAGGGACAGTGCAGACCCCTATCCCAAATGCGCTAAGGAACTTGAATGTATTAAAATGTAAAAAAAAAACCTTTAACCTGTTATATGCAGACATGGCCACCACATGTACATATGTCCCTCTGTTTGTTATGTCAATTTCCAAGGCCCCCTCGTGCTTGAAGGGCAGATAAGCAAAGTCAATTGCCGGTGGTAAACAAAAATTACAGTTACATCGTTATATTGTAATTGAGGTTGAAAAAGACTTTATCCATCAAGTTCAACCTTTTTAGATCTCTCTGATCCTTGTAATATGCAGATTAGATGTTAATGATCCAGAGGAACAAACAGGGTGACCCCAGGGAGACGTGGCCGATTGTCTCAAATCACATAAATAGGATCTTGAGGGTTGTTTTTAGTTGTTTTTCATAACTTTGTAATTTTACAAAAAAAACACAATTAAAATATTGCACTTAAAAATAATATTTTAATATTTCAATAACTCTGTTATCCAATGTGTAGTGAGGCATGTGCAGAATTACATAGGACTGGAGGTATAATCTCTGGCCCAGACTCACTAACTTCTCAGACCCTGGTAATCTTCTTTTCCATTGCTGCATCGATCACAGCCTCTTGAGAAGCTTATTGAATCTGGGCCATTATGTACTAAATCTCTAAATATACTATTTATATTATTACTGATATATAGAATTCTTACGTGTGCGTCCTTAGCATATACAATGGGAAGGAAATGGATTCCCAAGACTCCTTCAGTTTTTAGTAGATCTGGCCAGGGTCCTGACCAGTTCATTTTGGGAGAAGCGGGAGGATGGGAATCTCATAAGGTTTGTGTTATATCTCAAATAGAATGAGAAACTGGCTGTATGTTGTGTTTATCCAATTGTTCTAATGTTAATCAATCCTGGGAAATTCCATGTTGTCTTTGCGGCATTTATACGCAAGTGTTGTAGCTGCACGTTTTAATTACTACTTTGATGTGTTAATTAGGATTACAGTCTGCTTATCTGTCTCTGTAATGCCCAAAATAAAGTCCCCCAATGTTATCTGGTAGTTAGACCCCCTCTCCAATATCAAGAACTCTGAGCCGCACATTATCCCACCGAGATGCAAAATCAATTCTAATATTTCAGAAATATGCGCTATACCCTATAGATTATATATAGACACAGACATCCATATGGGAGTATACAGTAACATCTAATGAAGGTAACCTAGATACATAAGCACCGGGGGCCCTCACCATAAAATAGGGTCTTGGTGTGGGGGGCCGTGATGCCCCGTCCCTGACCCCTTCATGTACATTCCTTGTCCTACATTCTACTAATGAAGAAACATGTCCGACTTATTGCTGCTGGCTGGGAGAGCTCCTGGAGACGTGGTCCAAGCCTCACACCTTAGTACATCTGGCCCAACAGTAACATGAAACTGGAGACGGGGGTCCAAGCCTCACACCTTAGTACATCTGCCCAAACGTAACATGTAACTGGAGACGTGGTCCAAGCCTCACACCTTAGTACATCTGGGCCCAAACGTAACATGAAACTGGAGACGTGGTGCAAGCCTCACACCTTAGTACATCTGGCCCAACAGTAACATGGACCTAGAGACGTGGTGCAAGCCTCACACCTTAGTACATCTGGCCCAAACGTAACATGAAACTGAAGACGGTGGTGCAAGCCTCACACCTTAGTACATCTGGCCCAAACGTAACATGAAACTGGAGACGTGGTGCAAGCCTCACACCTTAGTACATCTGGCCCAACAGTAACATGGACCTAAAGAGGTGGTCCAAGCCTCACACCTTAGTACATCTGGCCCAAACGTAACATGAAACTGGAGACGTGGGTCCAAGCCTCACACCTTAGTACATCTGGCCCAAACGTAACATGTAACTGGAGACGTGGTCCAAGCCTCACACCTTAGTACATCTGGCCCAAACGTAACATGAAACTGGAGACGTGGTGCAAGCCTCACACCTTAGTACATCTGGCCCAAACGTAACATGAAACTGGAGACGTGGTACAAGCCTCACACCTTAGTACATCTGGCCCAAACGTAACATGAAACTGGAGACGTGGTCCAAGCCTCATACCTTAGTACATCTGACCCAAATGTAACATGAAACTGGAGACGTGGTCCAAGCCTCACACCTTAGTACATCTGGCCCAAACATAACATGTACCTGGAGACGTGGTCCAAGCCTCACACCTTAGTACATCTGGCCCAATAGTAAACTAGAACTAAAGCTTCTCTAAAATGTAGTAACTTTACCTGAGGGAGCTCAGAGTGGATGACAGATGTGCCTGGTGTGCTGCAGTTCATAGGGTCATGGAGAATCAGACACAACTGAAACAACTAAACAACAACAGATTTGCCTCCATGGAATAACCTGGAACTGGTGAAGTGATCCCAGTCACACCTTAGTACATCTGCCCCACCTCTGTCTCACACACACATAGATAATTGCAATTAGCATTGTTTTGTATCGTACTTACCAGATGGGTGGGGTGGTCCTCGGCCCCTCAATAGTTCTATATATCGCCATATATTCGCTGGGCAATCGGAGCTGAGCTGGAGGCCGCCAGACCGGCTACTGGCTGGAAGCTAAAGAGAAAAAAGCAGCTCACCTCCCCCTCCCCTCCCCCCCCCTCTGTACAAGGGAGGGGGGGGGGCTACTCCAGCCCCCAGTGAATGTGCAAATGTCCAGACGAGCGCCTTCCCTGAGATATCGGGAGTCTAATTGGTTATAAATGATAATCAGGAAGCAAAATAGTCTAAAAAACACCAAATAAAGTGTCAGTCGGAGACAGGTTGGACCGGCGTGTTTTGGGCGTGCCGCTTGCCGGGACTCGCTCTTGATCCAGAAGCCGCTTGCCGGGACTCGCTCTTGATCCAGAGGGCCGCTTGCCGGGACTCGCTCTTGATCCAGAGGCCGCTTGCCGGGACTCGCTCTTGATCCAGAGGCCGCTTGCCGGGACTGCGCTCTTGATCCAGGGGCCGCTTGCCGGTACTCGCTCTTGATCCAGAGCGCCGTTTGCCGGGACTCGCTCTTGATCCAGAGACTGCTGTGTGATTTTATACATTGTAACAATCCAGAAGACACAAAGTATCACAAATATCATCACAACTTGTTACAAAACTATTCTTTTATTTAACAAATAAACATGAACTTTATATTAGTTCCTTTGCGAGCACTGACAGTTGTAGATGCCACATTCCCATTATGCAGGAAAGAAGCTTCCACTTCATTCAAGCCTCCCCCACCTCAGAGAAACTGACAGGGCCCGATTCCACATCAGCGTAATTGTATATAATATGCAATAAATTCAATTCTTGTCATTTCTTTTTACATCCTGTTTTATTCATTTATTTTTACAAAACCAAACAAGTAACTAAAATAAGTCGCAGCCAATCAGAGCCGACCATTTCCTGTTTGTTTTGGTCTGATAATCATTTCCTGGCAGATTCTATTCAGATCTATTGAAATGACAATAACCACCAATGGTGTGTAACTTTCTTATATAAATGTAAGTTTGCTGCGTAGGATACAAAATATCCTCCCTGGATTGTTTGGGAAGTTGCAGTTTTTATATCTTTTTATTTTCTATCATTATTTACCATTTTATGAATTTAAATGAGGAGATTTATGTTTTTATTCCGTATTTTTTAATTAATTTAAATTATAATTATTAAATAATGTAATTTTTTTTTCCAGTAAACTTACATTGTGCTTTCATATAGCGCTTGCTGGTACTGATGCCCATCATGGTGCCAGTCTGTAATCAGTGGGTCCCGTGTATCTGTAGTTCCGACGCTCTAGTGACCTCACCGGGCGCATCTTTATGTCCATGGTCATGCGAGAACCACTTGGTTTTCATGGCAGAGATACTGGAGTGGGTTGCCAGTTCCTTCTCCAGTGGACCACAGCATAAATCTCCTGGTATTACTAGGTGGTCTCCCATCCAAGTACTGACCAGGCACAACCCTGTTCGGTATCAGAGTGGTGTGACCTCTTGGTTTCTTGACTGGAATGGAACCCAGGTTGCAGCGGTGAAAGCACTGAATCCCAACCACTGGACCACCAGGAGACCCATACACTGTAGTTAGGGGGCACCAGCCATGCACACGGGGTCTTTTCCAAGAGCTGGGTCTTGTCTTATTTATAAAATGATTCTTATAATTAGTTCCTTACACTCATTAACATCTAAAGCGACAACAAAGTGTGCAAAATAAACAGGTGTTTGTAAACAATCATTTACATAAAAGGGCCATAAATAAATGTATCAAACTGAAAATAGAAATAAATCTGTCCAGATCTAAAATCTATGTAAATTATGTAAATTATGTAAATTATATAAATCTCCATAAAATTTTCACGAATGAGAAATAACTAAAAGAGCTAAAGGTCCAAACCCATATCCTAAAGGTTACTATAATGGGCATTACCTTAGGTCACCCCTTATACATATATATATATATATTCGCCATTCATTACACGTTTAGGCACAAACATAAGAAGCCAGACACAAAATAACAAATACAGAAAAAAAACACAAAATGGATAAAAATCCCTAAAATAAATGGTAATGACTCAAAATACAGTATTAGAAAAAAAACATAAAAATAATATAAAATAAGAAATATTCAGTCGAGTTTCTAAACTGTACCTAAAAATAAGAAGAGATTCTTCACACCCGAAATGATACTTTTTTGATAAATTAATCACAGAAATAAACAGACAAATATTTATATGTTAAATTTCATTAAATAAGAGGAATTTATTGGAAAAAAGGTTTATTATTTGCACAAAAAAATAAAACGAATGAATTTCAGACATGTTCTAGGTTTGCCAAAAAGGAAACTGATCAGAACCAATGACAGGAAATGACATCACTTCCTCCCGATCTCTTGAGTTTTGCTATCACTTTCAGTATGAAATAAATGTGATCATTAGATAATGAAGAATATCGATATCCAGAAAACCTGATTATTTATAACCAGTAAGAGGAATCCCTCAGTGCTGAATAAATATAACGATATGTTCATTAGAAAAGAAAAAAGGTAATTTTATGAACTAATGAGTAATAAGATAATACCTTTAATGCATCAAATAAATGAGGGTGTAAATTATCCAAAATACAACCGATCCAGGAGATAAATAACCTGTTTGTCGCTTAGTCATTCTGTCGTGTCCCACACTCCGTGACCTTATGAACCACAGCACCACCAGACATATTTCTCTGCCACTGACCCTTTGAGCCCCATCAAGCTCATACTCATTGCCTCAGTCTATCTATCTCCATCTCTGCCCCCCCCCGCACTTCCTCTTTCCCACCATTAGAGTCTTCTTTAGGGATTTCAGTCTTAGTCATATGAACAAAATATATGAGCTCCAGACTCATGTTTAAACCTTCCAGTGATCACAGAGACAACAGCCAATCAGAAGTGCAGTTATTTCCCTTCAGCCAATTATAATGGTATATACTCCCCGGGGTGATTTGCTGAAGACATCTGCACCTTCTGATTGGCTGTAATCTGATTGACAGTGACAACAGCCAATCATAAAAACGCAGAGTTCCCTGATATTAATAGTATTAAGGACTTCATATGCCAGTAATTTATGAATAATGTCCAAGGGTGCTTGACCGTTTTACATTGGGATTAATTATTATTGTGTGTGGTTATATGTTTCCGTGACATGGAATGAAGTGTAACCTAGTTATTGGAATATTAATAAATAGGGAAAATGATATAATAGAACATAAGTGGAATTGGTAAAATCTCTGCATAGCTAGTTAGCCTGCAGATCATTGCACCCTCCAACACATACAGAGCCGTGTGGTCAAAACAGAATGCATTACTTCAAGTAGTTCCCTAAGCAAACACTTGAGTTGAACATAAATGTTTGTTCCTAGATATCTAATTAATTTGATCTCAAGAGCTTTGATAGCCCAAGGTTGCAAGTCAGATGGTCTGACATCACACATACACAAATGTACACAAGGGTGTGGTATTGGAGGGTAAAAAAAAGTTGTTTTGATCATTTAATAAAGGTTGAGAGATGGTTTTCACATATACAAGGTGTGAGACTGTATCAGTGTGTTGTATCCTAACTTGGGGAGTGTCTTGCCATAGGCAACTAGTAACCTGTATGCAGTATTCTCTGCCTTTACCACTTCAGAAGCCATCTTTTGGGCCACAAAGAACAGGAAGTACATGATTCTGCTGGGGTAGGTTTGAACTAGGTTCATATCAAGCCCCCTTGAAGAAGCAGATTGTAACAGCAGATAATCCCTTAATTAACACTGTCACTCATAGGGGTCAATACAGACCCCCATAAGCCATTCATTAATCCTGTAACTCATGGGGTCAATACAGATCCCCATAAACGCTTAATTAACCCTGGGGGTCAATAAAGACCCACATAAGCCCTTAATCAACCCTCATGGCACTTATGGGGTTAATGTTAGGCTTCTAACTGTCCCATGACGGTCTTTATATACTCTTATGGGACTAATCGGGTTAAATAGAGGCTTATGAGGGTCTGTATAGACACCCATAAGAGACCGGGTTAAATGAATGACCCTCATGGCACTTATAGGGGTCTATATAGTTGAGTCACCCATTACACTCACATTGTGTGACAAACAGCATTTCAACACTTTGTTATTGCCCCATCATTTTTGACGGGCAAGTCGCTAGTCATATATATATATATTCTCTTTATTGTGAAACAGACAACATTGAATATTGATTTTTTTATGATTGGATGTGAATTTTATTAATGAGCAAAGTCTAATTAACGCAATTAACTACATTTTTTAAGGCATTGCAGAAACCAACAGGAGACGAGGAAGAGTCAGCTGGAATCCAAGACGGAGCCAAAGACAAGTACAAGAGGTCAAGTTACACGCGGCGGGTCTATAAACACAGGTATAAAAAGCTGAGGAATCTGGAGAATTTACAGAAGAAAACGGTCAGAAAATATCTCAGAGCATTGAAGGAAATCCAGACAATAATATCTTGTGAGGAGGAAGACGTTCAGCTGGTTTTGGAATTCCATTTTCCTCTTGAGAAATTCTGCTACATCTGCACCAAGCACCTCAAGATGTGTATGTCCAGACATTTGTGATAAAACCTATATATATAGGTCCCTACAATTGTGGCCTTTCGGGGTCCCTCTATGTGTCATCTGTCCCGTCATAGTTGTTATTTGTCCGAGGACGCTCCACCGATGGAGGATGGAAACAGATTGAAGGCATTCATGGAGATGCCCGCGATCAGCGCTGAAGGCCGTAGGACTTTGGCGCTGATCACGAAGCATGCAAGACTTTGAAAAAAATGACGACTTTAATGGCCGATATTTTTTCAAGCCCGTAACTCGGAAGCCGTTAGAGGACCGCCGAAAGACGCCAATTAATAAAGAAAATAAAACAATCTCACACACAGCACAGGGGGAGAGGCAGGGAGCCTGTAAGTGAGGTTGTAAGCTAATTTGAGGCTTAATTGTCATTTTTCATAGATTGAAAATCGGCTAAGCGAGGAAACAAATGGCGGCCGTAAAGACGTAAATGTTTTCAAAAAGGCTCAAAACAAGGCCGAAGCCCGTAACACCTAGGAGCGTGACGCGAGGCGCGCAACACTTTGAAAAAACCAAGGCAGTAACACTTAGCCGATCATCGCGAGCCACGCAATGTATGTGTGTGTGTATATATATATATATATATATATATATATGTACACTGTATATAAATGTATGTGTGTGCATCTATATATACTGTATACAAATGTGTATATATATATATATATATATATATATACTGTATATAAATGTATGTTTGTGTGTATCTATATATGTACTGTATATAAATGAATGTGTGTGTATCTATATATACTGTATATAAATGTATGTATATATACATATATATATACTGTATACAAATGTATGTACAGTATGTGTGTGTGTGTGTATATATATATTATATATATATATATATATATATACTGTATATAAATGTGTGTGTGTGTATCTATATATACTGTATATAAATGTATGTGTGTGTGTGTATATATATATATACTGTATATAAATGTATGTGTGTGTGTATATATACTGTATATAAATGTATGTGTGTGTATCTATATATATATATATATATATATATAATGTATACTAGCGACTGGCCCGTCAAAAATGACAGCAATAAAAAGTGAAGCCTGGCAATACTGTTTGCCACACAATGGCAGCCTCTTCCCCTCTACTTTACTTACTTTACTTGCTTCGCAATCAGCGCCTTTGGCGCTCATCACGGGCTTCGCAATGAGCACTGAAGGCTTTGATTTATGAATATATTGATGATTATGTCTATATGTTTTCCATCTATGCCAATTAAACATCATAGTTTCAATGAGTCACAAATTAATTGAATACAAACATTACAAATTATTTTCATGTCATTTCACAGATTACTCATCTCTACACCTGACTGAATACAGACAGTGAATTCTGCAGGATTTTATCTGCACTAAGATCAATTTCACAGGTATATGATTTCATGAGGCCCTTTTTGTTTTGCATTGATAACAGTTAATGATTAATTAATTAACCTATATTAATTTAGGCCCTTATTCAATTGCAATTTGCAAATCTGAATACGGCTCTATATAAGGATATAGCATATTATTTTTACAGAACTTTTTAGTTAATGAACATCAATCAAAACCAAGGTTTTCAACAACTTCCGCTCTTTACTTTTCAATGTATGGCAATAAAAAAAAAAAACGGAATTGATTCATTTATTTCATGGAAAAATTTAAATCATTGCATTCTTTCATCAATGCTATTTAGGTTTTGCATTGAGAGCAGCTACAAACAATATGTACAATACAAAAAACATTACACCTTACAACTGTATTCACTATTACAGATTACAATGGTGGACAATGGAGTAGACAGAATTGAACGCAAAAGAACAGCAGGAAGAGAAAGGAAGCAAAGGTGGAGAGATGCACATTCCCCCGAGACGTCCCAACACTTAAGAGAAGAAGACCGGCAGAGACTTTTAAATATAAGAAAAATTAGTAAGAAAGCACAAAGGGAGTGTGCTGGAGCTGCAAAGAAAAGAAAAAGTAAATAAAAACATTTCTGTGAAACATTGCCTCATGAAACCAATGTTGATATAGAAAGTTGTAGTGATATCTATGTTGAGGAAGCTCAGCATACTGCTTTCATTACAACACTAACAGTAGACACTCATTACTGTGGATTACTCAATGTGGTTTGTCAGTTTTGTGGGGCCTATCATTTTCTGAAGGAAAGACCAACTGACTGGGACTTCATTAGTTGCTGTCAGAAAGGAAAGGTAAGACTTCCACAAAGATACACATTTCCAGATTACTTACAAAGTATAATTAACGATCCAACATTTCCAAATTATACCAATTAAAAAAAAACACATCAGGTCTTATAACAGTGCAATTTCCTTTGCTTCTCTGGGTGCAACATTAGCCGAAAATGTCCTTACTGTTTTAGAGTTCAAGGACAAATTTACCATCATACTTCACATTTACACCCACAAGAAGGAGAGCAAAGTAAAAATGGTCACAGTTATATGTCTTAGATACAATGGAAGCTGTTGAGCAACGGATGATGCTTCCAGAAAATAAACAGTGTTTGAACTGGATACAATTATGGCCAACAACCCATACAGTCAAGCATACAAACAATTAGCACAGGTTGAAAAAGAACAACAGCAACATGCTTAAATACATCAATTGCCAATGCCAAGAGTAAATATGGTTTTAAGAAGAGATCACAATACTGATCAAAGACGGTATAATTTACCAACAATAAATCAGGTTGCCATGGTCTTTAAAAATGGAGACAGTGAACCAACTTTTCAGCGGGTTATTAGAATATATTCACGCAATGAAGAGCAACCTTTTATAAACATAAATATATTAAGTAGTAATTTGGATCCAATGACATATCCCATTTTCTTTCCAAATGGTGAGCCAGGATGGGAACCAAAATTACAATTACAAAGTTATCCCAATAGTAAAGTTCGTCTTAGAAGCAATATTTCTATGCTGGAATATAGAGTGGCACAAACTGCTATTCGGAATCATTTTAATCCCATTTTATGTGAGGCAAACTCACACAACAATGGATTATTGATTCCTATCTACAAGTCGAGGCAAATAATATACATTTTATCAAATTTCAGCAACACAAGCTTCGCATAGAACAATATTGTGGATTGATGGATTATGTCGCTGAATTGGCTACCAACAGAGACATTCCAGGTGCAAGAGCAATCATTTTGCCATCCACTTTCCAAGGATCTCCTCGCAATGTGCGTGAAAAATATAATGATGCCATGGCTATTGTCACAAAATTTAGAAAACCAGATTTATTCATTACATTCACATGTAATCCACAATGGAAAGAGATCAATGAAAATTTGAATCTTGGACAAAATACTACTGACCGACCAGATTTAGTTGCAAGAATATTCAAAATAAAACTCAATTCATTAATACATGATATAACTAAAGCACAGTTATTTGGAAAATGTGTGGCTTTTGTTTATACCATTGAATTTCCAAAAAGAGGACTGCCACATGCACACATACTTTTAATCCTGTAGGAAAAAGATAAATTGAATACTACAGAGAGAGTGGATTCAGTAATTATTGCTGAATTGCCACATCCAGAAAAATATTCAAAACTTTATGAGAAACACACAGAATGAGTCATGGGCCATGTGGAGATATCAATCCAAATTGACCATGTATGGAAAATAAAAAAATGTAAAAAACAGTTCCCAAAACAATTTCAAATGCAAACTTATGCTAATTGTGATGGATACCCTTTGTATAAAAGAAGAGAAGGACAAACAGCTATTATCCGTGGACAAAAGGTTGATAATAGATACATAGTTCCATACAATCCACATGTGCTGTTGAAGTACAATGCACACATAAATGTGGAAGCTTGCACTTCTATTAAATCCATCAAATATGTGTATAAATATATATATACAAAGGATATGATGTAGCAACTGTTGTTGTGCAAGGTGCACAAAACAAAAAAGGAAAATCCTATTTTACATGACGAACTTTCAACTTTCGCTATGTCAGTGCTCCAGAAACAATGTTGCGTCTTCTGAAATTTGAGATGCATGATCGGTCACATGCTGTGTATTGATTAGCTGTACATTTGCCGCACAGTCATTTTGCTTGCTTTACTGCAGGCAATGAAAGAACTGCCTTAACCCAAAGTGAACATCGAAAAACAACACTTACTGCTTGGTTTCAATTAAAATGCCAGGATACTGAGGCCAGACAATTTTTATACATTGAGATTCCATATCACTATGTATTTGTAAATGGCGACAACGAAAAAGAGATACTTTATAAAATTATACCACAAATTTATACTGTCAGTCCTAGAGACACTAAACATTTCAGTTTAAGATTACTTATTTTACATGTTCCCGGTGCACAAAGTAATGAACATTTACGAACAGTGAATTACATAGTTTATGATACTTTCCTATTAGCTGCAAGACATCAACACTTCATAGCAGATGATACAGAATGGGAGAGGTGTCTGGAGAAGCAGCACTATCTCAAATGCAAAAGCAAATAAGAGAACAATTTGCATTCATTTTCATCTTTTGCAATTTACTTGAGGCACTTGCTTTGTGAGAAACATTTAAATGAAATATGTGTTAAGACTTCTTGAAACGTTACAATGAGGCCATTGCACTCTTAAAAGCATTAATGGAAATTTAAGAAATATTTCTTGCTCATGGATTAAATTGTGCAAGTTTTAATTTGCCTGATCCAGGACTTATAGATGACATCAAATTTGATGACTATGACACTGAGCTTCAAAAATAAAAATACAAGAAAAACTGGCAACTTTAAATACTTTACAATTGCAAGCATTTAATGCCATCACAAATGCTACAGATGATGAAATGGTCAAAGATCGTTATTTCTATCTCGACGGCCCTGGTGGATCAGGAAAAACTTATCTGTACAATTGTTTGATGAGTTACATTAGAGCACAGGGTCAAATAGCAATGCCATTTGCAACAACTGGAATTGCCTCACTTTTGCTAGAAGGTGGCAGAACTGTGCATAGCAGATTTAAACTGCCAGTTCCCATTTTAGAAACATCAGCGTCAGATATTTGACTAAATTCTTTACAAGCAAAAACATTTTAAAAAGTAAATTAATTATTATAGTTAAGGCAACAATGATGTCATGTCATGCCTTGCAATGTATTGATAGATTCTTAAAATAAGTGATGGATAATAATTTGCCATTTGGTGGAAAGGTAATATTGTTAGGAGGAGATTTTAGGCAAACATTATCTGTTGTGCCACATGGAAATAGGACTGACATCATGAAACATTTATCAAGACAAGTAAACTGTGGAAAATATTTTACACATCTCAGAACTTAGAACTCAAATATGAGATCTGAAGGCCAAAACTAATTCATTCAAATTGGAGAAGGAAAACATCCCACAAATAAATGATTAGCCAATTGATACCATTGAAATTCCATCACAATGGTTTGCAAGGAATCACTCATGTTGGCTAATCTTTCTAAAGACTCTGAATAACGACGATTACTCAGATCATTGCAAACAAAGTGATATATAATGTCCAAATATATATGATGCGTTGAAAATAAATAACTCAAAATTGTAACATTCATCAACGCACCCCAAAATAATTATTACAGTGCAGATTCAGTCTTGCACCTGACGATAGAGACAGTGAAGCTAAATTTAGTATAGAATTTATTAATTCTTTAACACACATCTGGATGCCACCACATGTTTTGCAATTGAAAAAAGGGGCAGTTGTCTGCTATTGAGAAATATGAATCCCAAAAAAAGGACTTTGTAATGGGACCAGATTAATTGTGCATGATTTAAAAGATCATTTCATACATGCAGAAATTATGACTGGTACCCATAAAGGTGAACGAGTTTCATACCAAGAATTGGTTTGGCTCCAAGTGGTGAGAGTGGTTTGCCTTTTGTCCTTCAAAGGAGACAATTTCTAGTTGTCATGGCTTTTGCCATGACCATCAATAAATCCCAAGGACTAACTTTTAAGTCTGTGGGTTTTTTTTTTACATGAACCAGTTTTTGCACATGGACAACTCTATGTTGCTTTTTCAAGGTGCACAAATCCAGATGATATTAAAGTTTCAATTGAAGACAACCCAAGTCAGAGTGATCAATTACATGATGGACGTATTTTTACACTATGAGGATTTGTAAACACAGAGAATATTGATTTCATTTCCAGGATGAAATTTAATGTAATTTGCCCTCTTCTTAGAGGACCACTATTTGACATACAAAACTATCTCCAATTTTAGAAAAATACATCAATTACCAAAAAAAACTAAGCAAAAAAAACCAAAACAATAAACAGTGATTACATCCCATAGACACAATTAAAAGTCTGCTGGGCTCTTTGAAAGGGAATCACTTTGACAGACAAAACAAAGCAAAATGGAATGTATTGGACGTCACTTTTGCCAGGATTGGCCCCACAAAACAGTTACCTTGCATTTTCTTACCTTTAATGTTTCAATTACTAATTCAAATACAGTGGCAGGCACTTCGGAACTACAGACTCATAACATAAGTTGTTTGCTTGCTAATGCCAGAAGCTTGCCAGGAAAAATGGGAGAGTTAGAATTATTAGCAATGAATGAAAAATGGGATTTAATAGGCATTACCGAAACATGGTGGGATGAATCTCATGACTGGACTGTTAAACTGGATGGTTATAACCTATTTAGGAAAGATAGAGGCAATGGTATAAGAGGAGGAGGGATTTGTCTGTATGTTGAGCATACAGACAAGCCTATAGTCAGAGAAGATATTTATGGTGGACCTAGTGATAAAGTTGAATGTTTGTGTGTAGAGTTAAATAGCGGAGCAGCAAATTCCAAAAGAATATTAGTAGGAGTATGCTATAAACCCCCAAATATAGCTGAAAGTGAGGAAATACAGTTATTGTCACAGATTGGAAATGCAGCTAAGCACGGGCAAGTTCTAATAATGGGAGATTTTAATTACCCTGAAATAAACTGGATAAATGAGACCAGCAGTACAGCGAAGGGAGCAGGTTCTTGAGGGATCATTATCTGGCCCAGCTTATACAAGAACCTACTAGAAATGAGGCGATCTTGGATTAAGTTATCACAAATAATATTGATATATATCCAATGTTGGAATAGTGCAACCTTTGGGAAACAGTGATCACAACACAGTCTCTTCTGAGATTGAATTAAAAAAATTAAATTTTAAGGGGTCAACAAAAACTCTTAATTTTAAAAGGGCAGATTATAATGGTCTAAGGGCAGCAATACAAAGTAGAGACTGGGACAGAGGCATGATGGGTAAAAACACTGAACACTAAATATACATACACATCGGCATATACCAAATGGGAATAAAAGTAAAGGAGTAAATCACATCCCATGTGGCTTAACAATGATTTAAAGATCAAGATACAGAGTAAAAAACAGACATTTATAATATACACACAAGAGGGGACAGAGACGGCTTTACAGGAATACAAGGAAATCACCAAGGAGGCAAAAGCGCTATTAGACTGGCTAACATAAAAAATTAAAAATGAATTGCAAAAGAGAGTAAGACTAACCCTAAAATATTGTGTAAGTATATTACTGGGAAGAAGGCGAGGAAGGAAGCTGTAGGAACATTACAATGTGACACAGTCTGATAATTAGTGACCAGGAAAAGGCAGATGAGCTAAATAGGTTATTATACACAAGGGAGGTCCAGTGGTTGGGACACGGCAACATAATGGGGCTACACTACCTTTGCCAAATAATTGGTTAACACAGGAAGTAATCCAAAAGAGGTTGGAAAAAATAAATGTTAACAAAGCCCCGGGTCCTGATGGAATACATCCAAGGGTACCGAGGGAGCTGGGGTCTGTAATAGCCAAACCATTAAATCTAATCTTTCAAGATTCACTCAACACAGGGTCTCTACCAGATGACTGGAGAGAAGCAGAGGTGATACCTATATTTAAAAAGGGAGCAAGAGCAAATCCAGGGAATTATAGACCAGTGAGCCTCACTTCTGTAGTGGGGAAGCTTTTAGAGGGTTAATAAGGGATAATATACAAGAATATGTCTATTTGAACAGGATTATAAGTAGGAGTCAACATGGATTTATGAGGGATAGGTCATGTCAATCAAATCTAATTAGTTTCTATGAGGAGGTTAGTAGGAACCTGGATCAAGGCAACTCAGTGGATGTAGTCTATTTGGATTTTGCAAAGGCTTTTGATACAGTGCCACATGGGAGACTATTGTGCAAACTAAGAGATACGGGAATTGCAGTAAATATCTGCTCATGTATTGAGAGCTGGCTAAAAGACAGGAAGCAAAGGGTTGTGGTAAATGGAACATACTCCGATTGGACTAATGTGGTAAGTGGGGTTCCTCAGGGTTCAGTATTAGGTCCTCTCCTTTTTAACATATGTATTAATGACTTAGAGGTAGGATTGGAGTGTGGGGTCTCCATTTTCACTGATGACACGAAGTTGTGCAAGGTAATTAAATCAGATAATGATGTGTTTTCCCTCCAAAGGGATTTACATAAAATTGAGGAATGGGCATCTAAATGGCAGATGAGATTTAATACGAATTAATGTAAAGTTATGCATCTGGGAAGGAAAAATATCCATGCAATTTATAATCTTAATGGAGCAAATCTAGGGGTATCAGATATTGAAAGGGATTTGGGAGCTTGTGGACAACCACCTAGGTAACAGTGCTCAAAACCAAGCAGCAGCTGCAAAGGCAAATAAAATATTAGCATGTATTAAGAAGGGTATAGAAGCCAGGGGAAGCAAATATAATTCTGCACTATACAAATCTCTAGTATGCCCTCATTTGGAATATGGAGGACAGTTTTGGGCACCACCTCATAAAAAAGACATTTTAGAGCTGAAAAAAGTACAGAGGAGGGCAACAAAACTAATAAGGGGAATGGAGGGGCTAAGTTATGAGGAAAGACTAACCAAATTAAACTTATTTTCTCTAGAAAAAAGGCCACTAAGAGGAGATATAATTACCTTATATAAATACATCCAGGGTCAGTATAAAGATTTGTCACCGGAGCTTTTTGTGCCAAGAGGTTTTCAGCTGACAAGGGGACATCCTGAGGTTAGAAGTAAAAAGATTCCACCTCAAAGAAAGAAAAGGGTTCTTCACAGTAAGGGTGGTTAATCTGTGGAATTCTCTACCAAAGGAGGTGGTGACAGCGGATTCGATAGATAACTTTAAAAGGGGACTGGGTTTATTTCTAATTAAAAAGGGAATTCAGGGTTATCCTGGATAATTAGAGAGAGAGTATTGATCCAGGGAGAAATCCGATCGCCAGTATCTGGTGTCAGGAGGATTTTTCCTTTGAGACAATTGGCTAAGTCTCACTTGGGTTTTTTCTGTTTGCCTTCCTCTGGATTAATTAATAATTTAAAAAAATAAATAACATTAAAAATAAATAATTCAATAATTGATTAATAATTAATTAACAACGAATTAAGTAATAACTAAGCCACATATTGCAGATCAGAGATCTTAAAAGGTTGAACTTGATGGACTGAAAGTCTTTTTTCAACCTTAATTGATATGTAACTATAATTGTAATACTTTAAGTTCATGTTTGTAATGTTAAAATTCTGTTTTAAAAGGACTGAAAAGTTGTTTCATTCTATGTAATTAATGTTTAATGTTAGTAGCAGGATCATCATTTGTTGAAAAATGTAAATGTTTCATGATATAGAGAGTATTGATCCAGGCAGTAATCTGATCGCCAGTTAATGGGGTCAGGAAGGAATACATTTTTTCAACCACTTTCAAACAATTCACCAAGTTTCACTTTTTTTTTTTTTTCCTCTGGATTCTCACTATATTTTTAACTAATTTCAGTTAAAATGTTATCACCTCACGTTAATGTTTGCATTGGTAATATTGTATTTTACAAGGTTTGAAAAGTTAATTTATATAATGTTATTAAGGATTTATATCAGTAGCAGCATAATCATTTGTTACAAATTTAAATGTATATTTACATAGACAAGATTCATCCAGGGAGTAATCCGATCGCCATTTACTGGGGTCTGGAAGGAATTATTTTTTCCTCCCTTTGATACAATTGGCTGTTTTAATGGGGGTTTTACTGTTTGCCGTCCTCTGATTCATTACCTATGGGCTTTACCAGGAGTTCAGCTACAAGTTGTATGTTAAGAAGCTTCTGGAATGGGTTAAGGTCCTCATTTATACAAAGGTGACCTGATGATGTTAGTATTGTTAAATAATTCATTTACAATATAAGTTGCATGTTAGAAGCCGTCATGTCATGGGTCACAACACGTATTCATACAAATGTCATGTATTGTTATATTATTACTACATACATGACAATTATATGTTTAATATGGTTTAACAGTTCATTGTAGATAACAAAAAGGTTCAGAGTCTCAGAGAATCACATAGTGCCACAAACAGCATTTCCAGCTTTAACATTTTATTGACCGTCATTTTTTGCCAGGCAAGTCGCTAGTCCACATACAGCGCCTTGCAAAAGTATTCACCCCCCTTGGCATTTTTCGTGTTTTGTTGCCTCACAACCTGGAAGTAACTCGGATTGTCTCAGGATTTGCATCATTTCATTTACAGAACTTGCCACAACTTTATAGATTTTGTTTTTTTTATTGTGAAAGCAAAACAACAAATAGGATAACAAGTCCTGTGCATAACTATTCACCTCCCTAAAGTCAATACTTTGTAGCGCCGCCTTTTGCAGCAATCACAACTCCAAGTCGCTTTGGATAAGTCTCTATGCGCTCGCCACATCTTACCACTGGGGTTCTTGCCCATTCCTCCTTGCTGCTCCACTCCTTCAAGTTGGACGGTTTGCGCTTGTGACCAGCAATCTTTAAGTCTGACCACAGATTTCCTATTGGATTGAGGTCTGGGCTGTGACTCGGCCATTCCAACACATTTACATGTTTCCCCCCCTTTAGCCGTGTGTTTGGGGTCATTGTCCTGCTGGAAGGTGACCCTCCGTCCTAGCCTCAAATCACGCACAGAGGGGTACAGGTTTTGCTCCTGAATATCCCGTATTTAGCACCATCCATCTTTCCCTCAACTCTGACCAGTTTCCCAGTCCCATCCCCCCAGCATGATGCTGCACCGCCATGTGTCACTGTG
This sequence comes from Discoglossus pictus, assembly GCA_027410445.1. Classification (NCBI taxonomy): domain Eukaryota; kingdom Metazoa; phylum Chordata; class Amphibia; order Anura; family Alytidae; genus Discoglossus; species Discoglossus pictus. Next base: position 2,938,633 of record CM050168.1, read on the forward strand.
GGGATGGTGCTCTTTGGGGGATGTGTTGGGTTTGCGCCAGACATAGTGTTTTCTTTGATGGCCGAAAAGTTCAATTTTAGTCTCACCAGACCAGAGCACCTTCCTCCATATATTTTGGGAGTCTCCCACATGCCTTTTCGCAAACTCAAAACGTGCCATTTTTTGTTTTTTGCTGAAAGTAATGGCTTTCGTCTGGCCACTCTACCATAAAGCCCAACTCTATGGAGCGTACGGCTTATTGTCGTCCGATGTACAGATACTCCAGTCTCTGCTCTGGATCTCTGCAGCTCCTCCAGGGTTACCTTAGGTCTCTGTGCTGATTAATGCCCTCCTTGCCCGGTCCATGAGTTTTGGTGGGCGGCCGTCTCTTTCCAGGTTTGCTGTTGCTCCATGTTCTTTCCATTTGGTTATGATAGATTTGATGGTGCTCCTGGAGATCATCAAAGATTTGGATATTTTTTTATAACCTAACCCTGACTTGTACTTCTCAACAACATTGTCCCTTACTTGTTTGGAGAGTTCCTTGGTCTTCGTGGCAGTGTTTGGTTAGTGGTGCCTCTTGCTTAGGTGTTGCAGCCTCTTTGCAACACCTCTTTGGTGTGTATATGTAATGAGAGATCATGTGACACTTAGATTGCACACAGGTGGACATCATGTCACTAATTATGTGACTTCTGAAGGTAATTGGTTGCACCGGAGCTTTTTATGGTCTTCATAACAAAGGGGGTGAATACATACGCACATGACAATTTTCTGTTTTCTATTACTAATAAATAATTTTATGTATATATTTTTCTCATTTCACTTCACCAACTTAGACTTTTGTGTTCTGATCCGCCACATAAAATTCAGATAAAAAACATTGAACGTAAGGCTGTAATGTAACAAAATAGGGAACAAGTCGGGGGGGGGGGGGGGGCTTTTGCAGGCATGTATATACTGTATATAAATGTGTGTATCCATATATATACTGTATATAAATGTGTGTGTGTGTATCTATATATATACTGTATATATATAATATGTTGTATTTACTCAGCCCATATCTGCTCTGGGTCTGGTCTGTACCTCAGGATACAGCAGATACCTCCAGTGATCCCTCGGCTTCGTGTCTATATCTGCCCAGACACCATATTCTCCTCCTTTAGAATCCAAAAAACGACCCCGTGCCTTTAATACAGAATATGCTAATATAAATAAATACAAATTGTATTAGTGATCATTTCACAATTAAAGCCTCTGGTTAGGGCTGCTCATTAATTTATTTTTCTGAATCATACAACACAGCTATATTGGTTTAACGCTGTAGATACCAGGTAATAGGAGAAAAACAGCTCTAAGCGGGGCAGGGGAACATGGGGGAGATAGGGGAAGATAGGGGGACATGGGCAAGATAGGGATAGGGGAACATGGGGGAGATAGGGGGACATGGGGAAGATAGGGGAACATTGGCAAGATAGGGGAACATGGGCAAGATAGGGGAACATGGGCAAGATAGGGGAACATGGGGGAGATAGGGGGACATGGGGAAGATAGGGGAACATGGGGGAGATAGGGGAACATGGGCAAGATAGGGAAACATGGGCAAGATAGGGATAGGGGAACATGGGGGAGATAGGGAGACATGGGGAAGATAGGGGAACATTGGCAAGATAGGGGAACATGGGCAAGATAGGGGAACATGGGCAAGATAGGGGAACATGGGCAAGATAGGGGAACATGGGGGAGATAGGGGACATGGGGAAGATAGGGGAACATGGGGGAGATAGGGGAACATGGGCAAGATAGGGGAACATGGGCAAGATAGGGGAACATGGGAAAGATAGGGAAACATGGGGAGATAGGGGGACATGGGGAAGATAGGGGAACATGGGGGAGATAGGGGAACATGGGCAAGATAGGGGAACATGGGCAAGATAGGGATAGGGGAACATGGGGGAGATAGGGGAACATGGGGGAGATAGGGGAACATGGGCAAGATAGGGATAGGGGAACATGGGGGAGATAGGGGAACATGGGGGAGATAGGGGAGCATGGGCAAGAAAGGGATAAGGAACATGGGGAGATAGGGGGACATGGGGAAGATAGGGGAACATTGGCAAGATAGGGGAACATGGGCAAGATAGGGGAACATGGGGCAAGATAGGGGAACATGGGGAGATAGGGGGACATGGGGAAGATAGGGGAACATGGGGGAGATAGGGGAACATGGGCAAGATAGGGGAACATGGGCAAGATAGGGGAACATGGGGGAGATAGGGGGACATGGGGAAGATAGGGGAACATGGCAAGATAGGGGAACATGGGCAAGATAGGGGAACATGGGCAAGATAGGGGAACATGGGCAAGATAGGGGAACATGGGGGAGATAGGGACATGGGGAAGATAGGGGAACATGGGGGAGATAGGGGAACATGGGCAAGATAGGGGAACATGGGCAAGATAGGGGAACATGGGCAAGATAGGGATAGGGGAACATGGGGGAGATAGGGGGACATGGGGAAGATAGGGGAACATGGGGGAGATAGGGGAACATGGGCAAGATAGGGGAACATGGGCAAGATAGGGATAGGGGAACATGGGGAGATAGGGGAACATGGGGGAGATAGGGGAACATGGGCAAGATAGGGATAGGGGAACATGGGGGAGATAGGGGAACATGGGGGAGATAGGGGAGCATGGGCAAGATAGGGGAACATGGGGAAGATAGGGGAACATTGGCAAGATAGGGGAACATGGGCAAGATAGGGGAACATGGGCAAGATAGGGGAACATGGGGGAGATAGGGGGACATGGGGAAGATAGGGGAACATGGGGGAGATAGGGGAACATGGGCAAGATAGGGGAACATGGGCAAGATAGGGATAGGGGGACATGGGGAAGATAGGGGAACATTGGCAAGATAGGGGAACATGGGCAAGATAGGGGAACATGGGCAAGATAGGGGAACATGGGCAAGATAGGGTAACATGGGGGAGATAGGGGACATGGGGAAGATAGGGGAACATGGGGAGATAGGGGAACATGGGCAAGATAGGGGAACATGGGCAAGATAGGGATAGGGGAACATGGGGGAGATAGGGGACATGGGGAGATAGGGGAACATGGGGGAGATAGGGGAACATGGGCAGGATAGGGGAACATGGGGGAAATAGGGATAGGGGAACATGGGGAACATACTGGAACATGGCGAACATAGGGGAACATGGGGGAGATTAAGGAACATGTGGAAGATAGGGAACATGGGGGAGACAGGGGAACATGGGGGAGATTAGGGAACATGGGGAAGATAGGGGAACAATGGGGAACAAGGGGGAGATTATCGAAAATGGGCAATATAGGGATAGAGGAGCATGGGGGAGATAGGGATAGGGGTACATGGGGAACATAGGGGAACATGGGGAACATAGGGGAACATGGGGAAGATAGGGGAAGATATAGAAACATGCGGTAGAGAGGGGAACATGGGGGAGATTAGGGAACATGGGGAAGATAGGGGAACATGGGGGAGATATGGGGAACATGGGCAGATTAGGGAATATGTGGAAGATAGGTGGAGATAGGGGAACATGGGGGAGATTAGGGAACATGGGGAAGATAGGGGAACATGGGGGAGATATGGGGAACATGGGGCAGATTAGGGAACATGTGGAAGATAGGTGGAGATAGGGGAACATGGGGGAGATAGGGGAACATGGGCAAGATAGGGATAGGGGAACATGGGGGAGATAGGGGAACATGGGGGAGATAGGGGAACATGGGCAAGATAGGGATAGGGGAACATGGGGGAGATAGGGGAACATGGGGGAGATAGGGGAGCATGGGCAAGAAAGGGATAAGGGAACATGGGGGAGATAGGGGGACATGGGGAAGATAGGGGAACATTGGCAAGATAGGGGAACATGGGCAAGATAGGGGAACATGAGCAAGATAGGGGAACATGGGGGAGATAGGGGACATGGGAAGATAGGGGAACATGGGGGAGATAGGGGAACATGGGCAAGATAGGGGAACAATGGGCAAGATAGGGATAGGGGAACATGGGGGAGTTAGGGGGACATGGGGAAGATAGGGGAACATTGGCAAGTTAGGGGAACATGGGCAAGATAGGGGAACATGGGCAAGATAGGGGAACATTGGCAAGATAGGGAACATGGGGGAGATAGGGGACATGGGGAAGATAGGGGAACATGGGGGAGATAGGGGAACATGGGCAAGATAGGGGAACATGGGCAAGATAGGGATAGGGGAACATGGGGGAGATAGGGGACATGGGGAAGATAGGGGAACATGGGGGAGATAGGGGAACATGGGCAGGATAGGGGAACATGGGGGAAATAGGGATAGGGGAACATGGGGAACATACTGGAACATGGCGAACATAGGGGAACATGGGGGAGATTAAGGAACATGTGGAAGATAGGGGAACATGGGGGAGACAGGGGAACATGGGGGAGATTAGGGAACATGGGGAAGATAGGGGAACAATGGGGAACAAGGGGGAGATTAGGGAAAATGGGCAATATAGGGATAGAGGAGCATGGGGGAGATTAGGGAACATGGGGAACATAGGGGAACATGGGGAACATAGGGGAACATGGGGAAGATGGGGAAGATAGGGAAACATGCGGTAGAGAGGGGAACATGGGGAGATTAGGGAACATGGGGAAGATAGGGGAACATGGGGGAGATATGGGGAACATGGGGCAGATTAGGGAATATGTGGAAGATAGGTGGAGATAGGGGAACATGGGGGAGATTAGGGAACATGGGGAAGATAGGGATAGGGGAACATGGGGGAGATAGGGGAACATGGGGGAGATAGGGGAACATGGGAAGATAGGGATAGGGGAACATGGGGAGATAGGGGAACATGGGGGAGATAGGGGAGCATGGGCAAGAAAGGGATAGGGGAACATGGGGAGATAGGGGGACATGGGGAAGATAGGGGAACATTGGCAAGATAGGGGAACATGGGCAAGATAGGGGAACATGGGGAAGATAGGGGAACATGGGGTAGATAGGGGAACATGGGGAAGATAGGGGAACATGGGGGAGATAGGGGAACATGGGCAAGATAGGGATAGGGGAACATGGGGGAGATAGGGGGACATGGGGAAGAAGGGGAACATTGGCAAGATAGGGGAACATGCGCAAGATAGGGGAACATGGGCAAGATAGGGGAACATGGGCAAGATAGGGGAACATGGGGAGATAGGGGACATGGGGAAGATAGGGGAACATGGGGGAGATAGGGGAACATGGGCAAGATAGGGGAACATGGGCAAGATAGGGATAGGGGAACATGGGGAGATAGGGGGACATGGGGAAGATAGGGGAACAGGGGGCGATAGGGAACATGGGCAGGATAGGGGCAATGGGGGAGATAGGGGGACATGGGGAAGATAGGGGAACATGGGGGAGATAGGGGAACATGGGCAAGATAGGGGAACATGGGCAAGATAGGGATAGGGGAACATGGGGAGATAGGGGGACATGGGGAAGATAGGGGAAATTGGCAAGATAGGGGAACATGGGCAAGATAGGGGAACATGGGCAAGATAGGGGAACATGGGCAAGAAAGGGTAACATGGGGGAGATAGGGGACATGGGGAAGATAGGGGAACATGGGGAGATAGGGGAACATGGGCAAGATAGGGGAACATGGGCAAGATAGTGATAGGGGAACATGGGGGAGATAGGGGACATGGGGAAGATAGGGGAACATGGGGGAGATAGGGGAACATGGGCAGGATAGGGGAACACGGGGGAAATAGGGATAGGGGAACATGGGGAACATACTGGAACATGGCGAACATAGGGGAACATGGGGGAGATTAAGGAACATGTGGAAGATAGGGGTAACATGGGGGAGACAGGGAACATGGGGAGATTAGGGAACATGGGGAAGATAGGGGGAACAATGGGGAACAAGGGGGAGATTAGGGAAAATGGGCAATATAGGATAGAGGAGCATGGGGGAGATAGGGATAGGGGTACATGGGGAACACAGGGGAACATGGGGAACATAGGGGAACATGGGGAAGATAGGGGAAGAAAGGGAAACATGCGGTAGAGAGGGGAAACATGGGGGATTAGGGGACCTGGGGAAGATAGGGGAACATGGGGGGAGATATGGGGAACATGGGGCAGATTAGGGAATATGTGGAAGATAGGTGGAGATAGGGGAACATGGGGGAGATTAGGGAACATGGGAAGATAGGTGGAGATAGGGGAACATGGGGGAGATAGGGAACATGGGCAAGATAGGGATAGGGGAACATGGGGAAGATAGGGGAACATGGGGGAGATAGGGAACATGGGCAAGATAGGGATAGGGGAACACGGGGGAGATAGGGGAACATGGGGGAGATAGGGAGCATGGGCAAGAAAGGGATAAGGGAACATGGGGAGATAGGGGGACATGGGGAAGATAGGGGAACATTGGCAAGATAGGGGAACATGGGCAAGATAGGGAACATGGGCAAGATAGGGGAACATGGGGAGATAGGGGACATGGGGAAGATAGGGGAACATGGGGGAGATAGGGGAAAATGGGCAAGATAGGGGAAA
>CM050168.1:2945705-3011063 GCA_027410445.1 Discoglossus pictus
CTCATTATTTAATTGTCTGAAAACCAGTTTGTAAAATGTATTTTCCCTCTCCTTGAAATGTTTATTGCTGTGAATGCTGTATGAAGTGTGCGTTTGTTTTGTTCTTGAAATGTGAGGAATGTGAATTGCAGTAATGCTGATGGTTGTCAAACTGTAGAAGTGACCAACAAATCGTTTTGTCCGGACATCCCCAGGCCGATCCGTTGGGATCAGACCGTGTATGCCGGCTTATGGTCACGGGGGAGGTGTGTAACGAAACCCATCACTGTTTTACCCTGTGTTATGGTTATTTAATTATTATGGTTAAAATATGATCACATTGCTATACTGTCGATATGTTGGTTTGTGCTCTGCAGGATGTTGGCTCAGACCATTGCAGACACCTAGCATAATACATAATCCTATTAGGGTCTCCTAGAGGCAGGAGAGCCCTTTTTTGTAAAGTGTTCACATTGTGAAAGATGGAACAAAGTGAAGCATTATCTTATCAATGTCTGATTGTATAAAAAGTTGCCGGCTAGTCCCTGGGAGGTGTGACCACACCTATTGCCTCTATTGTGTGGCCAAATATGGGCATGTGTATTACCTGTGGAAAGAGGTGTATATATATTTCTGCATATAACAAAATAAAGTCAGTATTCTTTGACTCCCAAGAAAGTGTCGTCCAATATGGGTGGTCTGGGCTTCTGAGACTGCGCAGATGCTTCTATATGGATATTTAATGCTGAACCTGACTTTCCCTCTGGAACTCTTGGATGGGATTATACCAACTTCACTTTTACACAGCAGCTTGCCAGGGAAAAGGACGTCTCCAACGGCTGGTACCCTCTCACTACCCGGGGTAGCCGTTACACAGATCACCCACCCTCTCCCTGCACCCCATCATAGATCATCACCCCTTACAGATCACCCACCCTCTCCCAGCACCCCCTCATAGATCATCACCCCTTGCAGATCACCCACGCTCTCCCTGCACCCCCTCATAGATCATCACCCCTTACAGATCACCCACGCTCTCCCTGCACCCCCTCATAGATCATCACCCCTTACAGATCACCCACGCTCTCCCTGCACCCCCCTCATAGATCATCACCCTCTCCCTGCACCCCCTCATAGATCATCACCCCTTACAGATCACCCACCCTCTCCCTGCACCCCCTCATAGGTCATCACCCCTTACAGATCACCCACCCTCTCCCATGCACCCCCTCATAGGTCATCACCCCTTACAGATCACCCACCCTCTCCCTGCACCTCCTCATAGATCATCACCCCTTACAGATCACCCACCCTCACCCTGCACCCCCTCACTGATCATCACCCCCTTTCAGATCACCCACCCTCTCCCTTCACCCCTCATAGATCATCACCCTTTACAGATCACCCACCCTCTCCCTGCACCCCCTCATAGATCATCACACCTTACAGATCACCCACCCTCTACCTGCACCCCCTCATAGATCATCACCCCTTACAGATCACCCACCCTCTCCCTGCATCCTCTCTTAGATCATCACCCCTTACAGATCACCCACCCTCTCCCTGCATCCTCTCTTAGATCATCACCCCTTACAGATCACCCACCCTCTCCCTGCCCCCCCTCATAGATCATCACCCCTTACAGATCACCCACCCTCTCCCGGCACCCCCTCATAGATCATCACCCCTTACAGATCACCCACCCTCTCCCTGCACCCTCATAGATCATCACCCCTTATATCTCCCACCCACTCCCTGCATCCTCTCTTAGATCATCACCCCTTACAGATCACCCACCCTCTCCCTGCACCCCCTCATAGGTCATCACCCCTTACAGATCACCCACCCTCTCCCTGCACCCCTCATAGATCATCACCCCTTACAGATCACCCACCCTCTCCCTACACCCCCTCATAGATCATCACCCCTTACAGATCTCCCACCCTCTCACTGCACCTCCTCATAGATCATCACCCCTTACAGATCACTCACCCTCTCCCTGCACCCCCTCATAGGTCATCACCCCTTACAGATCACCCACCCTCTCCCTGCAACCACTCATAGGTCATCACCCCTTACAGATCACCCACCCTCTCCCTGCACCCCCTCATAGATCATCACCCCTTACAGATCACCCACCCTCGCCCTGCACCCCCTCATAGATCATCACCCTTTACAGATCTCCCACCATCTCCCTGCACCCCCTCATAGATCATCACCCCTTACAGATCACCCACCCTCTCCCTGCACCCCCTCATAGATCATCACCCCTTACAGATCTCCCACCATCTCCCTGCACCCCCTCATAGATCATCATCCCTTACAGATCACCCACCCCCTCCCTGCACCCCCTCATAGATCATCACCCCTTACAGATCCCCCACCCTCACCCTGCACCCCCTCATAGATCATCACCCCTTACAGATCACCCACCCTCTCCCTGCACCCCCTCATAGATCATCACTCCTTACAGATCACCCACCCTCTCCCTGCACACCCTCATAGATCATCACCACTTATATCTCCCACCCACTCCCTGCATCCTCTCTTAGATCATCACCCCTTACAGATCACCCACCCTCTCCCTGCACCCCCTCATAGGTCATCGCCCCTTACAGATCACCCACCCTCTCCCTGCACCCCTCATAGGTCATCACCCCTTACAGATCACCCACCCTCTCCCTGCACCCCCTCATAGATCATCACCCCTTACAGATCCCCCACCCTCACCCTGCACCCCCTCATAGATCATCACTCCTTACAGATCACCCACCCTCTCCCTACACCCCCTCATAGATCATCACTCCTTACAGATCACCCACCCTCTCCCTCTGCACACCCTCATAGATCATCACCCCTTATATCTCCCACCCACTCCCTGCATCCTCTCTTAGATCATTCACCCCTTACAGATCACCCACCCTCTCCCTGCACCCCCTCATAGGTCATCGCCCCTTACAGATCACCCACCCACTCCCTGCACCCCTCATAGGTCATCACCCCTTACAGATCACCCACCCTCTCCCTGCACCTCCTCATAGATCATCACCCCTTACAGATCACTCACCCTCTCCCTGCACCCCCTCATAGGTCATCACCCCTTACAGATCACCCCCCCTCACCCTGCACCCCCTCATAGATCATCACCCCTTCCAGATCACAGACCCTCTCCCTTCTCCCCCTCATAGATCATCACCCCTTACAGATCACCCACCCTCACCCTGCACCCCCTCATAGATCATCACCCCTTACAGGTCACCCACCCTCTCCCTATACCTCCTCATAGACCATCACCCCTTACAGATACCCCACCCTCTCCCTGCACCCCCTCATAGATTAGCACTCCTTACAGATAACCCACCCTCTCCCTGCACCCCCTCGTTGGTCATCACCCCTAAACAGATCCCCCACCCTCTCCCTGCACCCCCTCATAGATCATCACCCCCTTACAGATCCCCCACCCTCTCCCTGCACCCCCTCATAGATTAGCACCCCTTACAGATCACCCACCCTCATCCCTGCACCCCCTCATAGATCATCACCCCTTACAGATCCCCCACCCTCTCCCTGCACCCTTTCATAGATTAGCACCCCTTACAGATCACCCACCCTCTCCCTGCACCCCCTCATGGATCATCGCCCCTTACAGATCACCCACCCTCTCCCTGCACCCCCCTCATAGATCATCACCCCTTACAGATTGTAACGAAACCCATCACTGTTTTACCCTGTGTTATGGTTATTTAATTATTATGGTTAAAATATGATTACATTGCTATACTGTCGATATGTTGGTTTGTGCTCTGCAGGATGTTGGCTCAGACCATTGCAGACACCTAGCATAATACATAATCCTATTAGGGTCTCCTAGAGGCAGGAGAGCCCTATTGTGTAAAGTGTTCACATTGTGAAAGATGGAACAAAGAGAAGCATTATCTTATCAATGTCTGTTATTGTATCAAAGAGAAGCATTATCTTATCAATGTCTGATTGTATCAAAAGTAGCCGGCTAGTCCCTGGGAGGTGTGACCACACCTATTGCCTCTATTGTGTGGCCAAATATGGGCATGTGTATTACCTGTGGAAAGAGGTGTATATATATTTCTGCATATAACAAAATAAAGTCAGTATTCTTTGACTCCCAAGAAAGTGTCGTCCAATATGGGTGGTCTGGGCTTCTGAGACTGCGCAGTGCTTCTATATGGATATTTAATGCTGAACCTGACTTTCCCTCTGGAACTCTTGGATGGGATTATACCAACTTCACTTTTACACAGCAGCTTGCCAGGGAAAAGGACGTCTCCAACGGCTGGTACCCTCTCACTACCGGGGTAGCCGTTACACAGATCACCCACCCTCTCCCTGCACCCCATCATAGATCATCACCCCTTACAGATCACCCACCCTCTCCCAGCACCCCCTCATAGATCATCACCCCTTGCAGATCACCCACAGCTCTCCCTGCACCCCCTCATAGATCATCACCCCTTACAGATCACCCACGCTCTCCCTGCACCCCCTCATAGATCATCACCCCTTACAGATCACCCACGCTCTCCCTGCACCCCCCTCATAGATCATCACCCTCTCCCTGCACCCCCTCATAGGTCATCACCCCTTACAGATCACCCACCCTCTCCCTGCACCCCCTCATAGGTCATCACCCCTTACAGATCACCCACCCTCTCCCTGCACCCCCTCATAGGTCATCACCCTTACAGATCACCCACCCTCTCCCTGCACCTCCTCATAGATCATCACCCCTTACAGATCACCCACCCTCACCCTGCACCCCCTCACTGATCATCACCCCTTTCAGATCACCCACCCTCTCCCTTCACCCCTCATAGATCATCACCCTTTACAGATCACCCACCCTCTCCCTGCACCCCCTCATAGATCATCACACCTTACAGATCACCCACCCTCTACCTGCACCCCCTCATAGATCATCACCCCTTACAGACCACCCACACTCTCCCTGCATCCTCTCTTAGATCATCACCCCTTACAGATCACCCACCCTCTCCCTGCATCCTCTCTTAGATCATCACCCCTTACAGATCACCCACCCTCTCCCTGCCCCCCCTCATAGATCATCACCCCTTACAGATCACCCACCCTCTCCCGGCACCCCCTCATAGATCATCACTCCTTACAGATCACCCACCCTCTCCCTGCACCCTCATAGATCATCACCCCTTATATCTCCCACCCACTCCCTGCATCCTCTCTTAGATCATCACCCCTTACAGATCACCCACCCTCTCCCTGCACCCCCTCATAGGTCATCACCCCTTACAGATCACCCACCCTCTCCCTGCACCCCTCATAGATCCTCACCCCTTACAGATCACCCACCCTCTCCCTACACCCCCTCATAGATCATCACCCCTTACAGATCTCCCACCCTCTCACTGCACCTCCTCATAGATCATCACCCCTTACAGATCACTCACCCTCTCCCTGCACCCCCTCATAGATCATCACCCCTTACAGATCACCCACCCTCTCCCTGCAACCACTCATAGGTCATCACCCCTTACAGATCACCCACCCTCTCCCTGCACCCCCTCATAGATCATCACCCCTTACAGATCACCCACCCTCGCCCTGCACCCCCTCATAGATCATCACCCGTTACAGATCTCCCACCATCTCCCTGCACCCCCTCATAGATCATCACCCCTTACAGATCACCCACCCTCGCCCTGCACCCCCTCATAGATCATCACCCCTTACAGATCTCCCACCATCTCCCTGCACCCCCTCATAGATCATCATCCCTTACAGATCACCCACCCCCTCCCTGCACCCCCTCATAGATCATCACCCCTTACAGATCACCCACCCTCACCCTGCACCCCCTCATAGATCATCACTCCTTACAGATCACCCACCCTCTCCCTGCACCCCCTCATAGATCATCACTCCTTACAGATCACCCACCCTCTCCCTGCACACCCTCATAGATCATCACCACTTATATCTCCCACCCACTCCCTGCATCCTCTCTTAGATCATCACCCCTTACAGATCACCCACCCTCCTCCCTGCACCCCCTCATAGGTCATCGCCCCTTACAGATCACCCACCACTCTCCCTGCACCCCTCATAGGTCATCACCCCTTACAGATCACCCACCCTCTCCCTGCACCCCCTCATAGATCATCACCCCTTACAGATCACCCACCCTCACCCTGCACCCCCTCATAGATCATCACTCCTTACAGATCACCCACCCTCTCCCTACACCCCCTCATAGATCATCACTCCTTACAGATCACCCACCCTCTCCCTGCACACCCTCATAGATCATCACCCCTTATATCTCCCACCCACTCCCTGCATCCTCTCTTAGATCATCACCCCTTACAGATCACCCACCCTCTCCCTGCACCCCCTCATAGGTCATCGCCCCTTACAGATCACCCACCCTCTCCCTGCACCCCTCATAGGTCATCACCCCTTACAGATCACCCACCCTCTCCCTGCACCTCCTCATAGATCATCACCCCTTACAGATCACTCACCCTCTCCCTGCACCCCCTCATAGGTCATCACCCCTTACAGATCACCCCCCCCTCACCCTGCACCCCCCTCATAGATCATCACCCCTTCCAGATCACAGACCCTCTCCCTTCTCCCCCTCATAGATCATCACCCCTTACAGATCACCCACCCTCACCCTGCACCCCCTCATAGATCATCACCCCTTACAGGTCACCCACCCTCTCACTATACCTCCTCATAGACCATCACCCCTTACAGATACCCCACCCTCTCCCTGCACCCCCTCATAGATTAGCACTCCTTACAGATAACCCACCCTCTCCCTGCACCCCCTCGTTGGTCATCACCCCTAAACAGATCCCCCACCCTCTCCCTACACTCCCTCATAGACCATCACCCCTTACAGATCCCCCACCCTCTCCCTGCACCCCCTCATAGATTAGCACCCCTTACAGAACACCCACCCTCTCCCTGCACCCCCTTATAGATTATCACCCCTTACAGATCCCCCACCCCTCTCCCTGCACCCTTTCATAGATTAGCACCCCTTACAGATCACCCACCCTCTCCCTGCACCCCCTCATGGATCATCGCCCCTTACAGATCACCCACCCTCTCCCTGCACCCCCCTCATAGATCATCACCCCTTACAGATTGTAACGAAACCCATCACTGTTTTACCCTGTGTTATGGTTATTTAATTATTATGGTTAAAATATGATTACATTGCTATACTGTCGATATGTTGGTTTGTGCTCTGCAGGATGTTGGCTCAGACCATTGCAGACACCTAGCATAATACATAATCCTATTAGGGTCTCCTAGAGGCAGGAGAGCCCTATTGTGTAAAGTGTTCACATTGTGAAAGATGGAACAAAGAGAAGCATTATCTTATCAATGTCTGTTATTGTATCAAAGAGAAGCATTATCTTATCAATGTCTGATTGTATAAAAAGTAGCCGGCTAGTCCCTGGGAGGTGTGACCACACCTATTGCCTCTATTGTGTGGCCAAATATGGGCATGTGTATTACCTGTGGAAAGAGGTGTATATATATTTCTGCATATAACAAAATAAAGTCAGTATTCTTTGACTCCCAAGAAAGTGTCGTCCAATATGGGTGGTCTGGGCTTCTGAGACTGCGCAGTGCTTCTATATGGATATTTAATGCTGAACCTGACTTTCCCTCTGGAACTCTTGGATGGGATTATACCAACTTCACTTTTACACAGCAGCTTGCCAGGGAAAAGGACGTCTCCAACGGCTGGTACCCTCTCACTACCGGGGTAGCCGTTACATTGGTGGCAGCGGTGGGATGGTCCTTTTCATCCCCAACGCAAGTGCTGAATGGAATCCCAGTATGCTAAACTGAAAAGACCCACACTAAAGGATCTCTTGGAAACCAGAGGAAGGAGTGCAAACAACCGACCACGGAGAGAGCTGATAGCTGACCTACTGGAGCTGGACGAGATGGATCGATCCATGGAGGTCGTGGACCAACCTACCCCTGTCAGCGAGGAGGAGGAAATTACAAACCTGGTTCAGCGGAGATTATCCATGTACCCAGCAACATCCGTGGAGCTAATAGATCAGCTGTTCCGGGAAGCGAGAACGGAGATACAAAATAGGAGGGGGCACGAACTTGAACTGGCAAGAGCTAGACAACCCCTGGCACATACAGTTCATACTCCCCCACCCGCTGCTACAGGGCAGAAAATACCCTTCACTGCCTTCAAAGCGTTTGTGGAAAGTGAGGAAGAAATTGATGGATATTTGGGTGACTTCGAGAGGCAGTGCTCACTACACCAAATACCACCAGACCAATGGGTCACTATTTTGGCTGGAAAGCTATCAGGAAAAGCAAATGAGGCTTTTCGGGCGCTTACTGAGGAAGATATTGCGCAGTATCGCCGGGTGAAGGCTGCACTGCTCACCAGATATGCCGTCACCCCGGAAACATATCGCCGTCGCTTCAGGGAGTCTAAAAAGAAGGCTGCAGACTCCCACATGGAATGGGCCAGCAATATACAAAGGGTGGCATCACATTGGGTGCGAGGGTGCAATGCCAACACAGGAGAGGAAGTACTACAGCTATTCCTGATGGAACATTTCTTCCAAGATCTGGCGGCAGACATACAGGATTGGGTGAGAGATCGTCGCCCTGCTAACTTAACCGAGGCAGCACGGCTAGCGGACGAATACGCAGAGTCCAGAAAGGTGAGCCAAGGGTCCACACGACCAACGTCTAGAGCAAAGCCACGCACTTCAATACCCGACCACGAGCTGGGGGAGGAATGTACTCTGCAACTTGGGACAGTTTTGCTAAAGGACTTCAGTTCATTTGGAAGGCTGATGCTTTTCTGCCTCATTATTTAATTGTCTGAAACCAGTTTGTAAAATGTATTTTCCCTCTCCTTGAAATGTTTATTGCTGTGAATGCTGTATGAAGTGTGCTTTGTTTTGTTCTTGAAATGTGAGGAAATGTGAATTGCAGTAATGCTGATGGGTTGTCAAACTGTAGAAGTGACCAACAAATCGTTTTGTCCGGACATCCCCAGGCCGATCCGTTGGGATCAGACCGTGTACGCCGGCTTATGGTCACGGGGGAGGTGTGTAACGAAACCCATCACTGTTTTACCCTGTGTTATGGTTATTTAATTATTATGGTTAAAATATGATCACATTGCTATACTGTCGATATGTTGGTTTGTGCTCTGCAGGATGTTGGCTCAGACCATTGCAGACACCTGGCATAATACATAATCCTATTAGGGTCTCCTAGAGGCAGGAGAGCCCTTTTGTGTAAAGTGTTCACATTGTGAAAGATGGAACAAAGAGAAGCATTATCTAATCAATGTCTGTTATTGTATCAAAGAGAAGCATTATCTTATCAATGTCTGATTGTATCAAAAGTAGCCGGCTAGTCCCTGGAGGTGTGACCACACCTATTGTCTCTATTGTGTGGCCAAATATGGGCATGTGTATTACCTGTGGAAAGAGGTGTATATATATTTCTGCATATAACAAAATAAAGTCAGTATTCTTTGACTCCCAAGAAAGTGTCGTCCAATATGGGTGGTCTGGGCTTCTGAGACTGCGCAGTGCTTCTTTATGGATATTTAATGCTGAACCTGACTTTCCCTCTGGAACTCTTGGATGGGATTATACCAACTTCACTTTTACACAGCAGCTTGCCAGGGAAAAGGACGTCTCCAACGGCTGGTACCCTCTCACTACCGGGGTAGCCGTTACACAGATCACCCACCCTCTCCCAGCACCCCATCATAGATCATCACCCCTTACAGATCACCCACCCTCTCCCAGCACCCCCTCATAGATCATCACCCCTTACAGATCACCCACGCTCTCCCTGCACCCCCTCATAGATCATCACCCCTTACAGATCACCCACGCTCTCCCTGCACCCCCTCATAGATCATCACCCCTTACAGATCACCCACGCTCTCCCTGCACCCCCCTCATAGATCATCACCCTCTCCCTGCACCCCCTCATAGGTCATCACCCCTTACAGATCACCCACCCTCTCCCTACACCCCCTCATAGGTCATCACCCCTTACAGATCACCCACCCTCTCCCTGCACCTCCTCATAGATCATCACCCCTTACAGATCACCCACCCTCACCCTGCACCCCCTCACTGATCATCACCCCTTTCAGATCACCCACCCTCTCCCTTCACCCCTCATAGATCATCACCTTTTACAGATCACCCACCCTCTCCCTGCACCCCCTCATAGATCATCACACCTTACAGATCACCCACCCTCTACCTGCACCCCCTCATAGATCATCACCCCTTACAGATCACCCACCCTCTCCCTGCACCCCCTCATAGATCATCACCCCTTACAGATCACCCACCCTCTCCCTGCACCGCCTCATAGATCATCACCCCTTACAGATCACCCACCCTCTCCCTGCACCCCCTCATAGATCATCACCCCTTACAGATCACCCACCCTCTCCCTGCATCCTCTCTTAGATCATCACCCCTTACAGATCACCCACCCTCTCCCTGCATCCTCTCTTAGATCATCACCCCTTACAGATCACCCACCCTTTCCCTGCACCCCCTCATAGATCATCACCCCTTACAGATCACCCACCCTCTCCCTGCACCCCCTCATAGATCATCACTCCTTACAGATCACCCACCCTCTCCCTGCACCCTCATAGATCATCACCCCTTATATCTCCCACCCACTCCCTGCATCCTCTCTTAAAACATCACCCCTTACAGATCTCCCACCCTCTCACTGCACCTCCTCATAGATCATCACCCCTTACAGATCACTCACCCTCTCCCTGCACCCCCTCATAGGTCATCACCCCTTACAGATCACCCACCCTCTCCCTGCAACCCCTCATAGGTCATCACCCCTTACAGATCACCCACCCTCTCCCTGCACCCCCTCATAGATCATCACCCCTTACAGATCACCCACCCTCGCCCTGCACCCCCTCATAAATCATCACCCGTTACAGATCTCCCACCATCTCCCTGCACCCCCTCATAGATCATCACCCCTTACAGATCACCCACCCTCGCCCTGCACCCCCTCATAGATCATCACACCTTACAGATCTCCCACCATCTCCCATCACCCCCTCATAGATCATCACCCCTTACAGATCACCCACCCCCTCCCTGCACCCCCTCATAGATCATCACCCCTTACAGATCCCCCACCCTCACCCTGCACCCCCTCATAGATCATCACTCCTTACAGATCACCCACCCTCTCCCTGCACCCCCTCATAGATCATCACTCCTTACAGATCACCCACACTCTCCCTGCACCCCCTCATAGATCATCACTCCTTACAGATCACCCACCCTCTCCCTGCACACCCTCATAGATCATCACCCCTTATATCTCCCACCCCACTCCCTGCATCCTCTCTTAGATCATCACCCCTTACAGATCACCCACCCTCTCCCTGCACCCCCTCATAAGTCATCGCCCCTTACAGATCACCCACCCTCTCCCTGCACCCCTCATAGGTCATCACCCCTTACAGATCACCCACCCTCTCCCCTGCACCCCCTCATAGATCATCACCCCTTACAGATCCCCCACCCTCACCCTGCACCCCCTCATAGATCATCACCCCTTATATCTCCCACCCACTCCCTGCATCCTCTCTTAGATCATCACCCCTTACAGATCACCCACCCTCTCCCTGCACCCCCTCATAGGTCATCGCCCCTTACAGATCACCCACCCTCTCCCTGCACCCCTCATAGGTCATCACCCCTTACAGATAACCCACCCTCTCCCTGCACCTCCTCATAGATCATCACCCCTTACAGATCACTCACCCTCTCCCTGCACCCCCTCATAGGTCATCACCCCTTACAGATCACCCACCCTCTTCCTGCAACCCCTCATAGGTCATCACCCCTTACAGATCACCCACCCTCTCCCTGCACCCCCTCATAGATCATCACCCCTTACAGATCACCCACCCTCGCCCTGCACCCCCTCATAGATCATCACCCGTTACAGATCACCCACCCTCTCCCTGCACCCCCCTCATAGATCATCACCCCTTACAGATCACCCACCCTCGCCCTGCACCCCCTCATAGATCATCACCCGTTACAGATCTCCCACCATCTCCCTGCACCCCCTCATAGATCATCACCCCTTACAGATCACCCACCCTCGCCCTGCACCCCCTCATAGATCATCACCCCTCCATGTAAACACCGGCAGCGATGATGCAGGAGGACAGACGGCCGCGGGCGTAATGTGGTGTGAATGTGCTAGAAAGCACTGAATCGGACTACATTTCCCAGGCTGCTTTACAGCACAGACCGCAACCCCAAATGTTTCAGCCTCCTCTTTCTCCTGATTGGCCAAATTCTTTTTTTAAATGAATGTTCATTTAGCCTGGGTTTGGAGAGGGTGTTAACCCTGTTTTCCAACTGTCAGAAATTACATGATATTTTGCTAACTTAAAGGTAAGTGTTTAAATGTTTATTTTGATATTTTTTCATGCAAAAAATGTTTGCATACACTACTGATTGTCTTCTATCAGATAATAATCCAGCTCCCTTAGATATGCCTTTATACAGGGAGAAGCGATCTGTACAGTAACATGTTTAGTTACAGCAGAGCTTGTCACTTCTTACACATCATCATCTTGGGGAGCAGCCGTGGTGAGTAGTGTCTTGAGGTCCGTTTATGCAGCATTAAGTCGTCCACCTGACACATATAGTTGTGGATCTTACGAATGTTGGTCACGTTTGCGATGTTGGTCACGCAATTGCGGCGAAGCAAGGCCCGCAGTTTAGATCTACAACTATATATGTGATTGCAATGAGCGCCAAAGGCGCTCAATGAAGGGCTCGCATCACCCCCGTCTGCACAGGGCTGCAATGACCTCATCGCGAGGCCCACTGTGTGCAATACTCTGCCTGTCTCACATCTCCCCTCTGGACTGGAAGGAGCGCCATTCGCTGTCCGTCACACATCCTCCCTCTTTCCCCCTTATCCTCCTCCACACTTTCTCCCTCTCATATTATCTCCCTATCCCGTCTTCTGCCTGTGACTGGAACCAGCCTATGCTAATGAGGTGACATCACATGCGCGTCACGTCATTAGCATATGCCGGTCCGGTCACAGGCAGAAGACGTGCTGCAGGGGAGAGAACAGCAGCAGGAGCTCAGCGGATCTTAGTAAGTAGAGAGGGGAAAGGGGATAGGGAGGCAATTGGAGAGGTGGAAAGGGAGGAGGAGGTTAAGGGGGAAGGAGGGGGAAGGAGGGAGGAGGGTCAGGGGGAAAGAAGGAGGAGGATAAGGGGCAGGAGGAGTGAAGAGGATAAAGAGGGTGGAGGAGGATAAGGGGGGAAGGAGGGAGGGCAAAGGAGGAGGATAAGGGGTGGAAGGGAGTAGGAGGGCTATAAGAAGGGAAAAGGAGGAGGATAAAGGAAAAGGGAAGAGGATAAGGGGGGAAAGGGAGGAGGAGGAGGGAGGAGGATAAGGCGGAAGGAGGGAGGGGAAGGGAGGAGGATAAGAAGGGAAAAGGAGGAGGATAAGGGGAAAGGGAGGAGGAGGAGGATATGGGGAAGGTAGAAAGAGACAGGAGGGAGGTGGGAGAAACACAGGGGAGGGAGAGGGGGAAAGGAGACACAGGAGAGGGGGACAGGAGACACAAGGGAGGGAGAGGAGGGGGGAAATGAGAAACAAGGGAGGAAGTAGACAGGGGAGAGACTCAATGGCGCTCAGCGCTGGGCTTGTGATGAGCGCCGAAGTTGCTCACATGGGTGGAAAACAGCATTGCCAGGCTTAACATTTTATTCCCGTCATTTTTGATGGGCAAGTAGCTAGTATATATATATTCTTGTAACCTCCTATGAACAATAATTTGATAGACATTATACAGCGGCATTAATAGGGTGATCTGTCCCCTGGGCGTCACATTCACTTCCCATTACTTGTTGGGGTTAGTCAAATCTTGGGGTGTCAGACAATTCTGAACCTTCCAGTATAGAGTATACCCCTTCAGGGGTCATAGGAATTCTCCAAAGTATACTCACCAACGGTGATTCAGATTTTTACATTTTTTTAGATGTTTTTTAATTATGCGCCATAAGTCCAATAATTCAGATAAAACATTTTTTCTTTTCCCATTTTTAATTGGTTGTAGAGTTCGTGTCACGCACTGTTTGGGGGACTATTTACCTCCTACATATTATGTACACATTGTGACAATGATCCGGCCTCAGTGACACTTTCAAATCTTTCATTTCGGTGAACTTAAAATGATCAAAATACTCCACAAGTCATAAAAATACAGAATACAGGTGATATAATAGTTTGCGAGTTTTCAATCTTGTGTCAGTGCCTTGGAAACAAGCTCTATGTACATTTGATTTTATGCTCAAAAACAGGGCCCTCCATTCTTTACAAAGGTGTTTAATTTGTTTTCTGCTATGTACTCAACCCCTGTACAGCGCTAACGGAATATGTTGGCGCGATATAAATAAAGATAATAATAATAATAATATAATAGTGAGATTGTCAAGGCATGTACATTACATTTTCAGTGAGAGTATCAATAATGGGCACTAGATGGCGCTGCTTCCTTTGGTAAAACTATTGGTCTCTGCGTTTCGCGTTAATTGGATGAATTTCATGTTACAAGATTATTTTTATTGTATTCAAATGTTTAATTTTTTTTACATTTTATTTCCAAAAACGTTATATCTTTATGCATTAATTATTTATTGTCAGTGGTAGAATAGACAGTAGATCGCCTTACCCAATTTATGTCTTCCAACTCCCTTCTTGACCCCTTCCAATCGGCTTCTGGTCCCAACACTCCACAGAGACAGCTCTCACTAAAGTCACTAAAGACCTACTCACCGCCGGGTCAAGGGGTCACTTCTCTATTCTTATTCTCCTGGATCTCTCTGCTGCCTTTGACACAGTTGACCACCCTCTTCTTATCCAAACTCTACACTCTCTTGGAATCCGTGACACAGCTCTCTCATGGTTCTCATCATACTTACATGACCCAACATTTAACATCTCCTTCTCTGACACCTCTTCTCTTCTGCTCCCTCTGTCTGTTGGCGTACCCCAAGGTTCAGTCCTAGGCCCCCTCCTCTGCTCCATCTACACTTCCTCACTTGGTTTAGGGGGACAAATCCCCTCTGATTTTTCAATGTGTGTTTATGTGTAGAGAAGCAGTTGTGCGGCAGTCTTATATTACATGCGGTATCCCCCCCAGATTGTCCTCGGCTTCTACACCCCCATATCCTTCTTATTCTTACGGTAACATATCTGTTTGGGACATTTTATTACAAGCGATATAACTTTTCCTGCGAATATCTATGTGGATACAAATGGGATTCCCAATAATGTCCCATGAGCGCGAATATTATTAGTGTAAAAAATAAGTTGTTTGTATGCGGTCCACCATTTTTGGTTTCTTGTGCTCTTCCTTTTTTATTCCATTATGAATTGTATAAAGGATGGCGCCGAGTCTACGAGTCGCACCGGTATAATAACCAGCATATTAAGTGATCGTAACAACAACAGACACTAGATGGCGCTACAGGACGTTCTATTAATAGAACAGAATCCATTATAATGTAACTAGTGTCATATATGTTGTGTCTGTGCGGTCTCTCTCTCTCTCTCGGGTCGTAGGTATGATGGTTAAGTTGTGAAGGTCTATGGCACTCATCTCCACCAGCGCACTGAGCCCCTTGGAGGTCCCTACCTAAGTCGTACAGGGTCGTAGGGATGAGCGCCTACGGTTAGCAACAGATTTTGGCAAGCCCGCGCTGCTGAGAACACTATATGTGATTATCATCATCCCGCATTGATGGCTAGCCCGCACATTATCCTGCAAATAACCGGCACTCCCAGCCTCCTTCTTACACTTGGAGACCCCGATATTGTACAATTGTCCATCTTCTGGGCTGCATCCACTTTATCTGCACTGAAGCCCATCAGGATATAATGACAAAAGGTCTAAACTGACCCCTGACCCCTCACCTGTTACCACTTATTAATTGGTTTAATTCATGGCACTCACTGACCAATGGCAGGAGACTCTCCCAGGGCTCTATCTGGTGGGATGGTCAGCAGTTATGGTCCTATATCTGGTGTAGTGGTCAGCAATAAAGGTCATGTATCTGGTGGGATGGTCAGCAGTTCTAATGGTGGGATGGTCAGTGATTATGGCCATGTATCAGTTGGGATGGTCATCAATCCTATCTGGTGGGATGGCCAGCAGTTATGGCCATGTATCAGTTGGGATGGTCAGCAGTCCAATTAGTTTTGATGGTCAGCATATCTTTGGGGTGGTCAGCAGTTATGGTCGTGTATTTCGTGGGAAGGTTATCAATCCTATCAGTTGGGATGGTCAGCAGCTATGGCCATGTATCTGATGGATGGTCAGGGATTATGGCAAAGTTTCTGGTGGATGGTCAGCAGTTATGGCCATGTATCTGGTGGATGGTCAGCAGTCATGGCCATGTATCTGGTGGATGGTCAAGGATTATGGCCATGTATCTGGTGGATGGTCAAGGATTATGGCCATGGATCTGGTGGATGGTCAAGGATTATGGCCATGTATCTGGTGGGATGGTCAGCATCACTATCACCTTTAGATATGACCTTCCAGTCTGACTCTTATCTCCGTTCTATAAATAGCATCTGGGACCACCTGAATAATCCTCAGACCATACAAGATGTTCTAGGCATCTCCACCCTCTCGCTGCTGAGGACGACTTAAAGGGCCAGTGTCGTCTGACATTTCTGTTATCAGAAACAACTGGTACGGATAATGGACAAAAATAAAAACATGAATTAAATATAATATTTCTTTGTGTATTTGTACGCCGTCCTGTAGTACAATGGGGGCTATGGGCTGCATTCCCATAATGCACCTCTCCAAAGCGCGCACACTTTGGGTTATCTAGTTAATAAGATCTTTGATCATCGGCAGAAAACTTTAATAATAATTCTATATCTGGGATAGTTAATAAGTCATTATGTAAATATGACCAGATAGATAACACACTGCGCCCCTATGCAGGTTTGCCCCTCTCCCCATGTCTAACACTTCCCGTCACAATTCATACTTAGACAGGTTATCAGTTCCTCCCCCCCCACCCCCGATCCAGACTGTACAAGACTCTCATACCCACGAGGAGCCCAAGCTAGGGGTGGGCATGGGGGTCCACAGCCTTAAAGGGCCAGTACTGTAGACCCTGTAAATACTTTTTTCGTTCTCTGAGATTCTGACTTAACTAAACTGTGTAGGATCCCCCCCCCCCCCCCCGGGTCTACCCTCCCAGAAGCCTCGGCGGCTGCCATGGTGGTCTAGTTCATATAGGGCCACCAACTAGGATAGCCCAGGGCGGACACTACAAGCCATGATGGGGTCAGTATAAACCGCTCATGTTATAGGAGCCTTTCCCGTGACCTCTCATATAATCACCTTCTGATTTAGGCCTTTTCCGTGTCCCGGATTCTTCACATACTTTTACTGTTCTCAGATGACTTGAAAGAAAAAAGGATTTTAGTTGGGACACAATAAAGGTGCCAAATATCACATAATGTATCAGTATAACAGTACTGAGACTGACCCCAAAAGAGGCTGAATCATGGGGGGAGAGGGAGGAGGGGGGTGACCCCAAAAGATGCTGAATCATGGGGTGAGAGGGAGGAGGAAGAGAAACCCCAAAAGAGGCCGAATCATGGGGTGAGAGGGAGGAGGGGGTGACCCCAAAAGAGGCCAGATCATGGGGTGAGAGGGAGGAGGGGGTAACCCCAAAAGAGGCCGAATCAGGGGGGGAGAGGGAGGAGGGGTGACCCCAAAAGAGGCCGAATCATGGGGTGAGAGGGAGGAGGGGGGTGACCCCAAAAGAGGCCGAATCATGGGGTGAGAGGGAGGAGGGGGGTGACCCCAAAAGATGCTGAATCATGGGGTGAGAGGGAGGAGGAAGAGAAACCCCAAAAGAGGCCGAATCATGGGGTGAGAGGGAGGAGGGGGGTGACCCCAAAAGAGGCCAGATCATGGGGTGAGGAGGGAGGAGGGGGTAACCCCAAAAGAGGCCGAATCATGGGGTGAGAGGGAGGAGGGGTGACCCCAAAAGAGGCTGAATCATGGGGTGAGAGGGAGGAGGGGGGTGACCCCAAAAGAGGCCGAATCATGGGGTGAGAGGGAGGAGGGGGGGGACCCCAAAAGAGGCCAAATCATGGGGTGAGAGGGAGGAGGGGGGTGACCCCAAAAGAGGGCCGAGTCATGGGGGGGAGAGGGAGGAGGGGGTGACCCCAAAAGAGGCCGAATCATGGGGTGAGAGGGAGGAGGTGGTGACCCCAAAAGAGGTCGAATCATGGGGTGAGAGAGAGGAGGGGGTGACACCAAAAGAGGCCGAGTCATGGGGGGAGAGGGAGGAGGGGGGTGACCCCAAAAGAGGCCGAATCATGGGGGGAGAGGGAGGAGGGGGTGACCCCAAAAGAGGCCGAATCATGGGGTGAGAGCGAGGAGGGGGGTGACCCCAAAAGAGGTCGAATCATGGGGTGAGAGAGAGGAGGGGGGTGACACCAAAAGAGGCCGAGGCATGGGGGGAGAGGGAGGAGGGGGGGTGACCCCAAAAAGAGGCCGAGTCATGGGGGGAGAGGGAGGAGGGGGTGACTCCAAAAGAGGCTGAATCATGTGGGGAGAGGGAGGAGGAAGAGTGACCCCAAAAGAGGCCGAATCATGGGGGAGAGAGAGGGGGAAGAGAAACCCCAAAAGAGGCCAGATCATGGAAAGAGAGGGAGGAGGGAGGTGACCCCAAAAGAGGCTGAATCATGGGGTGAGAGGGAGGCGGGGGGGGTGACCCCAAAAGAGGCCGAATCATGGGGTAAGAGGGAGGAGGGGGGTGACCCCAAAAGAGGCCGAATCATGGGGTGAGAGGGAGGAGGGGGTGACCCCAAAAGAGGCCGAATCATGGGGGGGAGAGGGAGGAGGGCGGTGACCCCAAAAGAGGCCGAATCATGGGGGGGAGAGGGAGGAGGGGGGTGACCCCAAAAGAGGCCAGATCATGGGGTGAGAGGGAGGAGGGGGTGACCCCAAAAGAGGCTGAATCAGGGGGGGACAGGGGGGGGGGGGGGGGGTGACCCCAAAAGAGGCCAGATCATGGGGTGAGAGGGAGGAGGGGGTGACCCGAAAAGAGGCCAGATCATGGGGTGAGAGGGAGGAGGGTGGTGACCCCAAAAGAGGCCGAATCATGGGGGGAGAGGTAGGAGGGCGGTGACCCCAAAAGAGGCTGAATCATGGAGGGAGGAGGGGGTGACCCCAAAAGAGGCCGAATCATGGGGTGAGAGGGAGGAGGGGGGTGACCCCAAAAGAGGCCGAATCATGAGGGGAGAGGGAGGAGGGGGTGACCCCAAAAGAGGCTGAATCATGTGGGGAGAGGGAGGAGGAAGAGTGACCCCAAAATAGGCTGAATCATGGGGGGAGAGGGAGGAGGGGGTGACCCCAAAAGAGGCCAGATCATGGGGTGAGAGGGAGGAGGGGGTGACCCGAAAAGAGGCCTGTAACGGAACCCATCACTGTTTTACCCGGTTTTATGATTATTATGGTTAAAATGTGATCCTACTATATGTATGCTGGTTTATGCTCTGCAGAATATTAGCCAGACTTTTGCAGACCTAGGCTAATAGATAATCCTATTACAGAGATTCAAGAGATAAGAAAGTTGTAAAGGATCCTTGCATTTTCCAAAGTGTTTTCATTCTCAGATAAGAACAAAGAAGTGTAATTGAATCAATGTCTGATTGTATCAAAGTTGCCAGGGAGGTGTGACTCACCTATTGTCCTATATGTGTATTGTATGGGGGATATGTGCAATGTCTGTGTGTTATGTGTAAAAGATATTTTTACTAACTTTTGAACCCCTGGTCTGATTCATGCCATTTTTGTATATGTTGTTCCCCTGGGTGAGAGATATTGAATGGTGCGCGACTTAAAGGTGTACCCCCTGTTTTGGGGGTACATCCAGAATGTGGTTAAAATTGTGTCTGTTTTAATTGTGTTACCTGTTATCTGAGGGGAGGAGACGTGGGGGTTGAACCATGTAGATAATTGGCTGTTGTGATAATTATGTGGGTGTAGCCCTTCAGAGGGCACCATTGCATAAAAGGAGATTACCTGTCATTAAAAGTTAGTTCTTCTTGACCCTTCAAAACGTAGCCTCGTCTCGTTATTTGAGGGGATCACTATATGATACTGGGGATTGCTATGCTTTTGCATACTCCCTTGAGCTGTAACTACTGAACGCTTGTTCCTGATGTACTATCCTTGGAGTCTGTGGTGGTTTTGGTGTCCGGTGCAGTGCTTGTAGGCCTCGACGCAAGCTAGGACGCATCCATCAACGGAGGTACCCGGTCGGGGTGCCAGTAGATCCGTTACAAGGCCAGATCATGGGGTGAGAGGGAGGAGGGGGGTGACCCCAAAAGAGGCCGAATCATGGGGGGAGAGGGAGGAGGGGGTGACCCCAAAAGAGGCTGAATCATGGGGGAGAGGGAGGAGGGGGTGACCCCAAAAGAGGCCGAATCATGGGGTGAGAGGGAGGAGGGGGGTGACCCCAAAAGAGGCCGAATCATGGGGGGAGAGGGAGGAGGGGGTGACCCCAAAAGAGGCCCAATCATGGGGGGGAGAGGGAGGAGGGGGTGACCCCAAAAGAGGCTGAATCATGTGGGGAGAGGGAGGAGGAAGAGTGACCCCAAAAGAGGCTGATTCATGGGGGGAGAGAGAGGGGGAAGAGAAACCCCAAAAGAGGCCAGATCATGGAAAGAGAGGGAGGAGGGAGGTGACCCCAAAAGAGGCTGAATCATGGGGTGAGAGGGAGGCGGGGGGGTGACCCCAAAAGAGGCCGAATCATTGGGTAAGAGGGAGGAGGGGGGTGACCCCAAAAGAGGCCAAATCATGGGGTGAGAGGGAGGAGGGGGTGACCCCAAAAGAGGCCGGATCATGTTGTGAGAGGGAGGGGGGTGACCCCAAAAGAGGCCAGATCATGGAGTGAGAGGGAGGAGGGGGTGACCCCAAAAGAGGCCGAATCATGGGGTGAGAGGGAGGAGGGGTGACCCCAAAAGAGGCTTATCATGGGATGAGAGGGAGGGGGAAGAGTGACCCCAAAAGAGGCCGGATCATGGAAAGAGAGGGAGGAGGGGGTGACCCCAAAAGAGGCTGATCATGGGGTAAGAGGGAGGAGGGGGAAGAGTAACCCCAAAAGAGGCCGAATCATGGAGTGAGAGGGAGGAGGAAGAGTGACGCCAAAAAAAGGCCGATCATGGGGTGAGAGGAAGGAGGGGGAAGAGTAACCCCAAAAGAGGCTGGATCATGGAAAGAGAGGGAGGAGGGGGGTGACCTCAAAAGAGGCCGAATCATGGGGTGAGAGGGAGGTGGGGGTGACCCCAAAAGAGGCAGAATCATGGGGTGAGAGGGAGGAGGGGGGTGACCCCAAAAGAGGCAGAATCATGGGGTGAGAGGGAGGGAAGAGTGACCTCAAAAGAGGCTGGATCATGGGGTGAGAGGGAGGAGGGGGTGACCCCAAAAGAGGCCAAATCATGGGGTGAGATGGAGGGAAGAGTGACCCCAAAAGAGGCTGAATCATGGAGTGAGAGGGAGGAGGAAGAGTGACCCCAAATGAAGTGGGTTAAGGAGAATGAGAGGGAGGAGGAGGAGGGAGTGGGGGGGTGAGATGGAGAAGGAACAATGACCTGAACAGATGGAGTGAGAGGTAGATACAATAGGCCCCTTTAGTACTTTCTGGCACACACAGTGGAGTGGTGTGGAGTGCGTGTCTCTGTGAGTAATGTCTTAGTCACACTTACTGCACATTAAGAGCGAGCCACAATAACAGCGGAGGCTCGCTGAGTTTAGGTGACTTACAGTCTGGGTGCTAGTGTGTAACAACGTGTCAGAAGGTCCCAGGGTCACCCTCGTGTTCTGGTCGGGCTCTCGCCCATCTTGTGGTTTCTTCTTCTTTTCTTCTCCTGGGGAGAGTTTAAAACTTTAATTCTAACGAAGATGTCTCTGCAGCCGATACTTAGAATTAAGAAATCCATTCTGATGTCTCTGGTGGACTTTGTGCGGCAGGCGGGGGTTTATATTCATGAGAGATGGTTGCATTTCCCGAGGCAGGGAGTCTGTCTCTGTGCTAGAGAGGGGGAAGGGTGTGGTGCCAATTATCTTAATAACGCCAATACAATGGGCCTGTATACATTACTTTACACTGGTCATGCTTATCTGTCTTGGGATCCCATTATTGGTTTGCTGTATAAAGGAACAAACAAAACTGACCAGCGTTGGGGTCAAGACGGAGGTCATGGGCACAGTACGCCAAGATGAGATATTGGGGGGGGGGGGGGCAGATACTGTAATGTCCTAATGTATTATGCATTGATAATTAATACAATTCCTATATAGTGATGTATAATAGCAAAGATTATAGTATACATCCTGAGTAAAGCTGTTTGCCTCCACCCCGATTAGGACATTAATGGGTTTGGCTAAGGCTCAATACTTAAGGGTTTTAAGAACGATCTGATCAAATAAAAGTCCAAACAGTCATTTCATTCCAACACTCATTTGTTGACAGGTGAAACATTTATAGTTAATGAGCGCCCCCATAGTGGGTGGAGACAAGCAGTCTGAACTTTGAATGTAAGATTACTAGGGAATAAGTAATACTCTTGTTTAATTTAATATAACATGTAATTTATTAATGATCAAGACGTATAGCTCCTGATATTGGGGCATTACAGTGATACTGTATAAGAACTGAAGATGGGGGGGGGGGCAGGTCTGGCATGGTCTGATACGAAGATGGAGTGGAGGAAGAAGTGGACATGGAGGAAGAAGCGGACATAGAGGGAGAAGCGGACATGGAGGAAGAAGCGGACATGGAGGAAGAAGCGGACATGGAGGAAGAAGCGGACATGGAGGAAGAAGCGGACATGGAGGAAGAAGTGGGCATAGAGGAAGAAGCGGACATAGAGGGAGAAGCGGACATAGAGGAAGAAACGGATATGGAGGAAGAAGCGGACATAGAGGGAGAAGCGGACATGGAGGAAGAAGCGGGCATGGAGGAAGAAGCGGACATGGAGGAAGAAGCGGACATGGAGGAAGAAGCGGACATGGAGGGAGAAGCGGGCATGGAGGGAGAAGCGGGCATGGAGGGAGAAGCGGACATGGAGGGAGAAGCGGGCATGGAGGAAGAAGCGGACATGGAGGGAGAAGCGGACATGGAGGGAGAAGCGGACATGGAGGGAGAAGCGGACATGGAGGGAGAAGCGGACATGGAGGGAGAAGCGGACATAGAGGAAGAAACGGATATGGAGGAAGAAGCGGACATAGAGGAGGAAGCGGACATGGAGGGAGAAGCGGACATGGAGGGAGAAGCGGACATGGAGGGAGAAGCGGACATGGAGGGAGAAGCGGACATGGAGGGAGAAGCGGACATGGAGGAAGAAGCGGACATACTCACACCAGTGTTGTTGCCAAGAAACGTTTATGGATAAGCGCAACTAGAGAGCCCTAACGATACCTGCGCCCGGCGCGCTGCTGCCCGTAGGGCCAGGAAGTGTCCGTTACGACTGAATGAATGTACAACACGAGGAGGTTTATATCTTTGTACTTATTTGGATATAGTTATTTTTACATCACTTTATAAAGTAGTAAAGGTGGAAAAATGGAACAATGTTCCTGGAATGAAGAAACAAGTGAAAGACGTGCCGGGTACTTGTAGAGGAGTAATGGCAGATCAGGTGGGTGATGGGCACGTCCGGCGTAACCCACCTGGCAAACTGCTGCAGGTGATTACACCCCCAGGATTGAGCCTCTCAGGGTATGATTTTGTAAAAGTGTACCCAGTCCATGTGAGCATGCTCAGATATGCAGCCAATCAGCAATGCTGACTAGTACACTGGGTCCTTAAAGGACCATAAATCGATATTAAAGTAAAAATGCTTGAGCAGTTACACGGTTGTTCTTTAGACATACACCCTCTTCCTGATAAATTTTAACAAACTATAAATGTACTAAAACCAAACTTTTCAGATTCTTCTTCTTCCTATTATGATTTGTCTTTTTGGGGAATGAGCATTTATGGTCCTGCAATGACCTGCAAGAGCCAGCCATGGTCTCTGTTTATGTGTCTCTCTGTGAATGAGTGCATGCAATTCACTGGGGCTGGGAGAGATCACAGGGGCAATTCACTGGGTGTGGGGGAGGTGATGGGGTAAATCACTGGGGTTGGGGGAAATCACGGGGGCAATTCACTGAGGCTGGGAGAAGTATCACCTTGGATGTAGATAAAACAATCAGTGAATGACGAGACACAGACCTTGTTCTGGGTGTTACAGAAAGTCCCCAGGCCAAAAAGACCCAATGTATTAGTTATTAGTCAGGGGGGTGTCAACAATGAGAGAAAACTGTTTGCAAATGCAAGAAATTCAGTAAAATTTAGGTTAATTGTTTAAATGTTTATTTTGGTATTTTTTTCAGAAACTACTAATTCTCCTCTATCAGATGCATTAATAACCCGGCTCCCTTACATATACCTATAATAACCCACCTCACTTACATATACCTATAATAACCCACCTCACTTACATATACCTATAATAACCCGGCTCCCTTACATATACCTATAATAACCCAGCCCACTTACATATACCTATAATAACCCACCTCACTTACATATACCTATAATAACCCGTCTCACTTACATATACCTATAATAACCCGGCTCCCTTACATATACCTATAATAACCCAGCCCACTTACATATACCTATAATAACCCACCTCACTTACATATACCTATAATAACCCACCTCACTTACATATACCTATAATAACCCATCTCACTTACATATACCTATAATAACCCACCTCACTTACATATACCTATAATAACCAAACTCATTTACATA
The DNA here is from genome assembly GCA_027410445.1 of Discoglossus pictus. Classification (NCBI taxonomy): domain Eukaryota; kingdom Metazoa; phylum Chordata; class Amphibia; order Anura; family Alytidae; genus Discoglossus; species Discoglossus pictus. The sequence goes on from CM050168.1 coordinate 2,970,673, forward strand.
TACCTATAATAACTCACCTCACTTACATATACTTATAATAACCCGGCTCACTTACATATACCTATAATAACCCGGCTCACTTACATATACCTATAATAACCCGGCTCACTTACATATACCTATAATAACCCGGCTCACTTACATATACCTATAATAACCCGACTCACTTACATATACCTATAATAACTCACCTCACTTACATATACCTATAATAACCCGACTCACTTACATATACCTATAATAACCCACCTCACTTACATATACCTATAATAACATGGCTCACTTACATATACCTATAATAACTCACCTCACTTACATATACCTATAATAACCCACCTCACTTACATATACCTATAATAACCCGGCTCACTCACATATACCTATAATAACCCACCTCACTTACATATACCTATAATAACCCCCCTTGATTACATATACCTATAATAACCCGGCTCACTCACATATACCTATAATAACCCACCTCACTTACATATACCTATAATAACTCACCTCACTTACATATACCTATAATAACCCACCTCACTTACATATACTTATAATAACCCGGCTCACTCACATATACCTATAATAACCCACCTCACTTACATATACCTATAATAACCCCCCTTACTTACATATACCTATAATAACCCGGCTCACTCACATATACCTATAATAACCCACCTCACTTACATATACCTATAATAACCCGGCTCACTCACATATACCTATAATAACCCACCTCACTTACATATACCTATAATAACCCGGCTCACTTACATATACCTATAATAACCCACCTTACTTACATATACCTATAATAACCCGGCTTGCTTACATATACCTATAATAACCCGGCTCACTTACATATACCTATAATAACCCGGCTCACTTACATATACCTATAATAACCCACCTCACTTACATATACCTATAATGGCGGAGTTGGCCATGGTCACCATTGTAGGTGGGGGAGATATAGTAAGTTATGTTGATGGGATTTATCTACTCATATTTGGTACACATGATAGTTTCAGATACTTTCCATGTTACTAAGTTTCAGATCTTCGCCTTTTCTTTAAGATGTCCCTTATAGACCTGGCAGTGACGCACTTGTGGGATGGAGTGGTCTTCAAGTCGCCATAGCTCTAACCAGTTTATTTCTCTCCTTTTCATGGCTCCTCCAGCTCCATCCTGATCCGACCGGTTTCACTAGTCTTTGGGGAGATGTTTTTAGTGTAGAAATATGAGCTGAAATTGCCAGGAACTTGAATAATATCACGTTGAGCGTTTCTCCGGACGCGGCTCAATCAGGATCTCGTAACAGGAAACTTGAGCCACCTCGTCACCTTTAAATAAACCCAATATGTAAACCACAGCTGTATGAATCAGGAAGCCATCGGCACGCAAAGCGCTTTACATTCAGAGTTTGGTTTGAGAAGCTCCCAAATTGGCCAAAGTTCACGCGTTTCCATCTGTACGGGATTCCAGTCTTATGTTTATAAACAGTCCTGTGCTCCATTAAAGGGTTAAACACATAAACAGATCACAAACTCAGAAATACATTGTTTTTGTGTCAAACTTCTGGATAATGTGGAATATTTCTAGTAATCAGCCAAAACAGGAAGGAAAAGAAATTAAAAAAAAGTACATTTCTTCTGCACCCAAATTTACGCCTTTTCAGTTTTCACTATAAATGTAATAGTTGTGTTTAATATAAAATCATTATGAAAAACTATGATACATATGACAAATGTCTGTAATTTACACCCCAAAATCAGGTTGTTTTAGGCTCTGTTTAGAGAGCATCAAAATCTGGCTATATGTTGTGTTATCCATTGTATTCTAAAGTTGAGAAATGTCATGTTGTTGTTGTTTTTGTTGTTATATGCAAATGAGTGGCATGCGCATATTAATTTGTTGCTTTGATTTCCTAATTAGGATTACAGTCTGCTTGTCTGTCTCTGTAGTAGTCATTATAATGACCCCCAATGTTATCTGGCAGTTAGATCCCTCTTCCACTCTTATCCAGTACTATGAGGCGTACATTAGCATATTGAGGTGCAAAATAAATTCTAAATATTTCAGAAATGATTTAGTGGAAAGAAAAACTGCTACTACAATGAAATCAGCTTCCTGTTGGGGTGACAGGATCCCTTTAAGTGTAAATCTATTTGAGTTTACAATCCCTTTAAGAGAGAATCTTACTTAACACAATTTGTGTGCAATATTTTTGTTAATAAGCCAAAAACGGTAAAACTATGTAAAAAGGATAATACATTTTTGTTTTCTTTTTTTATTCTTTTTTTTAATTTCTATTTTCAGACACGCAGAAATAAGAAGGTTATATCATTTTTATTTATTATTTTTTATTAAAAATAACCAAAATATAATGTGGATATTGAGGATCAAAGCAGTATTTACTGATTATTTTATAAACGGACAAAATAATAATAATAATAAATACAATATATAAAAAAAAGAAAATAAGCAAAAGCATGTTAGTACCCGCCTGGACCCCCTGCCCTGTAATATTATTATGAATGTGCGCGTACAAAGATACTGTGTATAGAAAATAAATATTACAAATATGATGACGATAAAATGACCAAAACATACTAAAAGCTTTTAAATAAACTCTCCATTCTTGTTACCTGGTGTCTAGCAGGAGTAAAGAGATCACACGAGCAACAGTGACCTTATCTTTATCTTTACACAACCTCCATCCTTGTCATCAACCCATTCCTGCTATCTGACCACCACCTTCTAACCTGCACCCCCCCCCCCCCCCGCCTTCAGTCCCGGCCCCACAACAACTTCCCAATGTACCCCAGCGCCTTCTCAGCCCCTCGCCACCACAATCTGCCACCTTACAGTACAATGTGACTCTATCATCCACCCGTGCCCCCATAACCACAGGCAGACGCCCCAACTCGAGTCCACAGCCACGACGCGCTACACCGACACGCTACACTGACACACAACACCGACACACTACATAAAGAACTGATCCCCCAACTGCTGAACGACTTTGGAGGAAATCTTGCGCTTCTGCAGACTATTTCCGCTACACTTTATATTTTGGGCCCAATGGCCTCAATCTTGCCAGAGATACTTCTCATTGTTTATATCAAATCTGTCCTTCAGCCTCAAACATTTGTTTGCTACATTGAGCGCTCTCCTCTGCCCTCCCCGACCTCCACTCAACTCAAACTCAACATTACAGAGACTGAGCTGGTCATCTTCCCACCTTATACTACAGTGTCCACTCCTCACATATCCCTCACTGTCCTGGGGTTCTGCTGGACCCTGCCCTCTCCATCACTCCTCACATATCCCTCACTGTCCTGGGGTTCTGCTGGACCCTGCCCTCTCCATCACTCCTCACCTATCCCTCACTGTCCTGGGGTTCTGCTGGACCCTGCTCTCTCCATCACTCCTCACCTATCCCTCACTGTCCTGGGGTTCTGCTGGACCCTGCCCTCCCCATCACTCCTCACCTATCCCTCACTGTCCTGGGGTTCTGCTGGACCCTGCCCTCTCCATCACTCCTCACCTATCCCTCACTGTCCTGGGGTTCTGCTGGAACCTGCCCTCTCCATCACTCCTCACCTATCCCTCACTGTCCTGGGGTTCTGCTGGACCCTGCCCTCTCCATCACTCCTCACCTATGCCTCACTGTCCTGGGGTTCTGCTGGACCCTGCCCTCTCCATCACTCCTCACCTATCCCTCACTGTCCTTGGGTTCTGCTGGACCCTGCTCTCTCCATCACTCCTCACCTATCCCTCACTGTCCTGGGGTTCTGCTGGACCCTGCCCTCTCCATCACTCCTCACATATCCCTCACTGTCCTGGGGTTCTGCTGGACCCTGCCCTCTCCATCACTCCTCACCTATCCCTCACTGTCCTGGGGTTCTGCTGGACCCTGCCCTCTCCCTCACTCCTCACCTATCCCTCACTGTCCTGGGGTTCTGCTGGACCCTGCTCTCTCCATCACTCCTCACCTATCCCTCACTGTCCTGGGGTTCTGCTGGACCCTGCTCTCTCCATCACTCCTCACCTATCCCTCACTGTCCTGGGGTTCTGCTGGACCCTGCCCTCTCCATCACTCCTCACCTATCCCTCACTGTCCTGGGGTTCTGCTGGACCCTGCCCTCTCCCTCACTCCTCACCTATCCCTCACTGTCCTGGGGTTCTGCTGGACCCTGCTCTCTCCATCACTCCTCACCTATCCCTCACTGTCCTGGGGTTCTGCTGGACCCTGCTCTCTCCATCACTCCTCACCTATCCCTCACTGTCCTGGGGTTCTGCTGGACCCTGCCCTCTCCATCACTCCTCACCTATCCCTCACTGTCCTGGGGTTCTGCTGGACCCTGCCCTCTCCCTCACTCCTCACCTATCCCTCACTGTCCTGGGGTTCTGCTGGACCCTGCTCTCTCCAACACTCCTCACCTATCCCTCACTGTCCTGGGGTTCTGCTGGACCCTGCTCTCTCCATCACTCCTCACCTATCCCTCACTGTCCTGGGGTTCTGCTGGACCCTGCCCTCTCCAACACTCCTCACCTATCCCTCACTGTCCTGGGATTCTGCTGGACCCTGCCCTCTCCATCACTCCTCACCTATCCCTCACTGTCCTGGGGTTCTGCTGGACCCTGCCCTCTCCATCACTCCTCACCTATCCCTCACTGTCCTGGGGTTCTGCTGGACCCTGCTCTCTCCATCACTCCTCACCTATCCCTCACTGTCCTGGGGTTCTGCTGGACCCTGCCCTCTCCATCACTCCTCACATATCCCTCACTGTCCTGGGGTTCTGCTGGACCCTGCCCTCTCCATCACTCCTCACCTATCCCTCACTGTCCTGGGGTTCTGCTGGACCCTGCCTTCTCCATCACTCCTCACCTATCCCTCACTGTCCTGGGGTTCTGCTGGACCCTGCCCTCTCCCTCACTCCTCACCTATCCCTCACTGTCCTGGGGTTCTGCTGGACCCTGCTCTCTCCATCACTCCTCACCTATCCCTCACTGTCCTGGGGTTCTGCTGGACCCTGCCCTCTCCCTCACTCCTCACCTATCCCTCACTGTCCTGGGGTTCTGCTGGACCCTGCTCTCTCCATCACTCCTCACCTATCCCTCACTGTCCTGGGGTTCTGCTGGACCCTGCCCTCTCCATCACTCCTCACATATCCCTCACTGTCCTGGGGTTCTGCTGGACCCTGCCCTCTCCATCACTCCTCACCTATCCCTCACTGTCCTGGGGTTCTGCTGGACCCTGCCCTCTCCATCACTCCTCACCTATCCCTCACTGTCCTGGGGTTCTGCTGGACCCTGCCCTCTCCATCACTCCTCACCTATCCCTCACTGTCCTGGGGTTCTGCTGGACCCTGCCCTCTCCCTCACTCCTCACCTATCCCTCACTGTCCTGGGGTTCTGCTGGACCCTGCCCTCTCCATCACTCCTCACCTATCTCTCACTGTTCTGGGGTTCTGCTGGACCCTGCCCTCTCCATCACTCCTCACCTATCCCTCACTGTCCTGGGGTTCTGCTGGACCCTGCTCTCTCCATCACTCCTCACCTATCCCTCACTGTCCTGGGGTTCTGCTGGACCCTGCCCTCTCCATCACTCCTCACCTATCCCTCACTGTCCTGGGGTTCTGCTGGACCCTGCTCTCTCCATCACTCCTCACCTATCCCTCACTGTCCTGGGGTTCTGCTGGACCCTGCTCTCTCCATCACTCCTCACCTATCCCTCACTGTCCTGGGGTTCTGCTGGACCCTGCCCTCTCCATCACTCCTCACCTATCCCTCACTGTCCTTGGGTTCTGCTGGACCCTGCCCTCTCCATCACTCCTCACCTATCCCTCACTGTCCTGGGGTTCTGCTGGACCCTGCTCTCTCCATCACTCCTCACCTATCCCTCACTGTCCTGGGGTTCTGCTGGACCCTGCTCTCTCCATCACTCCTCACCTATCCCTCACTGTCCTGGGGTTCTGCTGGACCCTGCCCTCCCCATCACTCCTCACCTATCCCTCACTGTCCTCGGGTTCTGCTGGACCCTGCTCTCTCCGTCACTCCTCACATATCCCTCACTGTCCTGGGGTTCTGCTGGACCCTGCCCTCTCCATCACTCCTCACCTATCCCTCACTGTCCTGGGGTTCTGCTGGACCCTGCCCTCTCCATCACTCCTCACATATCCCTCACTGCCCTGGGATTCTGCTGGACCCTGCCCTCTCCATCACTCCTCACATATCCCTCACTGTCCTGGGGTTCTGCTGGACCCTGCCCTCTCCATCACTCCTCACATATCCCTCACTGTCCTGGGGTTCTGCTGGACCCTGCCCTCTCCATCACTCCTCACATATCCCTCACTGTCCTGGGGTTCTGCTGGACCCTGCCCTCTCCATCACTCCTCACCTATCCCTCACTGTTCTGGGGTTCTGCTGGACCCTGCCCTCTCCATCACTCCTCACCTATCCCTCACTGTCCTCGGGTTCTGCTGGACCCTGCCCTCTCCATCACTTCTCACCTATCCCTCACTGTTCTGGGGTTCTGCTGATCCCTGCCCTCTCCATCACTCCTCACCTATCCCTCACTGTCCTGGGGTTCTGCTGGACCCTGCCCTCTCCATCACTCCTCACCTATCCCTCACTGTCCTGGGGTTCTGCTGGACCCTGCCCTCTCCATCACTCCTCACCTATCCCTCACTGTCCTTGGGTTCTGCTGGACCCTGCCCTCTCCATCACTCCTCACCTATCCCTCACTGTCCTGGGGGTTCTGCTGGACCCTGCCCTCTCCATCACTCCTCACCTATCCCTCACTGTCCTGGGGTCTCCTGGACCCTGCCCTCTCCATCACTCCTCACCTATCCCTCACTGTCCTGGGGTTCTGCTGGACCCTGCCTTCTCCATCACTCCTCACATCACCTCCACACCAATCCATAATGAATGCCGCCATTATCCCCCATACTCCACCATCAGTGTCTGCGGCGCCTCTTTGTCGGTCATCAGGACCCTGACGTATAACGCCCTCAATAATAATGCACCCCCTTATAGCTCTACTCTTGTCTCTAAATACTCCCCCAACCTCCCCCTCACTCCACCTTCAGGACCTTCCTCACACAGACCCACAATATACACATTTGCTCTACACCTAATATCACCCAGACACCCCCACTTACATCCACTGCCCTCCTGTATCACACCCCAACTTTACCCTCTAGATTTTAAGCTCTTTGGAGTAGGTGCCGCTCTGTTTCATCAAGCTTTGTAAGTAGCACCACGGAAAATATTGGTGCGTTATAAGTAATACAAGTAATACTACCACTACTATTACTACTACTACTACCACCACTATTACTACTACTACTACTACTACTATTACTACCACTACTACTCCTACTACTACTACTACTATTACTACCTCTATTCCTACCATTACTACTTATACTACCACTACTACTCCTACTATTACTACTACTACTATTACTACTACTACTACTACTACTACTACCAGTACTACCACTACTACTACTACTACTACTACTAATACTACCACTACTACTCCTCCCCCTACTACTACTACTACCACCACTATTACTACTATTACTACCACTACTACTCCTACTACTACTATTACTACCCCTATTCCTACCATTACTACTATTACTACCAGTACTACTCCTACTCCTACCACTACTATTACTATTACTACCACTACTACTCCTCCTACTACTATTACTACTACTACCACTACTATTACTATTACTACTACTATTACTACTGCTACTACCACTACTACTATTACTATTACTACCACTACTGCTACTACCACTACTACTATTACTATTACTACCACTACTACTCCTCCTACTACTATTACTACTACTACCAGTACTACTTCTACTGCTATTATTATTATTTTTATTGCACTGAACCCCACACACGGTGTATATAAAGAATCGCTAAAGAATCTATTTTATTTAGTCGACAATTTCAGTCCATATTTATTTATTTTAAACTATAAAACCATTTTGTACGTTATAAAGTCAAGTTCTTTAAAGGAGCAAACTATAAATCTGACACTTCTTTGGCCCTTTAACGGCACTTTCGATTTTCTTACTGTATGTGAGACACATATAACGTGCAATATCTACATGTGAGGTAATAAGCCCCCCGACCTCCCCCCCCCGACCTCCCCTCAAAGGCTAACAAAACACAGACATCTGGGAGCCATTACTGGGCAGTGATGAGTCCGAGTCTGAGCCAAGTCCAGAAATGTAGACAACAAATAGAAAGTCTATTCCGAGGTCGTCTCGTGAAGCAGGGTGGACAAGGCGCTGTGACGTCAGCCGCCTGGTCCAGGCCCGGCATGGAGGGTATGAATGAAAGCAGAGTTAGTAATTGTGTATTTCTCCACCAAGGTTTTTCCCAGCGCTCCGGCTCACCGTCTGCTTCCTACAGGAAAAGAAATCTGTTTTCCATCATCGTGACTCAAATCCCCCATCGTCAGGTGCAAAAAAACCTGGACGGCTCAGATGAGCAAGAGATAGGTCAGAGGTCAGGAAATAAACACAGATAGCGAGGAGTGCGGCGAGCTGGAACGCTCCCTCGGTACTCATCACGTCCAGACGCTCCTCGCGCTCACACCGCGACCTGCAAACGAGCACGTCGACCTTCTGCAAGATAAATAAACACACCCCAATGGGGTATTACTTTATGTTTTAGCTCAGAATATTAGTAAATACATAACAAACGATCGCAGCGCCCTTTCAAAAAGTCTTTAGTTTTTTATATTTCATTTAAAAAAAAATATTTTAATTTATAAATAGAATAAAATAAGAAAAAATGCAGTTTATCCTCCTATATAACAAGTTATTGTGAATCAGACAGGAGAAGAATGGTTAGAAAATATAATCAAAAAATAATATATATTTTAATTAATAAATGTATTTATTGTTTATAATTAATTAATAAATAAAATAAAAAAGAGAAATAATCTAATATATAAAAAATAAATACAAACAGAATAGTAAAAATAAAATGACAAGAAGCAAGTTTGACGCCAACTGAATAGTAACAGAGTCATCTTAATAGTGATATTAAATATAATATAATTTTGTTTGTATATAAAGTGCTTATAGATAAATATAAAAAGATAACAGAAATAAACACACCCTAATAGGACATTAAATTGTCTTTTAGCTCATAATTTTAGTTAAAATACAGTAGATAAATTAAATTATATATATATATATATATATATTTATGTTAATTAATAAATCTAGTTATTATTTATAATTAATAAAAAAAAGAAAGAATAAAATAGATAAAAATAAATACAATTAATTACAATATGATTTTGTCCTAATATTTCAAACACAAAGTAACAGAGTAATCTTAAAGTGGATATTAAATACAGTATCATTTTGTTTTTATATAACGGTATAATGTGATTATTTATAAAGAGAAGAGTTTCATTTTTTATCTACCACAACATAATTTATCTTATTGTGGGAAAAAGGGTCAAAATAGGACTTTTGTGTTCACATTTACATTTCTAAAAATACATAAAAAAACAAACATATTTTCTCCTCAAATTTCCTGGAAATACAGTTATTGCAATGCACTCTGGGTATCTGGGTGGGGACATGCAAATTGGTTCACAAAGCATTTTCACTCTATAATCCAAAACCACTTTATACATGGCTCCTTTTATGCACAAATGTATGAAGTGTGCAACCCTAGGCCTTGGCCCCCCCACAGTATATACAATTATAATTTGTTATCACTGTGCAGATACAAAGTATCTACATGAGCTGAGCACAACACGACGATACAGTGTGATACTTTGTGATACAGTGTGATACTTTGTGATACAGTGTGATACTTTGTGATACAGTGTGATACAGTGTGATACTTTGTGATACATTGCTATACTCTGTGATACTCTGTGATATATTGTGATACATTGTGATGGCACCCCGACTTTGAAGCATTGACCAAATGGGCGCCTCACCAATGCTCGGCTAGAGAAATGCGCATATGAGAAACGCGCGCCGACGGCACTCCAACGCTTTACATCATGTGGATATTGTGCATGATACCAGGAGACACCAAGGACCTCGCCGTATCAATGTATTAGAGTGTCAGCCTCCATACTTATCTATATCTCTGTGTTATTTATTCTCGATCTGTCTCTTTCTTTCACACTCTCACTTTCTCTATTTCTCCTATTTCCTCTTTCTTTATCTCCCCGACTGTCTCATTCACTATTTTTCTTACAATTTCTTTCTTTGATGCGCTCTCTGGATGGATGGAGAGGGGGAGGGAGCAAGGGAGGGAGATAGAATGAGAGCGGAGGGAGGGATAGAGGGAGGAAAAGAGAGAAGGAGGGAGAGAGAGAGGGAGAAAAAGGGAGAGAGGGAAAGAAGAAGAGAGAGAGGGAATAATGGAGGGAGAGAGGGAGCGAGAGAGAGAAAATGTCACAAGTACCCGAAATATCCAAAAGAGTCCAGTCGGCGCGCATTTCTCTAGGCATGTATTTGTGAGGCGCGCATTTCTCTAGGCGCGCATTTGTGAGGCGCGCATTTCTCCAGGCATGAATTTGTGAGGCGCGCATTTCTCTAGGTACGCATTTGTGAGGCGCGCATTTCTCTAGGCATGTGTTTGTGAGGCGTGCATTTCTCTAGGCGCGCATTTGTGAGGCACCAATTTCTCCAGGCATGAATTTGTGAGGCACGCATTTCTCTAGGTACGCATTTGTGAGGCGCGCATTTCTCTAGGCATGTGTTTGTGAGGCGTGCATTTCTCTAGGCATGTGTTTGTGAAGCGTGCATTTCTCTAGGCGCGCATTTGTGAGGCACCAATTTCTCCAGGCATGAATTTGTGAGGCACGCATTTCTCTAGGTACGCATTTGTGAGGCGCGCATTTCTCTAGGCATGTGTTTGTAAGGCGCGCATTTCTCTAGGCATGTATTTGTGAGGCGCGCATTTCTCTAGACATGTATTTGTGAGGTGTGCATTTCTCTAGGCGCGCATATGTGAGGCGCGCATTTCTCGAGGCATGAATTTGTGAGGCGCACATTTCTCTAGGCATGTGTTTCTGAGGCGCACATTTCTCTAGGTATGCATTTGTGAGGCGCATTTCTCTAGGCATGTGTTTGTGAGGCGCACATTTCTCTAGGCATGTGTTTCTGAGGCGCGCATTTCTCTAGGCGCACATTTGTTAGGCATGTATTTGTGAGGCACGCATTTCTCTAGGTATGCATTTGTGAGGCGCGCATTTCTCTAGGCATGTGTTTGTGAGGCGCGCATTTCTCTAGGCATGTGTTTGTGAGGCGCACATTTCTCTAGGCATGTGTTTGTGAGGCGCGCATTTCTCTAGGCGCACATTTGTTAGGCATGTATTTGTGAGGCACGCATTTCTCTAGGCACGCATTTGTGAGGCACGTATTTGTGAGGCATGCATTTGTTTGTACGCACATGCGTTGGCGCGCATTTGGCCGATGCTTTAAAGTTGTGCTAACCATTGTGATACTATGTGATGTTTTGTGATACTTTGTGATACTTTGCGATACTTTGCGATGTTTTGCGACACTTTGCGATACTTTGCGATACTTTGTGATACTTTCTGCTACTTTGTGATACTTTGTGATACTTTGTGATACTTTGCGATACTTTGCGATGTTTTGCGACACTTTGCGATACTTTGCGATACTTTGTGATACTTTGCGATACTTTGCGATACTTTGTGATACTTTGTGATACTTTACGATACTTTGCGATGTTTTGCGACACTTTGTTTATATTTCAGCGTACTCTCTGTATCTTGCGCAGGGAATTCTTGGCCTTTTCCTGCTTATTAATAACTCGATGAGTCAGACTCTGCGACCGCTCGCGCCTCCGCAGTATTAGTTATTATCTGCAGAGTTACCTATTGGTGAGACAGGAGTTGGTGGATCATTTCATTATTAATATGAAATATTAGCATGAGGGGTTTCCCCGTGGAGTGATGGAGCGCCACCCCCATGTGACGCGCCGCGCTGACTTACTAGGCTCAAACATCTAATAATAAACAGGGACAAACAGCTTAAAAATTACAATTAATAGAACTATTTCCTATGTAATTCTTTGGAGCCCATTTGAAAACACTGAATGTATGTTGCCCAATCAAGCTTGCCAGCATTAAATACATGCAGCCTAAGTTCCAGCACTGAATACCTGCTGCCTCCCCTGCCACAAACCGAATACATACCGTATACTCCTCCCGCCTGCTTTCAGGTCATGTCTACGCCATTGTCAGCACTGGATGCTGCTGTCCCCACCTTCCAGCACTGAATACCTGCTACCTCCTATCCCTGCCAGCACTGCATACATGCTACCCCCTATCCCTGCCAGCACTGAATACCTGCTACCTCCTATCCCTGCCAGCACTGAATACCTGCTACCTCCTATCCCTGCCAGCACTGCATACATGCTACCCCCTATCCCTACCAGCACTGCATACCTGCTACCTCCTATCCCTGCCAGCACTGAATACCTGCTACCCCCTATCCCTGCCAGCACTGAATACCTGCTACCTCCTATCCCTGCCAGCACTGAATACCTGCTACCTCCAATCCCTGCCAGCACTGCATACATGCTACCCCCTATCCCTGCCAGCACTGCATACCTGCTACCTCCTATCCCTGCCAGCACTGAATACCTGCTACCTCCTATCCCTGCCAGCACTGCATACATGCTACCCCCTATCCCTGCCAGCACTGCATACATGCTACCTCCTATCCCTGCCAGCACTGAATACCTGCTACCTCCTATCCCTGCCAGCACTGAATACCTGCTATCACCTCCTCTTCCAGCGCTGAATGCTGCAGCCTTCCCTTTTCCAGCATTGGATATACTCCCCCTCCTATCACTGCATTCAGGGTTCTGGGGTCAGAGGTCACCTTATGAGACCCCTGGCAATGCTTCAATGTTTTTATTTTTTTTATTTCTCTTCTTCTCACTAATTACAATTAAAAAGATTGAACTTTATTGACTAAAACCCTTTTTTACTTGTTTCACTTGTCCATTTCCTTTAAGCTTGGAGCCAGAGGGCATGTGCGGAGTTACTGGACAGTGATGGGAGCGGTGGAGGTCGTGTTAAATGATTGGAGTTTTAGAATGGGACACTTGCCCCTCCCCCTACACATAGTCTAGATAAGTGACCTCGCATCAACAGATGCAAGCGTCCATAATATAATCGCCAATCTCACCAAAATGATGCGGATGCCTCCAGTGACCTATATATATATACACTTCCCAGAATGCAGTGTAATAACTGTTTTTCTTGGAACTCTGAGCTGGAAGAAGGTTTTTTTAACTTGCTTTAGACATTCAAATGTGAACATAGATGTACTTTTTATTATATATATATATGGAAACATTGCAGCCTAGCGGCGCAGCACTTGGTTCAAGCGCGTAATTACAAACCCCCCCCAAAATAAGGAAATCATGTACAAAACATAATAACACAAGCCGCGCAGGGGGAGAGCCAGGACGCCTGGGAGTGGGGGTACACACGAATTACCCCCAAATTTGTCGTTTTCGGTCACTCAAAATCGCCTAAGCAAAGAGAAAAATGGCGGACGAAAAACATAAAATTTCGGAAACTGCATGAAAACGAGGTTCAGCAACGCCAGGCGCGCAGGACTTAGAAAATAAAACGAACGGCCTTCAGCGCGTATCACGCAAACATACAGCAGAAACACACGGGGGGGGGGGGGGGGGGTTGACAGTGGTGGAAAGAGACACATGGCATTGCTAAGTACAAAACTTGCAGGTTAACGAACCCTGCAGTGAGCAGCCAGTACAGTAGGAGCGAGAAAAGGCTTGCAATGAGCACTGAATGGGATCATTGCAAGGCAGGAAAGTTGAAGTACATGGGGGGAGAAGCTCACAATGAGCGCCGAAGGTGCTCAGAGGATCAAAACCATTGCCAGCCTTACAATTTTATTCCCGTCATTTCTGACAGGCACGTTACTAGTATAGTATATAGTGATACCATTATTATAGGACAAATATATTCACCAATATAAAGCATTAAATCCGTAATATGTCACTCATAGTGGGGATAGTCACTTCATCTTATATACATATATTTATTCATAAATGGGACCCTAGTTTTTACTCTTTTTATTGCAGATCTGATAAAATATTTCTCGTGGCGTCATCTGCCGCGCATATCTAGAAATTCCTACAAGTTTGTGTTTATGTTTATTACAATCTAAGTAACAAAGATATTAGAAATTTGTGTCAGAAAGAGAAGTTGTGAAATCGCCGCGTATAACGCGCTAATAGTGGGCGCGAGCGGCTTGTGGCCAACGAGGGGAATTAAATCTCTTCCAGAATTAGATGTAATTAATGTAACTCTGTAAATAAACACGTTGCATGTGATTCCATTTCAATAAAATAAATATTTATTTAAAAGTTGTAAACTTCCTCCCGGCGCGGGGCGCGATTTCATCATATTGTCCGTGCGCTTCCTACACGATGAGTAATATCCACCTTGTAAGCCACGGGATCTAAATAAAGTAACGTCCCCCGGGGGCTGTGTGTATATATATATATATATATATATATATATATATATATATATATATATATATATATATATATATATATACATTGCGACACTGTATCACTTGCCAGCACTTTCTAGCTGTCTTTTCCAACACAATTTTTTTTACATATTTTAATATAAATCATCCCAATATTTCATTTTCAGCTTTTGTTGTATAACCATAATCGGGATAATGCCCTATCCAAACAGCACCCAGGGCACATAGGCTTTCCCTCCCCCTCAAGCTACAGCCTGGCTACTGGTCTAAGATGAAATCCTACACAGCACAATTTGGGTCACCTAAATATATATTTTTCTATAAAATTATTTTCTTGTCACTGACAGGAAAAATACATCAATATTACAGTAAAGTAACCAATATGTGAGGATCTAATCTGACTGCCCCTAGCTCTGCATGTTCCCCATCAGAGGGAGCCAGACGCTGGATCCTGGAGGAGCCAGGTGGGAGTGATGTCTTGGAGAAGCTCCGAGCCGGGAATGACTCAGCGAGAAGTTTTATAAATCCTGGAAAAGACTTTCCTTGAGATCATGGGGGGAGGGGGACACAGCCTAGTCTGCAAGTTGTGCAATGCACCAGGGCCCTCTAGTGGGGGGAGGGGGGCCCCGGCCTAGTCTGATTGGTCCATTCCCTTATTCCTTTTTCTGGGGTTTATAGAGTTAATCTTTTTTACAGGGGTGTAGCTGCAACTGGGGCAAGAGGTGCAATGCACCAGGGCCCTCTAATGGGGGGAGGGGGCCAAAAGGAATCCTGAGAATATAATACAAAATTATGTATAATAAAACAATATAACGCCGTCATGTGATCAGTAACTTTATATTAAAATTAAATTAACAGGAAAAAACAAAGAAAAGCTCTTCATCAGGTTTCAAATAAGAACTCTGCATAAGAGGCTTAAAAATAAATAAATAAATAAATAAATAAATAATAGTAAAAATAACGAGTAACTTGAAATCTAAACATGTTACTTTTTATCCTGATATTTGTTCATTGTTTTCCCTCACTATTATCATCAGAAATAAAAATAAATAAACAAAACAAATAAACAAACTATCAGGCCAGTCACCCTGAGCAGACCCTCCCCATCATCCAGACAACTAATACGGGGTGGAGACAATCAGGCATGATGAAGTCCAACAATGTAAATTATTATTAACCAGTTATTAGATATATAAGTAAAAGCCCAGAGATGCGACTGGCTGCTCTAATGATAGAAAAGCAGAGCTGTCACTTTAAATGCTCCATCAGCTTTGACTCAGCTGTTACATGAACTGAAACGTTGTATCTGACCTTAACAAACTGATTCATGTGGCATTTTATTTCCTGTACTGTATATACGGACCCCGATGACAACCTCAGTGATCCTCACATAGACCCGGACCCCAAACCCAGCAATGCCCAGAACATCTGTTAGCGCTGATACAGGTTAAAGGGACACAGCAAAGGTCACAGTCACTGCACAAAGTCTTGTGTTCAGACTGCAATAACATGCTATTACTAGAGATAAATCATAAAGGTAAAGTCCCCAAGTACCCCCAGGGATCAAATGCTAATACGCTACATGAAATGCAACCACAGAAAACACATACTCTGGGGATCAGAGGTAGATTACAAAACACACCGTGTCAACTATTCTACCCTCTCTCCCCTCTCACCCCCAAACTTCTCACCTCCATCCTCTCCCCTCACCTCCATCCTCTATCTCCTCACCTCTATCTTCTCCCCTCACCTCCATTCTCTCTCCTCACCTCCATTCTCTCTCCTTACCTCTATCCTCTCTCCTTACCTCTATCCTCTCTCCTCACCTCAATCCTCTCCCCTCACTTCCATCCTCTCCCCTCACCTCCATCCTCTCCCCTCACCTCCATCCTCTCCCCTCACCTCCATCCTCTCCCCTCACCTCCATCCACTCCCCTCACCTCCATCCTCTCCTCACCTCAATCCCTCTCCTCACCTCCATCCCTCTACTCACCTCCATCCCCTCTCCCCACCCTATCCCCTCCCCTCACCTCCATCCCCTCCCCTCACCTCCACCCCCTCTCCTCACCTCCATCTGCTCTCCTCACATTAAGCCCTCTCCTCACCTCCATCCCCTCTCCTCACCTCATCTCCTCTCCTCACCTCCATCCCCTCTCCTCCATCTCCTCTCCTCTCCTCCATCTCCTCTCCTCACCTCCATCCCCTCTCCTCACCCCATCCCCTCTCCTCACCTCCATCTCCTCTCCTCACCTCCATCCCCTCTCCTCACCCCATCTCCTCTCCTCTCCTCCATCTCCTCACCTCCATCTCCTCTCCTCTCCTCCATCTCCTCTCCTCCATCTCCTCACCTCCATCCCCTCTCCTCACCCCATCTCCTCTCTTCCATCTCCTCACCTCCATCTCCTCTCCTCTCCTCCATCTCCTCTCCTCCATCTCCTCTCCTCACCCGATCTCCACTCCTCTCTTCACCTCCATCTCCTCTCCTCTCCTCCATCTCCTCTCCTCCATCTCTCCTCTCCTCCATCTCCTCTCCTCTCCTCCATCTCCTCTCCTCACCTCCATCCCTTCTCCTCACCCCATCTCCTCTCCTCTCCTCCATCTCCTCACCTCCATCTCCTCTCCTCACCTCCATCCCTTCTCCTCACCCCATCTCCTCTCCTCTCCTCCATCTCCTCACCTCCATCTCCTCTTCTCACCTCCATCTCCTCTCCTCTCCTCCATCTCCTCTGCTCCGTCTCCTCTCCTCACCTCCATCCCCTCTCCTCACCCCATCTTCTCTCCTCTTCTCACCTCCATCTCCTCTCCTCTCCTCCATCTCCTCTCCTCCATCTCCTCTCCTCTCCTCCATCTCCTCTCCTCTCCCCCATCTCCTCTCCTCTTCTCACCTCCATCTCCTCTCCTCTCCTCCATCTCCTCTCCTCCATCTCCTCTCCTCCATCTCCTCTCCTCTCCTCCATCTCCTCTCCTCTCCCCATCTCCTCTCCTCACCTCCATCCCTTCTCCTCACCCCATCTCCTCTCCTCTCCTCACCTATATCTCCTCTCCTCACCTCCATCCCCTCTCCTCACCCCATCTCCTCTCCTCTCCTCCATCTCCTCCATCTCATCTCCTCACCTCCATCCCCTCTCCTCACCCCATCTCCTCTCCTCCATCTCCTCACCTCCATCTCCTCTCCTCACCTCCATCTCCTCTCCTCACCTCCATCTCCTCTCCTCACCTCCATCCCCTCTCCTCACTCATCTCCTCTCCTCTCCTCCATCTCCTCACCTCTATCTTCTCTCCTCACCTCCATCTCCTCTCCTCACCCATCTCCTCTCCTCTCCTACATCTCCTCACCTCCATTCCATC
The DNA here is from genome assembly GCA_027410445.1 of Discoglossus pictus. Classification (NCBI taxonomy): domain Eukaryota; kingdom Metazoa; phylum Chordata; class Amphibia; order Anura; family Alytidae; genus Discoglossus; species Discoglossus pictus. The sequence goes on from CM050168.1 coordinate 2,988,615, forward strand.
CCCTCTCCTCACCCCATCTCCTCTCCTCTCCTCCATCTCATCTCCTCACCTCCATCCCCTCTCCTCACCCCATCTTCTCTCCTCTTCTCACCTCCATCTCCTCTCCTCCATCTCCTCTCCTCCATCTCCTCTCCTCCATCTCCTCTCCTCTCCTCCATCTCCTCTCCTCTCCCCCATCTCCTCTCCTCTTCTCACCTCCATCTCCTCTCCTCCATCTCCTCTCCTCTCCTCCATCCCCTCTCCTCACCCCATCCCATCTCCTCACCTCCATCTCCTCTCCTCTCCTCCATCTCCTCTCCTCCATCTCCTCACCTCCATCCCCTCTCCTCACCCCATCTCCTCTCTTCCATCTCCTCACCTCCATCTCCTCTCCTCTCCTCCATCTCCTCTCCTCCATCTCCTCTCCTCACCCGATCTCCACTCCTCTCTTCACCTCCATCTCCTCTCCTCTCCTCCATCTCCTCTCCTCCATCTCCTCTCCTCTCCTCCATCTCCTCTCCTCACCTCCATCCCTTCTCCTCACCCCATCTCCTCTCCTCTCCTCCATCTCCTCACCTCCATCTCCTCTTCTCACCTCCATCTCCTCTCCTCCATCTCCTCTGCTCCGTCTCCTCTCCTCTCCTCCATCTCCTCTCCTCTCCTCCATCTCCTCTCCTCACCTCCATCCCTTCTCCTCACCCCATCTCCTCTCCTCTCCTCCATCTCCTCACCTCCATCTCCTCTTCTCACCTCCATCTCCTCTCCTCTCCTCCATCTCCTCTGCTCCGTCTCCTCTCCTCACCTCCATCCCCTCTCCTCACCCCATCTTCTCTCCTCTTCTCACCTCCATCTCCTCTCCTCTCCTCCATCTCCTCTCCTCCATCTCCTCTCCTCCCTCCATCCCTCTCCTCTCCCCCATCTCCTCTCCTCTTCTCACCTCCATCTCCTCTCCTCTCCTCCATCTCCTCTCCTCCATCTCCTCTCCTCCATCTCCTCTCCTCTCCTCCATCTCCTCTCCTCTCCCCATCTCCTCTCCTCACCTCCATCCCTTCTCCTCACCCCATCTCCTCTCCTCTCCTCACCTATATCTCCTCTCCTCACCTCCATCCCCTCTCCTCACCCCATCTCCTCTCCTCTCCTCCATCTCCTCCATCTCATCTCCTCACCTCCATCCCCTCTCCTCACCCCATCTCCTCTCCTCCATCTCCTCACCTCCATCTCCTCTCCTCACCTCCATCTCCTCTCCTCACCTCCATCTCCTCTCCTCACCTCCATCCCCTCTCCTCACCCATCTCCTCTCCTACATCTCCTCACCTCTATCTTCTCTCCTCACCTCCATCTCCTCTCCTCACCCATCTCCTCTCCTCTCCTACATCTCCTCACCTCCATTCCATCCCCTCTCCTCACCCCATCTCCTCTCCTCTCCTCCATCTCATCTCCTCACCTCCATCCCCTCTCCTCACCTCCATCTCCTCTCCTCACCTCCATCTCCTCTCCTCACCTCCATCCCCTCTCCTCACCCATCTCCTCTCCTCTCCTCCATCTCCTCACCTCCATCTCCTCTCCTCTCCTCCATCTCCTCTCCTCACCTCCATCCCTTCTCCTCACCCATCTCCTCTCCTCTCCTCCATCTCCTCACCTCCATCTCCTCTCCTCACCTCCATCTCCTCTCCTCCATCCCCTCTCCTCACCTCCATCCCCTCTCCTCACCCCATCTCCTCTCCTCTCCTCCATCTCCTCACCTACATCTCCTCACCCCATCTCCTCTCCTCCATCTCCTCACCTCCATCTCCTCTCCTCACCTCCATCTCCTCTCCTCACCTCCATCCCCTCTCCTCACACATCTCCTCTCCTCTCCTCCATCTCCTCTCCTCCATCTCCTCTCCTCTCCTCCATCTCCTCTCCTCCATCCCCTCTCCTCACCCCATCTCCTCTCCTCCATCTCCTCACCTCCATCTCCTCTCCTCACCTCCATCTCCTCACCTCCATCTCCTCTCCTCACCTCCATCTCCTCTCCTCTCTTCCATCTCCTCTCCTCTCTTCCATCTCCTCTCCTCACCTCCATCCCTTCTCCTCACCCCATCTCCTCTCCTCACCTCCATCCCTTCTCCTCACCCCATCTCCTCTCCTTACCTCCATTCCTTCTCCTCACCCCATCTCCTCTCCTATCTTCCATCTCCTCTCCTCACCCCATATCCTCTCCTCACCTCTCCTCACCCCTCTCCTCTCCTCTCCTCACCTTTCCACAGCTCTGTGCTGACTCAGCATTATCTTACGGACTCTTATTGGTGGAGGGATCTTCATCACAAACTGCTGCATTTTATTTAAACCTTGTCCTAACATCTCTAGATGATTTCGAGATCTCTTCAACACAAATTATGAACCTACAATAACATTTCTTTAGTTCTGCTTTTTATCTCTAATTATATCAAGTCATCCAATTATATAAAAAGGTTATTTTGTGCCTCCAAAAAATGTCCTTTTATTTGAGTCCCAAACTGACACTGACTTGGGCCCACAGCTGTCATCTGAAATCCACACGATCCTCTCACGTGCTTCTTCCAGGTCACTGTGACAAATGTGGGGTGACAGAGCTGCCATATTGTGAGGCAAAGTTGGCACCTCCAACCCACATGGTATTTACATGTAAGGAATATAAGCATGCCGGGGATAAGCATAATGCTTGGGGATTCTATTCAGGTAGATAGAATGGGAAGACTGGATAGGCCTGTTTGGTGCTTATCTACTTCCTATAACAAGTGGCATTGTTATCGGTTCTTCCATCTCTAGCTGTTCCCTAATGCCGGAAAATGTAAATATGTCTCAGCTCTTATCTATGAGAATCTTTATCTTTAGTCACTCACTAGATCTACCTACAGGGAATTACCAGACCCTAATCTGCATTAATGACGGCGCGGAGTACCCTAAGTTGTGATGACCAGTTTGCCCATGCCCCTATCTACCTAACAAGCTTAGGTTACATTGTAACAGGAAAGGTTTACATCTGTTATAATGTTGCAATATGTCAAAAATGTATCATAAAGCTTTTTTTCACTTTTTTCCCACTCGTCGCGTCTTCGGCGATCACTGATGATGTCATTAGGACGCAGTGGATGTTTGTGCGTTTAGTCTATCCTTTTTGTGGTGTCTTCTAGATTGATACCTTGTTGTGGGGAAGGGACTTGTGTAACTCAATGAAGCTGTGAGCTATACCATGTAGGGTCACCCAAGTTGTGCAGGTCAAAGAAGAGAGGTCAGACAGTTTGCAGTCCACTGGAAAAGAACCTGGCACCCACTCCAGTATGGTTATGGGTAAGCACAGCCAGAGACAAGATGTGTGTTGGGTGCTGAGGTCCATGGGGTCATGAAGAGTCGGACACGACTGAATGACTAAAGGACAACACTCAACATACAGAAACACTGCTACTAAGAGATGCTCTGGGCGAGTTAGCTGTGAACTCAAGGAAGTTGTAATATTTGTCTGTAGGTTGTGCTAGAAAGTAGCGCAGCGCGGGTCAGCTCCGGCCGGCCGCGCAGGTAGGAATGTCCTCTGGATACAATAAGATCCCAAAACGTCTTATTTAGCCAGTTTCCTTTGGATTTATCCTTCCAAACATAATACTGATTAGATGCAAAGACCAACATCCTTAAGACATTGTATTATTATTTCCCATCCGCCATGTATAGAAGTGTTAGGTAATGTAATGGGGCAGCTTATTACCTAACGCATCACAAGACAAGGTGACTTATTAAAATAAGACGCTCCTTAGAGGCTAACGTCTGTTATTTAAGGAGAGCCTCATATCTGGAATGTTCTTTTTATAATAGTTTCACTTCCTCGTGAGCGGCCGGAAGGATCCTGGAAGGAGGAGAAGTAATAATGTAGTGACCTGGAGACGCTATCGGGACATAAACAGGTGCAACTTTACTTGAACTACAGTGGTCCTTTAAGTGACCTCTCTCTGTCTCGGTGACACTGAAGCAAAGTTCATAGCAAGTGGACTGAGGTCTGGTCATCCTTTGGCCTTCCTGACCTTTTACTCCATGACCCCATGACCTCAGCTTTTGACCCCTGACGACCCCAGGTCCATGCTTTGGATTCTTTGTCACATCACCAGCACGGGCAGTGAGAGTTCAGGTCACCTGAGTGCGGCAGTTTATTGCGCTTTTTTGCGGCTGTATCTGTTTGTTACCAATGTCCCGGATTTTATATTTCCCACCCGTGTCCCCAATACGTCCCACCAATGGCCGCTGACGCAATTTTGATGCGAATGTAAAAAATAAGTGGCCCTTTAAGAGAATGACAAGCTGGAAATGTTGGAAAAAAAATAACTGCAAAAAAAAGGAATATCATTGGAGACGTTGGTATTTGACACCTTCCCCTTGCTTTCTTCCCTCACACATATTCAGAAGCGGACAGCCTGCATCTACAACTGCAAACCCTGCTCCTCCAGATATGTAAACATCCCTCTCATGCAGACAACCTTAATCAAAGTATCATGGATGCCCCCATGACAATAGTAGCTTTATGACATGTTCCTGCATGTTTATGCCCTTAGTTGGTCTTCAGACAATATTCGTAATATCATTTAGTATCAGAGTATTAAAGCACGAAAATCTAACATCTGTATTTATGTTTATTTGTATGAGCTGAGACTGATAATATTTTGTAATTTCAGTTATTCTGAGGCACCTGAATGAGGCTGACCCCCCCCCCCCCCCGCCCCATGTGCTATCCCCTTATGATTGGGGGATCCCAATCAAACTATAAACATGGGGGTCCCTATAGACCCATCCCATGATATATCTAAGTAGAACCATGGGGTCCCTATAGACCCATCCCATGATATATCTAAGTAGAACCATGGGGGTCCCTATAGACCCATCACCATGATATATCTAAGTAGAACCATGGGGGATCCCTATAGACCCATCACCATGATATATCTAAGTAGAAACATGGGGGATCCCTATAGACCCATCACCATGATATATCTAAGTAGAAACATGGGGGATCCCTATAGACCCATCACCATGATATATGCTGTTTACAAGTGGATTTACCTTACAAGTAAAGGCTGATAAATTGCAGAGTGCACTAATTGTGCCCAGGTGAGAAGGCAGAAGTTAGTATAAACAGGAGAAGGGAACTTGTGAGCTTGCGAACACTTCTAGTATAAGTGCAATTCTAGTAAAAGCCTAGGAGTTTAAATAAAAGGAGGGACTTCAAAGAAAAGTGAGGGCAGATTTACAGTGCAAAGGAGGAAAACTTTATATAAATATATTATTTTATATTCTTTATTTTTCCCACTGAAATTTGTAGACAATAATAATAATTATGAGTCAGTCCAGTGGCGACCTCACTCAGTGTACATCCTGTCATATGTATGCAATACTGGAACAGATGATCCAGGGTCCATACCTCTGTGACAGGTGTGAGCATGTTGCCTCTCTGGAAGCTCAAATTGGAGATCTGGAGAGCAGAATTGCAGCACTTAGTGATATTGCTCCACTGGAAGGGGAGGTGGTGCTCACTGAGCACAGTTTAGCTGGGCCTAGCATGGAGGGTGGAGCTGGGGCTAGTGAGGATGTCCAGGCAGGTAGCTGGGTTACAGTTACAGGGGGAAGCAGGGGGAACCGGAGGAGGCAGGCCAGTTCTGAGTTGGCAAATACCAACAGATTTGCCAGATTGAGTGAAACTGTTGGGGATGTCCATTCAGGAATGGCAATGCCAGATAGAGCTGTTCCCTCTAACAGCCGTGTGAACAGCTCTACTGGAGAAGAGGGAGGGCAGAATAGGCAGAACAGACAGGTTTGGGTTGTAGGGGACTCTATTATTAGGAAGGTAGACAGGGTCATTTGTCACCCAGATCCCAGCAATCGAACAGTTTGCTGTCTCCCGGGTGCTCGGGTTCGTCATGTTGTGGATCGGGTAGACAAATTATTGGGAGGGGCTGGAAATGAACCGGCGGTCTTGGTACATATTGGTACCAATGACAAAGTTAGTGGAAGATGGAGTGTCCTAAAGAATGATTTTAGAGAACTAGGTAATAAGCTGAAGGCAAGGACCTCCAAGGTGAGATACTACCAGTGCCGATGCTAGCCCAGGGAGGCAGAATGAGCTTAGGGAGGTTAATGCGTGGCTAAATATGTGGTGCACTAAGGAGGGGTTTGGGTTTTTAGAGCACTGGGCTGACTTCTCACTTGGGTACAATCTCTACAGTAGGGATGGATTGCATCTTAATGATGAGGGAGCTTTTGTACTAGGGGATAGGATGGTAGAAAGGCTGGAGGAGTATTTAAACTAGTAGGTGGGGGGGAGGGACTAGATATAAGTAATGGGGTAGAAAGTGCAGAGGGTATAAGGGATGAATTAACAACTCATAGGGGAGGAGATGGGGGGAGGGGTAGTATAGTCAATAGGGAGGTAGTACTAAGTAACTCAAGTACAGTGGTAGGCACTTCAGAACTACAGACTCATAACATAAGGTGTATGCTGCTAATGCCAGAAGGAAAAATGAGTTAGCATTATTAGCAATTAATGAGAAATGGGATTTAATAGGCATTACCGAAACGTGGTGGGATGAATCTCATGACTGGACTGTTAATCTGGATGGTTATAACCTATTTAGGAAAGATAGGGGCAATGGTAAATGAGGAGGAGGGATTTGTCTGTATGTTAAGCCTGAATTTAAGGCTATAGTCAGAGAAGATATTTATGGTGGACCTAGTGATAAAGCTGAATGTTTGTGGGTAGAGTTAAATAGCGGAGCAGCAAATTCCCAAAGAATATTAGTAGGAGTATGCTATAAACCCCCAAACATAGCTGAAAGTGAGGAAATACAATTATTGTTACAGATTGGAAATGCAGCTAAGCACGGGCAAGTTCTAATAATGGGAGATTTTAATTACCCTGAAATAAACTGGATAAATGAGACCAGCAGTTCATCTAAGGGGAGCAGGTTCTTGAGTACACTCAGGGATCATTATCTGGCCCAGGTTATACAAGAACCTACTAGAAATGACGCCATCTTAGATTTACTCATCACAAATAATATTGATATAGTATCAAATGTTGGAATAGGGCAACCTTTGGGAAACAGTGATCACAACACAGTCTTGTTTGAGATTGAATTAAATAAACAACATTTTAAGGGACAACAAAAACTCTTAATTTTAAAAAGGGCAGATTGTGATGGTCTAAGGGCAGCAATACAAAGTATAGACTGGGACAGAGGCATGATGGGTAAAAACACTGACCACAAGTGGACAACATTTAAATCCTTACTAAATATACATACACATCAGCATATACCGTGTGGGAATAAGAGTAAAGGAGTAAATCCCATCCAATGTGGCTTAGCAATGATTTAAAGATCAAGATACGGAGTAAAAAACAGACATTTATATTATACACACAAGAGGGGACAGAGACTGCTTTACGGGAATACAAGGAAATCACCAAGGAAAGGGCTATTAGACTGGCTAACATAGAAAATGGCAACTTATATGTAAGGAGAGTAAGATTAACCCTAAACATGTGTATAAATATATTACTGGGAAGAAGGCGAGGAAGGAAGCTATAGGAACATTACAATGTGACACAGTCTGATAATTAGTGACCAGGAAAAGGCAGATGAGCTAAATAGCTTATTTTCTTCGGTATACACAAGGGAGGTCCAGTGGTTGGGATACGGCAACATAATGGGGCTACACTACCTTTGCCAAATAATTGGGTAACACAAGAAGTAATCCAAAAGAGGTTGGAAAAAATAAATGTTAATAAAGCCCCGGGTCCTGATGGAATACATCCAAGGGTACTAAGGGAACTGGGTTCTGTAATAGCCAAACCATTATATTTAATTAGTGATGTCGCGAACCTAAAATTTTCGGTTCGCGAACCGCGAACGAGTACCGCCGCAAATGTTTGCGAACCGGCGAACATCGGCGAACCGCCATAGACTTCAATGGGCAGGCAAATTTTAAAACCCACAGGGACTCTTTCTGGCCACAATAGTGATGGGAAAGTTGTTTCAAGGGGACTAACACCTGGACTGTGGCATGCCGGAGGGGGATCCATGGCAAAACTCCCACGGAAAATTACATAGTTGATGCAGAGTCTGCTTTTAAGCCATAAAGGGCATAAATTACCTAACATTCCTAAATTGTTTGGAATAACGTGCTTTAAAACATCAGGTATCAGGTATCGATCAGGTAGTATAAGGGTTAGGCCCGCTTCACAGTAATAGACCAAACTCCCCGTTTAACGCACCGCAAACAACCACAAACAGTCCCTTTGCACAACCGCAAACTCCCCATTTGCACAAGGTTGGATACCAAGCTAGCCATGTCCCGTTCCTTGTCCTCACTGATGTCATTGAAGGTCTCTTCCTCCACCCCGCCACCAAGGGTCCCCAAAAGGTGACAACAAGCCCCCTGGGACGCCTGCTGTGTTTGGTCTTCCACCTCCTCAAAGCCACCTTCCTCCTCTGACTCCTCTTCTTCAGACTCCTCTCTCTGCATTATTATAAGGTGTGTTAAGTAGTACTATTCCTATCGGTTTAATACCTATTACAGCACCTATCAGGGCATGTGTATAAGGCCTGGATTTTTAGAACAAGGAGATGGAAAAAGATGCTTTGTTGGTCGTATTACTTCATTTTTGGGGCACTTTGAGACATTAGCTTCTTACGCTCAAACATGTTCTTTACAGGCACCTGACTATGGGCAGATGAGCAGGAACTGCTCAAGGCGAGAGACGCAGTGGCGGATGGTTGAGAGGGGGCAAGGAGGACAGCAGTGGTTGATGTGGCTGATGATGCTGGACCAGGAGGAGGATGGCGGCTTTGAGTTTGTGTGCTGCTTGTACTCATGTGTTGGTCTGGAGTCACCCAAACATTAGGTCTCAACCTGTAGAGGATAAGGGAACCAGGCTACTCTAGACCTCATTCATCATTACAGGTTTTGACAGATCGGTACTATGCGTCCAAGCTACTGTGACAACAGATATGAGTGGCACTGTGCACTTGCAGAAGTTGGCAGAGTAGAAGCTGTAGGTCTGACACACACGCTTGCAGACAACTAACTGCTATGCAATCTATTACAGTAGAAAAAATGTTTTTTGTTTTAAATGTACACTACTGTTACACCAGATATGAGTGGTGTGTTAAGTAGTACTACTCCTATCAGTTTAATCCCTGTTATGTGCCTTTTTTTGGGGGTTTGGTTGTTGAAGCCACAGTGCAGCACCAGAAGCCAGAAAAATTAGGCATGTACACATGCCTGAAAAATTAGGTATTGTTGATCTTGCAGCGAGCAGAGAAGAAGGTAGGCCTGATTCAATGCCCCAGCCCGCATACCCACACTCAGAGATTGAGGGGGGGACCTGAGAAGGCCACGGGTCGGAGATATAAAGGGGGGCCATCCCAAATAAGCACACAAGTGGGGACAAAGGTAGTGAAGGGGACATAGAGGCCCATGGACTGACGGTCGCCATCTTGGCAGGAAAAGGGCCCAGCAATTAAGCCAAACTGACCCAGCACAGGCAGCTACTTGAGTCAAACGCTGTACAATTACACCTTAATAAAGCTGAAACATGCAGCAGCAGGGATTCTAAACGGCCACACGGGGCTAACAGCCCCCAGAGTCTCTGCACCACTCTTTATAACAGATAACCCAAGGGGCTAACCAGGGACCTTGCCCACAAAAAAAACAGAATTTTATTGGAGGAATTATTAGTGTCTTTACCCCCCAAGAGAGGACATAATATACGGTATCTTTAGACTACCTGATGGCCAAATCTCCTTTAGCCCCAATGCTATCCAAGAAACATTTCAAAACTTCGATCAGACCATATATTCATCCCAATCCCGCTGCAGCGGATCTGACATAGAGTCTTTCCTACTACAGCAAGAAGTCCACAAAATACCTGTACCTCAATTGGACAGCTTGAACCTAGACATATCCCAAGAGGAAGTTAAATCTACAATCCAAGATCCTAAATTTGGCAAGTCCCCAGGGCCAGACGGTTTTACTCATCTGTACTATAAGAAATTTGAGCCCTTGCTTACCCCCGCACCTAACATCTTTGTTTAACGCTATACTAAATGGAGAACCTATGCCCCCTTAATTGAATCAGGCCGACCTCATAGTCTTTCCAAAAGAGGGTAGGGACCCGAATCTCAAACTGTATTACAAGGCAGCGCAGCTGGCTTTCATTCCTCTGGCGCATTCTCCAAAACACATCAGCCGCTCTGGGTATTTATGGAAAATGTAAGCATGTCACCTTATACATGGGATACAGTAATATGGATTCCAGGCCTGTATACTTTCTTTGAGAAACTTGAAAACCCCGTTGATTAAGCACTCATTAAAAATATGGACGGAGATGAACTGGACACAAAAACTGGACACTCGGGTATCAGATCTTACCCCTATCGTACCCAATCCCCACTTTAAGATACATCTTCCGGAAAGCTCTCTCAGTTGGTGGAAATCTCAGAACCTACTAAGGGTTGGTCCATGGTGGCATGACGACAAAATAATGACCTTTGAGTGGGTGAGAGATAGATACAATTTACCCCTGGCTGAACACTATAATTTTTGCAGGATACATCATTTTATATATACGATAAGTGGTAGGGGAACCCCCCAAAGAAACACCTGGCTACTCCAGAAATGTAGGGATTCCCCCTTTCAGCCTGGTATTATTAGCCTCATGTATGAACTATTTAATGAAAACTCATGGGCAAACAAACCAGACTATACCAAAGCCTGTGAGAGGGATTTGGGCACCGAGTTGGCAGATAGCACATGGGATAAAAGTTGGCAAGGCTTAAGTAGGGGATCTTTAAATTATAGTCTGCTTGAGACTTCAATAAAGGTCCTACACAGGACATATATTACTCCTTTTAAGCTAATAAATGGGATCCAAAACGGAGCAGCTCATGTTTTAGGAACAGTGGTAATGAGGCTACATTTATTCATGTCTGGTGGGAGTGTTCGGCAGTCATAAGACTATGGGAAGAAACATGCTTACAAGCTTCTAAAATGTTTAAGATTGACCTAATAAAATATTTTTTGAAAGAAAAAATACACATAGCTAGTAGTTGGAAAACCCCAAATTAAAACTTTCAGGAATTAATTAAAAAAATCAACTATTTACTGCTCAACGAGAGATTAAACCATGTAGTCTTGGATAGAATCACCCAGTTCCAGACAATTTGGGATCCCTGGATAACATCCACATTTAGTGCCCCCCTAATATAATAAAACATTTGTTAATGGTTGAAGCGACTCAAGGGGAAGGACCGGAGTGGGGGAGCCCTGGAGGAGACCCTTCAGAAGCAACCTGCGGCAAAATTATCAGAGGAAAGGAGAGGTCGCCTACTGAAGCCTGCCCTAGGGTAACCCAAGGGCGATTGAGCAGGTTAGATATTGTAAATAATAAGCTACTGCTGGAGTGATAATAAATAATAGGACTTTACTATTGTCTGTTTTACCATGTCTTAGGTTTCTCTTAAAAATTGCAATCACAGTAAAAAAAAAAGAAAATGTATTAACCAAAAAAGTAAAAAAAAGAAGGCCCAGCCACCTAATTTTAACAAAATGTCTTCATTGTAAATATGTATTTTTGCACAACTGTTGTGTTATGCAAGACTGTTCAATATGCTTTCTTTTCCATTACATGCCGTACGCCTTCTGGCATAAAAATTGAAATTCAAAAATTAGGTATTGTTGCAGCCGCTGCTGTTGCAGCGGCCAGAAAAATTGACCTTTGTTCCCCAGGCAGAAAGTGCCATAAAACATTGCGTCTTCTTGAACCCTAGTTGGTAGCGGATAAGTCACGCAAGTCATCCGGCATTCACAGATAACATACAGCAGCGTGTGGACCATTTTTAGCCGAAGGCAGCTCATCTCATCAGGCCTTTTTCAGTCGAATGTATCGCCCAGTGTCAGTCCCTTCGGGATCCATCCCTCATTCATCTTTAGAAAGGTGAGGCAATCTAGACTTTTTTGCCCTAGGCGACTTCTCTTCTCGGTGACAAAACCTCCTGCTGCACTGAAGGTCCTTTCTGACAGGACACTTGAAGCGGGGCAGGCCAGAAGTTCAATTGCAAATTGGGATAGCTCAGGCCACAGGTCTAGCCTGCACACCCAGTAGTCAAGGGGTTCATCGCTCCTCAGAGTGTCGATATCTGCAGTAAAGGCGAGGTAGTCTGCTACCTGACGGTCAAGTCGTTCTCTGAGGGTGGATCCCGAAGGGCTGATGCGATGCGTAGGACTGAAAAAGGTCTGCATGTCCTCCATCAACAACACGTCTTTAAACGTCCTGTCCTTGCCGGCGTGGTCGTGGGAGGAGGATTACTTTCACCTCTTCCCCTGTTATATTGCCCTTGTGCTGTGACATCACCCTTATATGCTGTGTAAAGCATACTTGTTAATTTGTTTTGGACCTGCTGCATCCTTTCTGACTTGCAGTAATTTGGTAACAAATCAGGCACTTTCTGCTTATACCGGGGGTCTAGTAGCGTGCACACCCAGTACAGGTCGTTCCCCTTCAGCCTTTTTATACGAGGGTCCTGCGACAGGCACGACAGCATGAAAGACCCCATTTGCACAAGGCTGGATGCCGAGCTACCCATGTCCTGTTCCTCGTCCTCAGTGATCTCGCTGAAGATATGTTCTTCCCCCCAGCCACGTACAACACCACGGGTACCAGATAGGTGACAACGAGCACCCTGGGATGCCTGTTGTGATTGGTCTTCCTCCTCCCCCTCAAAGCCACATTCCTCCTCTGACTCCTCTTCCTCACAATCCTCTTTCAGCGTTGCCCCAGGTCCAGCAAGCGATGCTGATAAGGCGGTTTCTGGTGGTGATGGTGACCACAACTCTTCCTCTTCCTCGTCACGCTCATCTACGGCCTGATCCAGCACTCTTCGCAGGGCACGCTCCAGGAATAAAACAAATGGTATGATGTCGCTGATGGTGCCTTCGGTGCGACTGACAAGGTTTGTCACCTCCTCAAAAGGACGCATGAGCCTACAGGCATTGCGCATGAGCGTCCAGTAACGTGGCAAAAAAATCCCCAGCTCCGCAGAGGCTGTCCTAGCACCCCGGTCATACAAATACTCGTTAATGGCTTTTTCTTGTTGGAGCAGGCGGTCGAACATTAGGAGTGTTGAATTCCAACGTGTGGGGCTGTCACAAATCAAGCGCCTCACTGGCATGTTGTTTCGCCGCTGGATATCTGAAAAGTGCGCCATGGCAGTGTAGGAACGCCTGAAATGGCCACACACCTTTCTGGCCTGCTACAGGACGTCCTGTAAGCCTGGATACTTATGGACAAAGCGTTGTACGATCAGATTACACACATGTGCCATGTACGGCACATGTGTCAACTTGCCCAAATTCAATGCCGCCAACAAATTTCTTCCGTTGTCACAAACCACTTTGCCAATCTCTAGTTGGTGCGGAGTCAGCCATTGATCCACCTGTGCGTTCACGGCGGACAGGAGTGCTGGCCCGGTGTGACTCTCTGCTTTCAGGCAAGTCAACCCCAAGACGGCATGACACTGCCGTATCCGGGATGTGGAATAGTATCTGGGGAGCTGGGGGGGTGCTGTTGATGTGGAGCAAGACGCAGCAGAAGAGGACTCAGCTGAGGAGGTTATGGAAGAGGATGGAGTAGGAGGAGTAGAGGAGGTGGCAGCAGGCCTGCCTGCAAGTCGTGGCGGTGTCACCAACTCCTCTGCAGAGCCACGTATTCCATGCTTGGCAGGCATCAGCAGGTTTGCCCAATGCGCAGTGTAGGTGATATACCTGCCCTGACCATGCTTTGCAGACCAGGTATCAGTGGTCAGATGGACCCTTGCCCCAACACTGTGTGCCAGAGATGCCATTACTTCCTTTTGCACAATCGAGTACAGGTTGGGGATTGCCTTTTGGGCAAAGAAATTTCGGCCGGGTACCTTCCACTGCGGTGTCCCAATCGCTAAAAACTTTTTGAACGCCTCAGACTCCACCAGCTTGTATGGTAAAAGCTGGCGGGCTAAGAGTTCAGACAAGCCAGCTGTCAGACGCCGGGCAAGGGGGTGACTTTGTGGCATTGGCTTCTTACGCTCAAACATGCCCTTGACAGACACCTGACTGTGGGGAGATGAGCAGGAACAGCAAGAGGCGAGAGTCGGAGTGGTGGAGAGTTGAGAGGGGGCAAGGAGGACAGCAGTGGTTTACGTGGATGAAGATGCTGGACCAGGAGGAGGATGGCGGCTTTGAGTTTGTGTGCTGCTTGTACTGATGTGTTGATCCCATTGGCGTTTGTGATGTGACATCATGTGCCTTCGCAAAGCAGTTGTACCTAGGTGGGTGTTGGACTTCCCACGACTCAGTTTCTTTTGGCACAGGTTGCAAATGGCATCGCTGTTGTCAGAGGCAGACACACAAAAAAAATGCAACACTGCTGAGCTCTGCGGTGACGGCATTCTGGTGGTGGCAACAGCATGCGTTGATTGGCGTGCTGTCTGGCTGACCCCGGGTGCTGATGCATGCTGTCTGACTGTGCCACTAGCTCGTTGCGATGACCTCCCTCTGCTTCCAACTCGTCCCCTCCTCCTCTCTGTCTCCCCCTCTGAACTTTCGCCCTGTTCTTCTTCTTTTCTAGCGGGCACCCACAAGACATCCACGGACGCATCATCATCATCATCACCCGCTTCACTTGTATATGGCAACTGAACAAAGGAAGCAGCAGCGGGTACATCATCATCATCACATCGTACGTACATGTGTGCACTGCTGCCTGACTGAGACATATCCCTGTTATCTACATTCTCTGACAATAATGGTTGCGCATCACTCATTTCTTCAAACTGATGTGTAAATAACTCTTCTGACTGATCAATTGAATTGGCTGTGGTACTAGTGTTGGTGGTGGCGGCAGGCGGGCGAGTGGTAATTTGAGAGGTGCCCGAAGCTAAGCTGGAGGAGGATGGTGCGTCAATGTTCCAAGCGGAAGCTGTAGAAGATTGGGTGTCCTGTGTTAGCCAGTCAACTACGTCCTCTGAACTTTCCAAGTTCAGGGTAACTGGCCTCTGAACACTGGGCATTATTGTAGGGCCAAAGGGAATCACAGCGCCACGACCACGACGGCCCCTGCGGGGTGTCCTGCCTCTGCCTGTCATTTTTTTTTTAAATGTGGACTGTTGGTACCCCAACTAGATTGGATTGGTTGAACTTGGCACAGTACTTGTAAGCAGGACACACACTATGGGTAGCGGTCAAGCAAATGAACTTAGATTTAAGAAAAAAAAAGTTTGGTTTTTTTAAAAGTAGACAACTAGTAAACAATATTATATTGTATGCGTTGTGCACACACAGTATAAGCTGTGAGCCTGACACACACACTTGCAAGCAGGGGCTGGCAGGGAGACAGGCAAATAAAGTTAGATTACACAGAAAAAAAACGGGAAAAAAATGATGTTATAGCCCTAAAAATGGCTTTTTGGGGTGCTGTGTTTACAGCAGAGATCTGATGAGTCCTTCAGCACTGCACTGGACACTGAATAAACTTGCCTAGCTCTGGTTTTCCCTATTGATGCAGTATCACCTACACTCTCCCTCCTCTCAGTAAGACTGCAAGTTAGTTATGATTCCAAAATGGCTGCTGTCCATGAGGTTGAAGGGTGTGGAAGGGAGTGTATGCTGCTGATTGGCTGGAATGTGTCTGCTGACTGTGACATGCAGGGTCAAAGTTTGCTCAATGATAAAGTATTGGGGGCGGGTCGAATCTCGCATATGTTCGCTGTTCGCCGCAAACGCGAACATGCTAAGTTCGCCGGGAACAATCCGCCGGCAAACTATTCGCGACATCTCTACTGAGGATACTCAGCAATAACAATATGGATTCAGCGACTGTTCCGGGTGATAATCTTCTTATTTATCATCAAAAAAAAAAGGCAGCTGCTGTTAGTAAACAATTTAGGCCACAATAACTATAATGTGCAGCATTGGGTTCTGGGAAAACAAGCAAAACAGGAGCTAGCGGCTTCCTCCTTGTTATAATATGACTAGGGACTTGCCCGTCAAAAAATGACGGCAATAAAATTGTAAGGCAGGTAATGCTGCCTGCCTCACAAAGTAAGTGTTTTGGTCGTCTGAGTACGTTCGGCGCTCATTCCGAGCATCTGGGTTGGTGTATTTTTGGTTATCAGAGGCCCTTCGGCGCTCATCGCAAGGTCCGCTCTGATCGCCTTTTGGCGCTCATTGCGAGCCTGTCCCCTGGTGTACTTTTGCTCCTCTGAGCACCCTTGGCGCTCATTGTGAGCCGCGCGCTGAACGCCTTTGGCTTTTATTGCTATCCTATCGTCTGGCCCATTTTTTTTTCTCTATATGTATTTTTTTATGATAATTAATTAATTAATAAAATCATAAATGAATATACTTTACCTATTTGTAAGTAATATATGCAGGAAGCATTGTGCTGAAGAGCTGACAATCTGTTTTGATGTTCCTGCAGCATACAATGTACATTTGCACTCTTGCTGAGCTGAGGTGTAAGTGACCGCAATGTGCGCAGTGTGTAGTGTAAATTGGCTGCGTGCAGTTGTGTAGTTGTGTACTTCCGCATTGTGTGATGGTAATGTTATTAGTTGCAGTTTGTGCACAATGGCGGCGCTTGTGTATGTGTTACGCGGGTGTGGAGCATTTTGCGTCCTCCCTAGTAGTGTATGTTATACCCCGTACTGTGTAGAAGTCTTATGTGTCTGGCGTGTTTCTGCCTGTTTATTGGTTGCGTAGCTTTGTTTTTTTCAGCCGCCATTTCTTTCGCATAGGCGATTTTCGGGTGTGGAAACTCGCCATATTGTGGTTCAGTTGTCGTGCATCCTGACTCCCAGACGTCGGTGCTGCCCCTGAGCTGTGAGTGATGTTTTTTTTTTGTTTTTTTTGGGGGTGTTATTGTTGTTTTTTTATGTGCGCGGTTCGGCCGTTAAGTTTGTATTTTTTGGACCTCGTATTTGTATTTTTTCTACGTGCCGCGGCTCGTATATTTTTTGTGTACGTCTCGCTTGTTGCAAGTGTTACGCGTGTCGCTTTCTGACTTGTGTGATTGAGTTTTGTGTTGATGTGAAGTTCGCGGGTCGTATTCGACGCTTGTGTTTCTGGATTTACTCTCTGATTGTATCTCGTTATTATTCAAACATTCGGACAGAAAGTGTGACTGACGTGTAAGCGATGGACACGGAACGCGGGGCGGAGAGAAGCCGCTCATAAAAATCCTCTTTTATCTCATTAGTTTAGAGATAATTATAAAAAAAAATGTATGTTTATCATGTGAGAGATTGTACAATGTGGTGTAACGAGGGGGAGAGGGGGGAGAGGGGGAGGGAGAGGGGGAAAGGGAGAGAGGGAGGGAGAAAGGGGGGAGAGAGAGGGAGAAAGGGAGGGAGAGAGGGGGGAGAGGAGGTAGAGAGGGGGAGAGGGGGGGGAGAGGGAGAATGGGAGGAGGAGGGAGAGAGAGGGGGGAGAGGGGGAGAGGGGAGAGAGGTAGGAGGAGGGAGAGAGGGAGAGAAAGGGGAGAGGGGGAGAAAGAGGGGGCAGAGGGGGGAGAGGGGGAGAGAGGGAGGGGGAGAGGGGGGAGAGGGAGAGAGGGAGAGAGAGGGAGAGAGGGAGAGAGAGGGGGAGAGGGGGGGAGAGAGAGGGGGAGAGGAGGAGAGGGGGAGAGGGAGAGAGGGAGGGGGAGAGGGGGTTAGAGAGGGAGGGGGAGAGGGAGAGAGAGGGGAGAGAGAGAGGGGGGAGAGAGGGAGAGAGAGGGGGGAGAGGGGGAGAGGGGGGAGTGGAGGCGAGGGGGGAGAGAGAGGGGGAGAGGAGGAGAGGGGGGAGAGAGAGGGGGTGAGTGCGGAGAGGGAGGTAGAGAGGGGGAGAGAGAGGGGGACAGGAGGAGAGAGAGGGAGAGAGGGGGAGAGGGAGAGAGAGAAAGGGGGAGAGGGGGAGAGAGGGGAGAGAGAGGGGGAGGTGAAAGGGGGAGAGAGGGAGATAGGGGAGAGAGGGGGAGGGGAGGAGAGGGGGGGAGAGGGGAGAGAGGTAGGAGGAGGGAGAGAAAGAGAGAGAGAGGAGAGGGGGAGAAAGAGGGGGCAGAGGGGGGAGAGGGGGAGAGAGGGAGGGGAGAGGGGGGAGAGGGAGATAGGGAGAGAGAGGGAGAGAGGGAGAGAGAGGGGGCGAGGGGGGGAGAGATAGGGGGAGAGGAGGAGAGGAGGAGAGGGGGGAGAGGGAGAGAGGGAGGGGGAGAGGGTGTTAGAGAGGGAGGGGGAGAGGGAGAGAGAGGGGAGAGAGAGGGAGGGGGAGAGGGAGAGAGAGGGGGGAGAGGGAGAGAGGGAGGAGGAGGGAGAGAGGGGGGAGGGAGAGGGGAGAGAAGCAGAAAGAGGTGGGAGAGAGGGGGAGAGGGAGGGGGAGGGAGAGAGGGGGGAGAGTGAGGGAGGGGGAGAGGGAGAGAGAGGGGGGAGAGGGAGAGAGGGAGGAGGAGGGAGAGAGGGGGGAGAGTGGGAGAGAGAGGGGGGAGAGGGGGAAAGGGAGGAAGAGGGAGAGTGGGGGGAGAGGGGGAGAGAGGGAGGGGGAGAGTGAGAGAGAAGAGGGAAAGGGAGGGGGAGGGAGAGAGAGGGGAGAGGGGGAGAGAGTGAGAGAGGGAGGAGGAGGGAAAGAGGGGGAGAGGGGGAGGGAGAGAGGGGGAGAAAGGGGGAGAGGGAGAGAGGGAGGAGGAGGAAGAGAGGGGGGAGAGGGTGGAGAGAGGGAGAGAGAGGGGGAAGAGGGAGAGAGGGAGAAGGAGGGAGAGAGGGAGGGGAGAGGGAGAGAAAGGGTGGAAAGGGAGAGAGGGAGGAGGAGGGAGAGAGGGAGGGGAGAGGGAGAGAAAGGGGGAGAGGGAGAGAGGGAGGAGGAGGAAGAGAGGGGGGAGAGGGTGGAGAGAGGGAGAGAGAGGGGGAAGAGGGAGAGAGGGAGAAGGAGGGAGAGAGGGAGTGGAGAGGGAGAGAAAGGGTGGAAAGGAAGAGAGGGAGGAGGAGGGAGAGAGGGGGAGAGGGTGGAGAGAGGGAGAGGGAGACAGAGGGTGGAGAGGTAGAGAGGGAGGAGGAGGGAGAGAGGGGGGAAGAGGGAGCGAGTGGGAGAGGGGGAGAGGGGTGAGAGAGAGGGGGAAGAGAAGGAGAGGGGGGAGAGGGAGAGAGGGAGGAGGAGGGAGAGGGGGAGAGAGGGGGGGAGAGGGGGAGAGGGGGAGAGAGGGGGGAGAGGGAGGTGGAGCGGGAGAGAGAGGGGGGAGAGGGAGAATGGGAGGAGGAGGGAGAGAGAGGGGGGAGAGGGGGAGAGGAGGAGAGGGGGGGGAGAGGGGAGAGAGGTAGGAGGAGGGAGAGAGGGAGAGAAAGGGGAGAGGGGGAGAAAGAGGGGGCAGAGGGGGGAGAGGGGGAGAGAGGGAGGGGGAGAGGGGGGAGAGGGAGAGAGGGAGAGAGAGGGAGAGAGGGAGAGAGAGGGGGAGAGGGGGGGAGAGAGAGGGGGAGAGGAGGAGAGGGGGGAGAGGGAGAGAGGGAGGGGGAGAGGGGGTTAGAGAGGGAGGGGGAGAGGGAGAGAGAGGGGAGAGAGAGAGGGGGGAGAGAGGGAGAGAGAGGGGGGAGAGGGGGAGAGGGGGGAGAGGAGGCGAGGGGGGAGAGAGAGGGGGAGAGGAGGAGAGGGGGGGAGAGAGAGGGGGTTAGTGCGGAGAGGGAGGTAGAGAGGGGGAGAGTGAGGGGGACAGGAGGAGAGAGAGGGAGAGAGGGGGAGAGGGAGAAGAGAGAGAGGGGGAGGGAGGAGAGAGGAGGAGAGAGAGGGGGAGGTGAAAGGGGGAGAGAGGGAGATAGGGGAGAGAGGGGGAGGGGAGGAGAGGGGGGGAGAGGGGAGAGAGGTAGGAGGAGGGAGAGAAAGAGAGAGAGAGGAGAGGGGGAGAAAGAGGGGGCAGAGGGGGGAGAGGGGGAGAGAGGGAGGGGAGAGGGGGGAGAGGGAGATAGGGAGAGAGAGGGAGAGAGGGAGAGAGAGGGGGCGAGGGGGGGAGAGATAGAGGGAGAGGAGGAGAGGGGGGAGAGGGAGAGAGGGAGGGGGAGAGGGTGTTAGAGAGGGAGGGGGAGAGGGAGAGAGAGGGGAGAGAGAGAGGGGGGAGAGAGGGAGAGAGAGGGGGGGAGAGGGGGAGAGAGGGGGAGGGGAGAGAGGGTGAGTGGGGGAGGGGAGAGAGGGGGAGAGGGGGAGGGAGAGGGGAGAGAAGCAGAGAGAGGGGGGGGAGAGGGAGAGAGAGGGGAGAGAGGGAAAGAGGGAGGGGGAGGGAGAGAGGGGAGAGAGTGAGGGAGGGAGAGAGAGAGGGGGGGAAGGAAGGGGGAGGAAGAGAGAGGGGAGAGGGGGGAGAGAGGAAGAGGAGAGGGAGAGAGAGGGGGAAGAGGGAGAGAGGGAGAAGGAGGGAGAGAGGGGGGAGAGAGGGAGGGGAGAGGGAGAGAAAGGGGGAGAAGGAGAGAAGGAGGAGGAGGGAGAGAGGGGGGAGAGGGGGGAGAGAGGGAGACAGAGGGGGAGAGGGAGAGAGGGAGGAGGGAGAGAGGGGGGAAGAGGGAGAGAGGGGGAGAGAGGCAGAGAGGGGGAGAGAGGGAGAGAGAGGGGGAGAGAGAGGGGGGATAAAGAGAGGGGGAGAAAGGGGGAAAGGGAATGAGAGAGGGTGGAGAGGGGGATAGAGAGGGGGAGAGAGGGAGAGAGGGGGGGGGAGAGGGGAGAAAGAGGGGGGAGAGGGAAAGGTGGAGAGAGAGGGAGAGAGAGATAGAGGAAAAGGGGAGAGGAGGAGAGGAAGAGAGAGACGAAAAATGGAGGGAGAGAGAGGAGAGAAAGGGAGGGTGATAGAGGAAAAGGGTGAGAGGGAGAGACAGAGGAGAGAGGCAGAGAGAGGGGGAGAGAGAATTAGCTGCGGTACATATGTGTGTATAGTGAGAGGCCGGGTATGTCTGTCCTGCTGTATATATGTGTGTATAGTGAGAGGTCGGGTATGTCTGTCCTGCAGTATATATGTGTGTATAGTGAGAGGCCGGGTATGTCTGTCCTGCAGTATATGTGTGTATAGTGAGAGGCCAGGTATGTCTGTCCTGCAGTATATATGAGTGTATAGTGAGAGGCCCGGGTATGTCTGTCCTGCAGTATATATGTGTGTATAGTGAGGGTCCGGGTATGTCTGTCCTGCAGTATATATGTGTGTATATTGAGAGGCCGGGTATGTCTGTCCTGCAGTATATATGTGTGTATAGTGAGAGGCCGGGTATGTCTGTCCTGCAGGTATATATGTGTGTATAGTAAGAGGCCAGGTATGTCTGTCCTGCAGTTTATATGTGTGTATAGTGAGAGGCCGGGTATGTCTGTCCTGCAGTATATATGTGTGTATAGTGAGAGGCCGGGTATGTCTGTCCTGCAGTATATATGTGTGTATAGTGAGAGGCCGGGTATGTCTGTCCTGCAGTATATATGTGTGTATAGTGAGAGGCCGGGTATGTCTGTCCTGCAGTATATATGTGTGTATAGTGAGAGGCCGGGTATGTCTGTCCTGCAGTATATATGTGTGTATAGTGAGAGGCCGGGTATGTCTGTCCTGCAGTATATATGTGTGTATAGTGAGAGGCCGGGTATGTCTGTCCTGCAGTATATATGTGTGTATAGTGAGAGGCCGGGTATGTCTGTCCTGCAGTATATATGTGTGTATAGTGAGAGGCCGGGTATGTCTGTCCTGCAGTATATATGTGTGTATAGTGAGAGGCCGGGTATGTCTGTCCTGCAGTATATATGTGTGTATAGTGAGAGGCCGGGTATGTCTGTCCTGCAGTATATATGTGTGTATAGTGAGAGGCCGGGTATGTCTGTCCTGCAGTATATATGTGTGTATAGTGAGAGGCCGGGTATGTCTGTCCTGCAGTATATATGTGTGTATAGTGAGAGGCCGGGTATGTCTGTCCTGCAGTATATATGTGTGTATAGTGAGAGGCCGGGTATGTCTGTCCTGCAGTATATATGTGTGTATAGTGAGAGGCCGGGTATGTCTGTCCTGCAGTATATATGTGTGTATAGTGAGAGGCCGGGTATGTCTGTCCTGCAGTATATATGTGTGTATAGTGAGAGGCCGGGTATGTCTGTCCTGCAGTATATATGTGTGTATAGTGAGAGGCCGGGTATGTCTGTCCTGCAGTATATATGTGTGTATAGTGAGAGGCCGGGTATGTCTGTCCTGCAGTATATATGTGTGTATAGTGAGAGGCCGGGTATGTCTGTCCTGCAGTATATATGTGTGTATAGTGAGAGGCCGGGTATGTCTGTCCTGCAGTATATATGTGTGTATAGTGAGAGGCCGGGTATGTCTGTCCTGCAGTATATATGTGTGTATAGTGAGAGGCCGGGTATGTCTGTCCTGCAGTATATATGTGTGTATAGTGAGAGGCCGGCCTC